>JACCHW010000125.1:0-329643 GCA_018907185.1 Platyscapa corneri
AACTAAAAAAATTTAGTTACTTACAGTAACCTTTTATTATAGTAAAGTTAAACAAACTTATAAGTAAAACCTTAAGATTTTATAGGATGCTTAAATCGCATATGTAGTTATTGATTTAAAACTCTATGCTCAATATGCTTCGCGTTCAGTAAAAAGTACTATTCATATTCTGTAATTAGATCAAAATACAATGTTTTGTATATGAATTTATAATGTATAAAACTCTTTTATAAATAGGTTTATAAATTCAGGATTTATAATGTATATGTATGTAGATTAATTGTTAGTCAAAGGAAATATTGAGATTACTTTCATCATTATTTTTTTTACTCCTAATTTTTTTTTTGAAAAAAGTGTAGAAAATAATATGAATATATTAAATAATATACACGAACTATTATTATTAAAATAAGAATCCTGTATTATATTGTAATATCGAAAAAGATTTTCTAATATATCCATTTTATTGATCTACGGGGTCGAGGCATCGTAAAAGAAAAAAATAACTCTCATCAACCTCAGTTCAATCTTCTAATTCATTATATCCAATATATTCATTCATTATGCTGATATTGATTTTATTTATTCTTTTCAAAGCTTATATTATCAGAATCCATAAAAAGATCTATAGTACTAGTAGTATTTATCGAACAATATACAAATTGTTATAATATAATAACTATTCTGCTTAACCTAGATTACATAAGATTTCAGATTTATTTAAGGACAATATTATATTAATTTTAACATAATCTTATTATATTCTTTATTTTTATTCTAATCCCTTATTTTGTTGCATCTTGTGTGATCTGTTTACTGTTTCATTTATCTCTATTCTCTTTCTTCTCTTGAATCTTGTCTGGTAGGCTTATATCTTTTCATGCTCTTCTCTACTTAATAACCTTATATGTTGTTTTTTCTTTTAAACGCTAAAAATTTTTATATTCTTGCTTGGTTTATCTTATTTACATATTTTTTTTTAATTTTTTTTTTTCTTTTTTGTATTTTGGTTTTCTTTTTAAACGCTAAAACTTTTTATATTCTTGCTTGGGGTTTATACTCTGAATTACATAATTTTGTATTTTTTTTTTTTGTTGCCTGTCCGGGGTCCCCTTAATGTTGCTTGTGTCGCGGCATCAGGGACGACTTCTGTTCTGGCTGGAGGGCTCCCGGCTTGTGAAGGGAACTAAATGCTCAAGTTTTTATTGCAGTGGAATTCGCCTTGAAAGTTGTTGCCAACGGCGCATGAAATAGTACTTAGTACTTCGAATCGTCCCCGCTGGTGTCCAATAGTATTTTTTTTAACATTAAAAATCCGCCACCATGGTTAGACACGGGAACGAAAAATCGTTCTCTAGGTTACTTAGTAAGTGATTGCCGTTTGTTTTTTTTGTTTTTGTTGGTGGTCGTAAACAACTTAAGTGTTCTCTACTTTTATTATTACTAGAAATGATCCCCAACAAAGGTTTGTCTCTCCGCCAAAATGCTTTTTGTTTCTTCCCTAGAATATGTACCAATCCCCCTTACCCATGTATTGTTCTCTTGTCCTTCAGCTCCTCCCCTTGTAGGCACTGGGTTTAAATACCAGTCTTTCGTAGCGGTCGCCTTCTCCTCCCTTTAAAAAAGCCGGTTTGTCATGGGTAGTTGTGTAGTAATGTGAAACCATGTTGAGGTTTTGTTTTAATTTTCCCCGTCAACAGAAAGATGTTTATAAAAAATTGTTTTTAAAAAATGTTTATTTTTCCTATTTTTCTTTCCAGCCCCAACCATTGTAAGAATCGACCTATTTTCCCTCCCCGACCGTACGTTTTGTTCCTTTGTATATTTCCGTTTAAACCCACCCCCCCAAATGTTTTTTTCTCACTCAACCAGGTTGTTCCACTTAAAATTTTCTTCCTGTAGATACTTTTTGGTCTTCGTTCCCAAAACCGACGAGTAGGAACGTTTGTTTCTTTTTTTTTTAACTTTCCCCCCTCATTCCCCTTTTGTTCCTTTTCAAAAAAACATTCAATTGCCCGAGTTTGCCTCTCCCCACCTTTCCCCCTTGATTTCTTCTTGTTTGCCCCTTTAGTATTTTAATTTTTCAACTATCGATATTTTTGACAGACTGTTATTTTTTCCCCTTTCTGTTTGTTAATTGTTTTTTTTTTTTTTTTTTTTTTTTTTTTTTTTTTTTTTTTTTTTGGTGTGTTTAATTCCCGTAGAATCTTTTTTAAATACCCGTTTCTTTGCCTGAAATATTGTGAAATTTTTTTTTTTTTTATTTTTTTTTTTTTTTTTTTTACCTCTTTTTTTTCCCCCCCATCAATTTTTTCCCCTTAAGTGTCTTTCCTGCTCGGTGTCTATTTTTGTTGTTTTTGTTTTTTTTGTTTTTTTTCCTGGCGTCCTGCAGATTCCTTCTTCTCCTTTCCTTCCTTTTCCGTCCTAATTTTTTTTTTTTTAATTGATGTCTTCCTATTTTTTTAACACGAACCAACAACCAAAAAAAACCTGTTTCGGACATTTTCTTTTTTCTTTTTTTTTTTTTTTTTTTTTTTTTTTTTTTTTTTTTTTTTTTTTTTTTTTTTTTTTTTTTTTTTCTTTTTTTTTTTTTTTTTTTTTTTTTTTTTTTTTTTTTTTTTTTTTTTTTTTTTTTTTTTTTTTTTTTTTTTTTTTTTTTTTTTTTTTTTTTTTTTTTTTTTTTTTTTTTTTTTTTTTTTTTTTTTTTTTTTTTTTTTTTTTTTTTTTTTTTTTTTTTTTTTTTTTTTTTTTTTTTTTTTTTGATATTATCTTATTTTTTTTTTGTATACATATTTTATTTTTTTTGTTACCTTTTTTATAAAATGTTAAATTATAATTTTTTTTTTTTTTCTACTTAGTGTAATTTGTCATTTTTACCTTCCGCCCTTTTTATGTAACCTTGTCCCCTACTTGTTCACTTTTTCCTCTGAACTTTATAACGCACTTTGTTTTTTGCCTCTTTTTCTGGTTTTTTGTTTTTCTTCTTACAATTTTCATACCGTCGTTTATCGTGCCGTGTTCTAATATGGTTTTTTTTTATTTAATCTTTTAAAAATTTTTTTTCACTTACACACTTCCCTGCCCCTTATTTCAAAAATGGTCCCCTGTGTGAGTGGGGAAAACGAGTTTGTGACATGATTGCGCGGCACGTAAAGCAGTGATACTCGTTTAGGTTGGGTGCTGGGATTATTAACAAAGAACCTAGATTAATTGTTTGTTTTTTTTGTTTTGTATTAATTGTTTAGTTGAAGTCACTGACATCGTGATTTATGAATAGACCCGTTCCCGCGGTCCACACGGAATCGGGCAAGCCCCAGCGTGGGGCGAAGTCGTCTAGCCGCAGCGTCTTGTATTTTCTTCCAACACAGGCTAGCCTTCCCTTTTCGAAACCCAAAAGATTTTTTGTTTGTTTCCCCCCGAGCCCCCCCCCTTCCCCCCCCCCCCCCCCCGCGGGGAAATCTAATCAGTCATTGCACTCGGAAATTCGGCCTATTCGTGAAGAGCCAACCGTCGTATCTTTTGGAATAATTTTATTGCGTAAATTTACGATTACCGGTAAACTCGTTCGCTTCGAGTTCATACGCCGCTCAATTGTTCCGCTTGACATATGTTTTATAATTTTTCCCTAAGCCTGAGAAAACCTCCGTTGAGCATGACGAAGGAAAAAGGCTTTAACAATAATTAATGCGGGCGGGACATTTTCGCAGGTATTACATAATTTCATTCGCACATTTATATTAACATTATTGATAGTTCGGCCGAGATATTAATGTTTTATTTAAACCCAGAGCGGTTCGCTGTTTAGCTGCCGACCCTTTTCTTTGGTTCTTTTTTATAACGGAATCAAGTCACTTTTGCGGCGGCCTAAATTAAGTTTATTATTTAACTATTTAGTCTTAATTTGCGGGGGACCAGCTATACCTCTTCGACATTCAGACCTTGCCGCCCGCGAGCATCGTTGATGCTCGACTCCTACCCATGCGAGGGACCACGAATGTCCTCCACGATCAGTCCATTGTCGTTCTGCTCGCTTACGGCGCTCGATTCCACCGGTTTTTACCGTCTTGATTGTGCGTAGTTAGGATTTAGGGGTGGAAAAGGTGTGATGTTAGGGATCGTAGATTTCGGCATGCATCGCGATAGCCGCGCGATTACATGGGAGTGAGAGAGAAAAAAAGGCGCGGGGCATAGCGCGTAAGAGCGAGACAGATCGCGATCTAGGCGAAAGTACCTAGTAAATGAGCGCAAGCGTGAGAGAGAAAGAGCGAGGGCCGATCGCGTGAGAGCGTGGAAGAGGGGAAAAGAGCAGGTGAAAAATGCTCGATGAGTGGCATGCTAGAGCGAGAGAAATGGAACAAGAGTGGGGAGTAGGCAATAGGAAATAGATTTCGAACGCCTTGTTTATATAGGCATACCTTGCGATTCGCAGATATGTTTTACAATATTTTTCATGATTAGTTTCGCCTATTTAATTACGCCCATTTGAATTGCATATACTTACTCTGGTACGACGCGCTTGCCATTTGTTTTTTTTCGTTTATTAGTATTATAAAACAATATTATAATATAATTGCTTATTATTTTTTTTTAATTTTACGGATGAGCGCGTTGGTTACAGCGAGCTTTTCTAACAGATCTAGAAAAATCTATATTATTTTATTATTTGCGTATTTTGGATTATTTAGCCCATTTGTATAGACATTAAGAAGTGCTATAATTAAGGATACAGTATGTTGATATAGTATTACTAAATTAAAAGATTAATAAAAAGTCATTAAATAATAAGTAAATGCTTTATGAAGTCATAACTTGTAAATTGAGAAGTTTGAAATGATACATATATGTGTTATATATAATTGCTTCAACTAATGTTGATTTACTTTTAATGGAAAAACATTTATTTATAGATTAACGATAAAAGTCATGAAATCCGCAGTGAATTTTATTTAGAATTTCTTAACATGTTCACTCCAATATAGCTTCAAATTTAAAGTAATTTGAATAAGAATAATCGTAATTGAAGATTATCTATATTATAAACTACTAGGAGATTATCAAAAAATAAGTTATAGATAAATTTTTGATTTTTTGAGGTGTTGATATTTTCTATAATGGATACGTTCACGAAGTTTACAGTAAGAACAATAAATAATATGTTAGAAAATACTTTTATAAATTCAAATTGCAGAAATTATTTTAAGATATACTTATATTAAGTGTTTGAAATATTGTACTTGTTTTAAACGCGAATCGTAGGTGAAGATGATGAAAAGTGTTTAATCAAGAGGAAATTTTTTTTCAATTTTAGTATTTTGGTATTTATAAGTTTGAGAGAATGAGGGAGAAGAAAGTAACTCTAGCAAAAGGAAAAGCTAAGTAAGTGCGTCCTTGCCGGTTGCGTGCTTGTATATATTCTCCCTTCTCCCTTTAAATAATGTTTTTCAGTGTCCAGTGCGCGATCGAACTAGTTGTATCTAAATTCGCGAAATTTGCCTGTTTGTTTTAAAATAAGGCGCCACCCAGCCGTTATTAAGTCGTCGCGCGACTACAGCTGCTTTGTATTTTCCCGCGGCCTTTAGATGAGAGTTGCTCAACTCGACTGTCGCACGAAAAATTGACAATCGAGTTTTCTATTTACAAGAATTATTTTATCATAACCAGTTATTACATGTTTGTAATTAACAAATATTCAGTAAATAATCATTACTTATAATTAACAAAATCATACTTACATAATTTGTTGTTATGTACATAAATAAAAATAAAAAGATGAAAATACTGTTAATTTTTTTGATATAGGAATAAAGTGACATTATGTAAAGGTAGTTGGTGAAATTATTCATTAAGTCAGAGGTAATAAAAGTTAAATAAGAAATATGAAATGTGGCAAGATAGTGGCTTTATTTTTAATATTAATTAATGATTGTGTTGGGAACTTAGGAATTAATTTTATTGAATTTATAAGCCTGTTGCAAACTTTCTAATTTGTTTGTACGAATTTAGAATTATTTCTCTCTGTCTCTCTCTCTTTATCTCTTTCTCTTTCTTCTTCTATTTCTTTCTCTCAGACTTATAGAACAGTCTTTATTTTTTTTGTGGTTAACATATGTTAGATTAGTAATATAAAAGTTTTTTTGGAAAATTTCTTCGGAAGTATCATGAATACAATAGGTAATGAAGAGACAACGGGCGAAACAATAAATATTATATTTAGTTTTTTTTATTGTTCTATAATAGTTGTAAACGATACACAAGTAACGTGTACGTCTAAGGCGTAGTTCTTTTCCCATTAAAATCATAGTTAATAACTTTAAAAACAAAAAAAATTTTCCATACAATGGGGCATTTATCATATTTATTATACTCGTGTTGCATTCGTTGTTTATAAGTCTCGAAATTATATTATTTATATTTTTATTAAAATATCTCGAAATTTATATTTTATATTAAGTTGCCTAAAATTCTAAGGAAGGCTAAATAAAGAGTGTGCAGTACAGACACTTATGGAGAAAAACGTAATACAACACGAATGTAACCGATCAGTAACAAACGATATTAGACAAAATATTATAATATTAGAAAATAAGCGAACGCATTGTATAAATACGATAATCGAGCTCACAGATCAAAATGCGATAGGCAAATACAATTAGGTAAAGAGATATGTAACAATCAAGTAAGTGGAGGGAAAAGACGATACTCCGCCTCAACTAGAGCCGAAAGTTCGACACAAGAGAAAATAAAATATTGCAGAGAATATTCTAGCTTGGAATATTTTCGGAGTTGTAGGCCCATGCCGTGCGGAGCACGGACTTGTGCACAGCCCAGCTGCACCGTTACCCCTTCCCACTTCTAGGCCTTACTCAGCTTCTCTTTCTCTATCGCTCTCACGCGTTACTCTCCTTCTCTCTCGCTCTTATAAATTTATGCGCTAGACACTCCTAGCGTGCCTAGCGTGCGCGTTCTTTCTCTCTCTCTCGCTTCCACGCGATCGTACAATCCCTCGTTTCTCCCTCTTTCCCCCTTCCTCCTGATCCTCCCTGACGAACCCCCCTTATAGATGACTGAATTAAATCAAACGCGACGATAGAAAGAGGATGGGACTCTTCAGTTCGCCGCGACGGTCTGGGGATAGACTTCGCGCTCGCGTTTTCTACTCGCGTCCGAACACGACAAGATACGACGCGACCTAGGGAACTTCTCCCCACCTGTCCCTTCCATCCACTATTCCCCGTTGTACACGAGAAGTGGGCCTGGGGTTGGAGTCGCCGGGCGATGCGGACGTGGCCCCAGGGGGGACAAGTGAACGTTGCAAAGAGGCTGCGGCTCCAACAAGTGGGTACGGGTGGTCGCGGAAAAGCGAAGCTGCTAGACACCCAATCTAAGATGGCAAAGGGGGCAAGGGCAGCTCGTGGAAATACGTTGCTGTCAAAAGCCCAGAAAAAAAAGAAAGAAAAAAAAGAGAAATTTTTTTTAAGAGAAAAGTGAAATTAATACCTTGGCCGAACATTGAAAAATTGCGCATTAAAATCGAAAGTATTGTAAACATGCGACGAAGTTCCACTCGCGGATAAACAATTTGTAAGGGTCTTATTCCTCCGACTGCTCAGCGGGAATTTTTTCAGGCTCAGGGACTGGACAACGACTTATGTTACGAGCGGTACGAGAAAAGGCGAAAAACGAGTGAATCGTAAAAACTATGAGAATCGGTCAATAATATAATATCCAATGATTTTAACTGTAAGTGCGTATTGCGAGCACACGAAAAATATAAAGAATGTATTGTATAAAAATAAAACACATAAAGTATTATGTCTAAGACGCAAATAATGTAAACGAACATACCCGTGCGACAAAAAAGAAGGTTTAACGACGAGTTAAGTGTAAGCGGAATTGCCCGGAAAAGCGAAGGGCGTCAAAAAGAGGTGTAAGCAGATCGAGCAGACTTTTCTGTGCCGAAACTCGTTACAAGATAGATCCGAAAACATTGCGACCCATTGTAATATCATACTGCAAAATTAAAAATAAAACGCTGAGCAAATTTATTCGTTAAATTAATAATTATCCTATATATTCTCTCACATCAACGAGCACGCTACGCGATCGGTTACAATAGTCTTGTTATGAAAGTATCTGTAACAAAGAATAATACTGAATATGTATAAAGAAGTGTACGCAAGTTTGTGTTTATAAATGTGTGCGTTTATTCATAAGATGATAGTAAATTTATGTGAGAGCGTAAGTCGCAGAAGTTTACGGTTGTGTAATAAATTTATGTTCTGATTCCTTTAAATTTCAAATATCGAGAATATATCAAAACAAAATTTACAGGATAAAACAAGTTTTATTCACTTTCTAGTCGATAATCGATGATTGATCTGAAAAGTTCGTCTTGTTTTTCTTGGACGAGCTCGCATTTTAATGAACAATCCACTGTCTGCTATTATTATGATGTATTACTAATTTATTGGTTCTAAATTTTTATAGTTTTTCTAAAAAAACTAATACATTACCTGGAACTTGATATGCGCATTATGACTTCTATTAACTATTGCGGTTCAGTTTATTTTTATGATTTTCTCGCTGTTAGGATACAGCTTATATTTACTATTATTTCATTCGCGGTAATATTATCTATCTGGAATTTTATAGTTCGTGTTTTCTATATTTTACTTGTATTAGCAAAATAGTGTTATCAAAAGATACAGATAATAAAAAGACCTAAAGAGATAAGAAGATTTCGAAAATATAAAAAAGAAATAAAAGAAAATATAAGAAATAGAGAATGATAAATTTGGAACGGTCTTTAGAACTAATCAACAAAAAAATAAAAGATAGAAAAAAATAAATATTTAAAAAGAATTTGATAGACATTTAAGTTATATACGATTATAAAATAGCAAAAAAGTTAAAAGTATATGAGAAAAATATAACCATAATTATTAATAACGAGAAAAATCTTAATAATGAAAATGAGAAAAAGAAATTGAGAAAGGAAGACACAAATAATTATAAATAAATTAAAGATATTATTACTAATTGATTTGAGTTACAAAATATACACTGGAGTTACAAAATCAAATTGTAACAATATTAGGAAAATAATAAAATATTTAATAACGTGTAATTCATATTTAGTTCTTCATTAAAAAACGAACAGTAAACAGAATTTACTTACTTAAGACGATAATATAATAATGACAACAACAACAACAACAACAATAATAATGTTTATTGAATAGTATGAATTGTTATAATAAATTACAATATTCTCTTCTACATTACGTATATTCCGTTAATTTTTCCAACATTTAGAGAACACATAAATGTTCACACTTTTATTACTTCTTTCTTGCTTTTCCTTTTTATCTTTATTTCTTTTTTTCTAGTTCTAGCATTATTGGCTAGTGATCTAATTCAATGCTTTCAAGAATTTTCATCTTTCTTACCTCTTGCTCAGCTTTTTTATTTATTAACGAGTAGTCAAACACTAACGAACCGACCCTACTATTAAAAGTAAACTCACGGTCGTCTCCTCTCCATCTTCCATTTAATACGTATATTCCCCTTTCCTCTATCCACTTTAGTAGTTTTACTCCTTCTTTGATTTTTAGTTTATCTTTGAATGTTCTGTTTTCTTTTCTCCAACTAAGCACCCACCCATTTTCTGAATCTGTCCTAACATTATAATCACCGCCAATTATTATCGCCTTCCCATTATTTTTTCTTAAATTTCATCTAACAATTCCTAATTTTCATTAATAATTTTTCCCATGTATGTTGTTATTATTTCTTTTCCATGTATTTTGATTTTTGCTAACATTACTTTGACTTTAATTACTATTTCTTCTATTTCTATATCTTTACTTTTTAATCGCTAGTATCATTCTCTCTTTTGCCTTACTTTTTCTTTACCTACACTATTCGTTGTTTCGTGAAAACTTTTAACTTTTCTTTAATGAAATATTCTTTTTCTTCTATCATTTACGTTTCTGTTAAGCCTATTATCTCCCTTTTTTCATTATTTCCAATCCTGGTATCCCATTTATGTAATTCCGCAATGTTCCAAAAACTTGCTTTTATTTTTCCAGTTTTCTCTTCTCTTGTCCTTTCCCATTTGTATTCTTCTTTTCATCGTACTTATCTTTGGAAATCACTCGTTTCTTTTCTCATTAAATATACACGTTACTTTTCTCTCCTACTATTTTATTTCTTTTATGTGCCAATTTCCTACTATTAGCGATTTAAACTTCGTCAACACTTCCCTCCTATTTGTCCTTTCTCTAATATGTAAATCCTTTATTTATATATGCGTTTGTCTCCTTGAGCTTACTTTTCCTTATCTAATCGTGTTGAAGTCATCCTCCCACTTCTAAACTCTACTCCAACCTATCTTCTTTCTCTCATTTGCCAATGCCATATATTTTTTGAATTATCTCTATTCTCATTCTTTCTTTAGCCATTTTTTCATATCAACTTTCTTCTTTATTTTTTCATTATCTAATAGCGCAGTAATACTGTTGTTTCTCTCTCTTTTTTCTCTCCACGCCCCCTCATTGTAAATGAATCTCTACGTTTCTGTTCCCTCTGTCATACTGCTTGTTTACATTATTATTTATATCTTATCTTCTTCCCTCCTTATCCTTTTGCATTACTTTCTTTAAATTTTTGCATTTTCGAGACTTGTTCAACCATCTTTCCGAGTTATAATATCTATTTTTCCATTTTCTTAATTTTTTACAGTTCTATTTTCTCTCCTTCCTCCTCCCATTTACTTGCCAATTTTTGTTGCCCTTTGTAGTTCCTTTCTTTTTCAACTTTATCGAATCTTTCGTATATTTCTTGTATTAGCCTTTCTACAATTTTTTCATTATTGCTTTTCTTAGTCATCCGAATTTATATTCGATCTTTCTCCGTCAATATACTCTATTTTTTAAACTTTCTCTTTTTTACAATACCATTCGGGGATATTTCTTTCTTTTTGTACCTTTCTTATTCGTACCTTTTTGTAATCTTTTCATTTCCCACGTTTATTTACGGTAAACAGCTGATTTTCTATGCATATGTGCTTGACTGTTTCTCTCTAGGTGAAATTACTTACATCTCTGTTTTCCGCTTGTTCGGGAACTAAATACACATTATATCTAACCTCACTTTTCACACTTTTTGTTTTAGTAATTATCTTTTTAAACACATTTTTAGTTGCTATTATTTATTATAATTATGCTTTTGTACGACTTTAATCTATACTATTTTACTTTTCACTTTTTTATTACTACACTTGCCTTATTTATATCAAAATAAAATATTCTGCGTTCCTCTGTCGCTACTCATTTCTCGCCTGAAACGAGATGAACCAATAATAGAAGATATACTTCTACTAACTAAAGACACAGTGATATATAGTAATAATTTATCTACCCATGATATAGATGTACAACTCTGTGTATATATATATATATGTATAAAATAATATATGTTTATCATAATGGTGTATATTTCGATATACTGACTAACTAACTACATCCAATAATATGAAAAGAAATAAAAATAAAAAGAAGAATTATAATAGAGAGCTATTACAAAAAGAGAAAGACAGAACATTGCAGAGATATAGGATATGTAATGAAATAAAAAAGACGATTTTAAATAGAGAAAGAAAGAATTTGCATAGTATATAATAATTACATAGAAACAAAAAAAGATTTATTGGTGCAAAGAAAAAAAAGGTAAGAAGACGTATAGAAAAAAATGCAGAAAAGAAATTGTTGATGTACAGAAAAAAACAGAATTAAATGCTAAAAGTTAGTCTTATAAAATTTTATAATAACACAGTTAGTCCCCAGTCACTAGCTCTACAACTTTCGGAATCCAACTTTGGAAATGGACCATGCACATAGATTATTATTATTATTATCGCATCATTAAAATTTATGAAATTATAAATAATGTATGTGCCAAAAAAATGTTTACCAAATTTTACAGAAGAAAAATTTTATTAACACTTAAAAGACTGAATGGAAATTTATACAATATAATTTCAAAGGAATTTCAAGGAGTTTCAAAGGAAACAAATGTTTGCTTGATTCGGAAAACAGTAATGTATTTAGAATAAAATGACAGTAAGTTCTGCATATGATCCCATATGTGAATATTCTATTTGTTGTATATTTAAATATTTCTGTGTATCTTCTATCTTTTTCTGATTCTTTTTCTCTCTTTTTTTTACTTTTTACTTTTATTATTCATCTTTCTTCGATGTTTGAATCATTTCACTATTTGAAAATTTTTGTAATTGTACTATGATATGCTCATAACAAATTTACAATATTGGCATCCAATATATACGCTTGTAAAGCAACTGCAGCATACCACAAGTCATCAGCGACTTATCTTGAATTTTTAGCGAGTTCTCGCATATTAATAACAAAAATTAGAAATAATTTTACAAATCATTTTCTAGATGCATAATACTTTCTCTTTCTGTCTTTCTGTCTCTCTCTCTCTCTCTCTCTATCTCTCTCTCTATAATGAAGTTACGTGATTGATATATATTGACAATTAAAAACATTTGTTATCGGGAATCACCGTATTAGAAATATAAATCTAGCAGAATGACACAAGCTCTAGGTTGAACGGAATTTTGATGAGCTAATTAGAATTTTAAAAAGTATAAATGCGAATACAAAAAATAGATGAACGATTATCCTTATTAACTACTTTACAAATAAAGACTACAATTATTTTATAAGATATTTGGATTTGGTGAGATGTTGTAAGATCCTAGTTCAATGAGTTTAAGATTATGATGGACAAATCAACGAGTCAGAGTTTCGAAAGGTATATATGTGCACAAGTAAATAAACTAATGGTTTGTATCGGAGGGAAAGCAATACAACATTCTTTAGGCGTGTAACCGTGAGTTTGTAGATATCGCGAGTGGTTATACAATTCACAAAAAATCATGAGTAGAATAGACTTAAAACATTTAATTACAAACAAAATTATTATACCCTTGTTATATATTAGCATGTAAAGGCTTTTTCTTTACATCAGTAGGTAAGTATTTTATTTTAAGAACATTGCCAAAATTTGTCGTCAATTAGAGTGACAAAGGAGGGTCCTCCTGGAGCCGGTGTCACGGAGTTGGTAGATAGGTGTGTGGGTCAAATAAAGATTTTTATTTTATGCTGTTATTTAGTGCTATAATATCGAGGTGTTGCGCGAGCTGGTGTCCCTTGCCTTCGAGACGATGGATTTCACTCGTGGAGGCGTGACGCGGCATACGCTCGTCAATGATGCTTCGATGTTCCGACGCTCTAATATTTGCTTCCGCGTGGGAATTGATGTTCCACTCCGCACGCAAGCTGATGTTTACTACTATCGCGTGTATTTTTTCTTTTTTATACTTTTTGATACTTAATCATGCTATAGAATATTCGTAAAATCTCAAAGCTCGTTCGAGACTTTACGGAAAAGTCAAAAGCCGTTAAACGTAAATAAATCTAAGAAACTGTAAATAATTATGCGCGTGTGATGATTTTTTGTTTAACATGTGCCAGTCCGTCGCCTACGGGCGGCGCACGACAAGAAACTACATAAGATATTGGTTGGAAAAGCCAAAAAAAATTGATAATATAATAAAACTATTATTCATAATTAAGGTTATTTTTAAGATAAATTTTTTAATCTAATCTAAAATTATCAAAAGTAAAAGTAATTTGTAATATATACTAAAATTTATTATAAACAAATAATTAATAAGAATTAGTAAGACGTATCTTTTATAAATAATCACATTCTTTTTATAAAAATTTCTAGTTAAATTCTATTGTATACCATGAGTACTTTATTTAATTAATATTCATCAAACTAATAAAGTAAAAAATATTATTTTTGTTAAATCTCACAATA
This sequence comes from Platyscapa corneri, assembly GCA_018907185.1. Classification (NCBI taxonomy): domain Eukaryota; kingdom Metazoa; phylum Arthropoda; class Insecta; order Hymenoptera; family Agaonidae; genus Platyscapa; species Platyscapa corneri. Next base: position 13,915 of record JACCHW010000125.1, read on the forward strand.
CTTATTAAATTATATTAAATATATGCATGTATCTAAATTTAAAAGTATTAATTAATCTATAAATGCGCAATTATTTTATGTCATTATATTATGAATTAGTAATAAGTATTTTATGATTCTCAGAAATATTTTTTCTATATACCTATTTAAGAAAAAATTTATTTTTTAAATATTTAAAATTTTATGATTGCAATTAAATAAAGAAATTAACACAAATATACTGAAAATTCAAATATATTTGAAAGTTTTCAAATTTGTTTTGGATATTTTATAGAGTATTTGATATAATATTTTAAATATCAATAAAAATTATTATATAAATTATATAAACTCATAAAATAAAATATAAATTACTACATCATTTTCAAAATAATTGTTGAAATTAAATTTTCCTTATAAAAACAAATGACTTTAAACAAATTAGATTAAAAAATTTGAATCAGCCCTGAAAGGTGTTAGACATTGAGAGAATGAAATTAATAAATTGTTAAATAAGAAATTAGGAGTCTGCTTAAAAGTTAAAAAATTATGGGTGGTAGGTAAAGAAGATCGTGTATAATGGGGAATAACATTGAATGAAAAAAAAACAAAAAAATGACACTAAAAGTCACAATGTATTATATTAATAATGATAAGTCGAATTTATAAAGGCAAATGAGAAGATCTATAAAGGAAAACTCAAAAATACTAATGGAATATGGTTGAAATTGAAACTAAAACGAAAAGAAAATCATTGAAGATAAGAAAATTTGGGTGTACAGCGAAAAGCAGATGAGGTTTTGTAGACAAATGCAAAGAGAGGCGGTAAAAAAGAATTAACAAAATGATAACTATAAAACGGAAAAATAGAGAATTTCGAAAGATGAAACTGAGTTTTTTGAATGTAGTGTAGTTATACATTTTGGAAAAAAAGGGTTAGGAGGAAATTCAAAATTGAAACATAATAGTCGAAACTTTAATAGTAAAAGAAAAAAAATTCTTAATAGAAAAATTAAAAAACATTGATTTTAAAATAAATTATGCAACAAAATAATTTAAAAAAGATAAAACAGGTGTTATATTAGCAATAAAAAAATAAGAAAATAGAAATAATTTAATTAAGTAATTAAAACGACGAGATAATAACAGCAACAATAAAATTTGAGAGGAAGGTAGTTAATGTTACGGTGGAGTAAATCGGAAAAGAAAGAACAAAAAACTGAACATTTAGATAAAATATACGAGAAAAACAAGAACGAGACCTTCGTGATGGGTGGAGACTTCAACGCAAAAACATATGGAAAAAAGGATGATGGTTAGACAATCAGAAAAAGGGAAAAAGAATATTAAAAGATAAAATAGTAAATACAGAAGGAGGTTAATTAATAAACTATATTACAAAAAGAAATTTCTATATTTTAAATGGGATTAAGGGAGGGAAAGATAGCGTTTTTACATACAACAGCAAGGGGCTGTAACAGTGATATATTATATAATCGTAAATGAAGAAGTAGAAAAGAATATAAATAATATGAAAATATTAAAGAGAATGGTCGGACCACCAACCTCTAAAGGTAGATTGAACAGAAGTAATTGAAGTAGAGAAAACAAGAGAAAAAAAAGAAAAAAGTTGTATGGGTAGAGGAAACCATAGTTAAATATAAAAAAAATTCAGAATCAGCAGAAAATATAACAAAATGGAAAGAACTGAAAGAAGTAATGAAGGGAACTATGACCACGAGGCAGAGATATAGAAAGGAGGACAAAGGGAAAATCTGGTGGAACGAGGGCTATAAGAAAGCGAAAGGGGAGGTATTAGAGTTTTACAAAAAATAGAGAAAAGAATGAGAAGAAAAAGACACAGTATTGTATATAGAAAATAGAAGGGCATAGGCTAATGATAAAGATAAGAAAAAAATACAAAGAAGATGAGATAAATAAAGTTAGAGAAGATAAAACGGGAAAAGTTTTCTGGAACATGATAAATAGAAACAAGCTGTAGGAAAACATAATCAATGAAAAATAGTTAACAGACTTTAAAGAAGTAAATCATGATGAAACTTCATAATACAAGGAGAAAAAGAAGAGAAAGGAGTTGAACATATAGAAATAGCAGAGGAAGCTTTTGGAAAAATCAGAATAGAAGATGTGATACACGTGATTAATAAGATGAAATGAAAAAAAATCTAGGGGAAGATAATATAACAAAAGAAACGTGGAAGTATGCAAATAAGAAAATTAGCAACAGCATAAAAAATATCGTGAAGGATTTATTGAATGAAGAAAAAATACCTGAGAAATTATAGTATGCATTAGTACGAAATTGAAAAGGGGAATATAAAAGAAATAAATAATTATAGAAGAATAACTCTCATAGATGCCGTATATAAGATATATACTGATATATTGGAGAAGAGAATAGAAGATCACATGCAGAAAAATAATAAATATAGAAACACAATTTGGATTTCAGAGAAAAAGTAGTACTGGGGATGCAATATATGAATTTAAAACTGCAATAGACATTTAACGGGAGAAAGAAGGGGGATCTTCTTCTAAAACAACCAATAGAAAAATATGGAGAAAAATTTAGGAAACTTTAGAAAATAAAGAATTATTTACATAAAATTATTAATAATCTATATAGGGATACAACCAATAACATTAAAATAAAAAAATTTACAGAGGAAATAATGACAAAAAAAGAGTTAGACAAAGTTACTCTCTCAATTCGACTTGTTCAATATAGGAATATCAGACTTAGAGAAGTATCTAAAAAAATCAAGAACCTCAGGGATAAAATAGGAAAAGTAATATAACGACATTAGGGAAAAATGAAACCGAATTTAGAGAAATTTTAACGACTGTCGAAAAATTGCTAATAAAACAAGGTTTAGAAATAAATGTCGATAAAACAAAAATAAAGAAATTCAGAAAAACAGAAAATAAAGATATCATATCAAGAGAATTTTTTCATGAAATAACAAAACGATTGAAGTCAATAAGCAATTATCATGTGTAGGTTATAATTAAAGTTAAAAGACTAACAAACATTAAGTAAAAACAACAGTGGCCAGAGTAATATAAAAACAGTAACAAAAACAGCTAAAGTGGTACTTAGCAAAATTTGGAAAATAGCAACGGTGGCATTTGAGCAAGATTTTGGATTAAGATTCAAAATTTTCGATACATTAGTAGAGAATATTTTATTGCATGAGACAGAGGTGTACACATAAAGAGGAAATGAAGAAATAAAGAAAACACGAAAAATCATTAAATGGTGTCTGAGTCTATAGAAAATTACACCAGATAACGTAATAATGTTAGACACAAAAAGAAACAAAATGAGCTATAAAATTAGAAAAAATTTTTTCAAAAAGCGAAGGGATTAATGCCAGTAAAAAATTGGTAAAAACAAGAATAGAGAAAGGAAGGATGATAGAGAATGATAAACACAAAAACTGAAAGATTCATATTCTAGCAAAGTATAGAATGGGCTCAAGTAGGTGCATAGAATAAATGAAAGATATAGATATGACATAAGAGGAGGCAATAAATATAAAAGTAGACCAACAGAAATATTAAAGTTTCCATAGAAAACTTATTTTTTATTTATGTAATTAATTAAAAGTTACATTGAAAAAATATAATTTCAACTTTATTTGAAATACATCAAATTATTTAGTATGTCGTAATTAATTTTTGGGGGATTTTTTAATGTATGTGTATCTTAACATTAAATTTTTTTCCTAATATTTGAAATTACCTTAATATTTTTATTAAAAATTAAAAAATTAATTTTTTTAGTTTAAAACTTGATGTTATGAAATAATCCATAAATATATTTTATGTTCGTATATAAAATTTTTGCAGAATATAAATATAAAAATAATTACATAAATAGTAAATTTTAAGTAATAGTTTAATAAGTTAAAACAATTTTTCTGCTGTATTATGTAGTAATGAATATTTATTTAATAATTAGAAAGAATGTATATAATGATGATATATAAAATGATTAAAAATTTCTCTATAAATTTTATATTATAAATAAAATTTAAAGATAAATATAAACACAAGTATATTTATATATTAAATATTTGATTTAATATTAGTTTTATATAATTGTAAATTTTAAATAAGTATTAAATTTTTAAATTCTTTTATTCGATTACTGTTTATAACTTTTATGAATAATTAAATAAAACGTGGAGCACAAATGACCAATATTCTTTTACTAGTCCTTGTAAAAATAACATATTTAATGAATAAATATAACTTCATATAAAAAAAAAATTAGAAAGTAATTTATACGCTTTTTACCTGTCAATATGTCTGGTTTATTGTTTAAAGAAACGTCAAATGGTTATATTAATTTAGAAAGTTTTATACATATAATTTTAGATGATTTTGAAGGGTCTTAAATATTAAAATTTTTACTGTATTTTTCCTTACATTATAATCAGTTAAAAGCAAATCATGTAGAAATCAATAAAATAAAATTTTATGTCTGCTGTACTAAGTTATCTTTAAATTTACGTATCTTACAATGGTGTATTAAATATATATGTAAGAATCTTTTTAATTGGAAAAGAAAATATACATATACTCTACTCTTTCAGTTGAAAATTGGTGTGCGGAAGAAATGGATGTAATCGAGTTCTTGGATTGCGTTTAAGATGTGGGTTACATAAATTTGAATAATCCTTTTATTTTCGAATGAAGATCTCTGAAGTGGCGTCTCGTTTCCGTTAAGTTATATGAGCATGAAAAGAAAATTTTGGCTCAGGTTATTCGGATGCTACTAAACCGGGACAGCCTGTATGCAGTCTGGCGAAGGTCGCTGACGCGCAAAATAAAGAGTCGGGGACGTTAATCGAACGAGCACCACCGTGTTGTAAAAGAAACGCGGCCCACTTCTGGTCCGCCTATTTGACGGTATGGTCCTTTGGGCCACTATACTCATCCTGCACGGGGCCAGCCTCGTAGGTAAGTAAATGATCCCAGTCCTTCGTGAATAATTATTTGAAATTTTTGCAACTGTAACTTTTGACAGTGTGCTAAATTTAAAGTAAAAATCTGTAATCAGTATTTATTCGCCTTAGGTGAATTTTAATAAATTTATGTGCGTTTTACAATTTTAAAATATGTAATATGGCAAATTGTAAATTAGATTTTATGTTAATAGGTTTAAGTTTTTTTTTGTAAGCAGTAATAAACACCTTTAATATTCTACACTAAAGTGAAATTTTAATTATTTGCAAAAATTTTTTAAATCTATAATATGTTGTTGAACAAAAAAATAAAAATTTTTGTCTTATAGTTGATGTAGGCAAAATGCAAGTATAAATACTTATACAATAATAATTAAAATAATTATGTGGCATCAATATAATATTTATTATTAATTAATAAATATATATAAATTGTCACATAATATAGAAAAATTACTATTTTTTGTATAAAAAATATATATATGCTTTTTATGTTTATTGAAAAGAGATGGTTATTTTTATTCAGAAATTTTTAATTTTTATGAACTTAAAATTTAAAAGTGTTTTATTTATTAATATATCTTATTTACTTATTAGTATTCGCTTATTTTTATTGTTAATATAAAAAATAGTGTATAAATTATTTATGTGAACAATATTTTTGTGTTAACATCAATCCTATACTTTCTTATATAGAAAAAAACTATTTCAACCTAACTTTAAAATATTTGTTGAAAACATTACCATTCCAAATTAAAATAAAACGATTTCATATACTTAGAAATATTTTTTATATCTTTAATTGCAGTTTAGAATATTTATATAGTAATTCATAATTAATTTGATAAAGATATTAATGTCAACATACATTAGAAATATACATTAGATACATTGCATAATTATTTTTATTTATATATATAAAAAATGTTTCTAAGTGAGTAAGTAAATTATTTATACAAATTTAGCATAAATAAAATTTTATGGGCTGCAAATCTGAGATTGTAAATATTTCTTTTTTCCAATGGCAATTTATAATATTTGTTTCAATTTATGTTTTTTTTATATATATTTAAAGTTTTAATATTTCTTAATGAAATTCTTAAAAGAAATAAAAAGAAAAAATACTTAAAAATTTTCAACATTAAATAATTTTAAAATACGTAGTTAAGTTGCGTAATCATAACACCGTAAAAATGGAATCGAATAATTTTTATTTTATTTCTTTTTACTTTTACGCATACAATAAAAATAAGTAATAATTTCTATTTGTTTATAAATAAACTATGAATTATTATTATTTAAAAAATGAGAAGATCATTTTCAGAAAATTTTTATTTTTATAATCAAAAGTTTCTTTAATATTTGAAAATAAATTCTCAATTTTTTTATAATATAAATTTTTATTAAATTCGAAATCTTATTTTATACCATAGTATAGTGCCAAATGCATCTTATTATGTCTGTGTGTATTTTTAATTAGCAGTAGCTTTATATCTAAACTATTTATTTTATTAGTTAGAAAATGTGACCATTAGTCGAAAGTTTAAAGGTGATTCTACAATAAATAAAAATAATTATGCTGCTGCAATAACAAGAATTACAATGATTTAAATAGTATATATTAATTTTATATTTAGTATAATTTTAAATACAATTTGCAAATATCTTTTTTAGTATTAAAAACTTTAAAAAGATATTTAAAATATTTTAGTCCTATAACTTTTAAATAATTAAATATAAAATACGATTTTTATCATTTTAAATCTACTGTAAATAACTTATATAAAATAAAATATGTACTTTACAAAGTTTAATCGTATTTTACGTAATTTAAACCGAATGATAGAACTAAAAATTTTTTATTTAATTCAATTAGAAAATTTTATATTGAATTTTAATATAAATTTATAATATTCTTAATAAAATAGAATGATGGAAAAATGCAATTAGTTTAATATAAAAAATGTTTAAAATGCATTTTTTAAAATAATAAAACTGAGCATAAAAAACACGTAAATGACATATATTAAAAATTTTCAAGTTCTTTAATAAAGGTTACATTTTCACGCTTTTAAAAAAATTATTTAATTTTATTTACAATGGTTTAATTTGTATATCAATACCAAAACTTCATTTTATTTATAGTTAATAGATTAAAATTTATGAATACATATGAAAGATTGACAAGATTGACTCCTCCGGGATCCGCTATCACGGATATGGAACATAAGTAAATAAAAAAATGTCAGTTTTATGTTTTTACTTGGTGGCACTTCTGCGGCTACACCGAGATCATTCGCCATCGGTGAGCTTCGTTGTTCGTGAGCTTCTGCTACAGTCGCATGCAAAGTTTCCCCATTTATGTTCTCCGACATTTGAGCTATTTGAAAAATCTCAGCGTAGGTTGAAATGTAATCCGATAAAACCGTAAATAGCTGTATGCATGTATGATGAATATTGTTTGCTTAAAGAGCCCCGGCCAGTCGCCGACGGCCGGGACATGACAAGATCATTTTTATATTTGATACAATATATGTCAATTGTATCAGTTTTAAAAATTTATTTATTTGGAAACAATTATTTTGTTACCATTGACTTAATAAAAAACCAAGAAGTTCTATTGACACACAAGGATTTTCACTGTATTTAATAAGAATAGTTTCTTATTTTGGGTAAACTTTGTTGTTCTTAATTCGCAGTTGGGCATGGGCAACAAGCGAGCATATCTACATTTACTGATCTAGACTTGTCGAAGAATGTTGAAGAATGCTAAAGTCACTAGTGTGATGTGTAATGTTATTGAAAATATGTATAATATAATGATGTGTATTAGCTTCCATAGACATTATTAAATAATTGTAGAATAATGTATTCAGTTGTGTGATTGTTACTTTTGTAATATACCGACATACTTCTGCACTAATTACACATACAAAGCGTACGCATTTAATCTGTCGCATGCATCCTTCTACTAGGCGTAAATCCATTTCCCCCTCTACCGAATAAACTCCTCTTATCTGTAATATTTACATGTAATAAACTACACATCTAGAAAATGCAACTATTGTACCAACAACGCGTTCTGTTATCTAGCATGCGTCCAAATTTCTTCACCGCCTTATTTTATTAAAAACTCAATTATCTCTATTCCCTTGCACTGACTAATCACTACACGGAAATTCTTATCGGAAATACTATTCTCTAGCATTTCCCCTTTATTTTTTTCAGCTGTCTAAAAATAACTATTTATCAGCTTGTGAACGGAATATTTTTATCTCACTGAAAGTTTATTGCTCTCACATTATTGTAAATCAGACCTATAAAAAACCCCTTTACTCCCGAAAAGAGCAGATCAGACTTAGAATAAAACAAAATCAAACAGAGATTTTTGTAATACTTAATTTTAAAACTAAATCTTGTCGAAAATTAACACTCTAAACTTTTGTAAACTTATAAAATTATTAGACGTTAAATAACTTTTATAAATTATACAAGTGAAATAGAATTATTTTGATAAACCTTAATCAACGCTACTCCTTACTCTTTTATAATTTATTGTATAGTTTGTATATAGCCTAAAATTAACTCAATATAAGTTTTTACAATTTATCACATAACAAATAAGAATATTATTTATAACTATATAAGATTAAAATTCTAAATAATATAGCGTAAGATTAAAATAATTTAAAAAAATTTCTTATAAATGAATAAATAAAAATAAAATTTAAATATGTAAAAAACATATTCAAAGTCTTAAATAAATAATCTAAGAAAATACATATATAATATAGAAAAAGTTTTTTGTTTCTGACAAATATGTGAATTCATTTAAAATATTTAACTTTCTATTTTTATAAATATTTTAACGGGTCAGGACTGGAGGTTCTGGTTTTCAGTAACACTAAACAATTATGTCGCTTAGAATTTAACAATTGATTGTGTTTATAATACAATTGGTTATTTGACAGTTCTTCTTAATACAATGATTAATTAACTTTAAATTTGTATTGCTTCTAAATTGAACTTCGAATAATTCGTAATAGATATAATTGTTTAGTAAAATCCGTATCAAAATTGTTTTGAGAAATGATTTTTACTTCAAATGAGTTTGAAGTAAAAGTATGGGTAAAAATAAATATGAAAAAGTAAAGAGTAAAGAGTAGTGAATAGAAAATAGAATATTCGTTGCTAAAAAAAGTCGAATATATATAGTTTCGGAAACATAAATATTAGAACATTTGAAGCAAGTTCTGCGACAATTTTTCAAATAAATCCAAAGATTTATCAAAATAATCGAGAAAATTGAGGAAACAGAATTATAGAAAGATTACGAGTATGCGCCAAAGTGATAATCGAGAGAAGTTTAGGAAACTGCATTTGTAGATAATGTATTTTGAGTCGTGATTTTTCGGTGCATAGAAATAATAGATAAATACGTTTATATGTATTATAATATGTACGAGTTTGTAATGAAATCCTAAACAATTTTCTTCATATAATCCTATTTGAAATTTCCTTTTAATTTTTTATAAGTACTGTGTTATTCAGTGTATGCAGCACTAGCGAATGATTTTCTTGTAGGATAGTTTCGATTTCATTAAGTTTTGGAGTATATTTGATTAAATATATTTATATTCGATTTAAATAAATGTTTATAGAAATATCTGTATTTTTAGAAACTTATTTGAACATTGGTCTCATAATTCGTGTTTAGATTTAATAAATTTGTGTAGAATTTATAGTAAATTAATTTTATTGTTTTTCTTTAATAAAAGTTCTCTCAATTTTGTTAAAAATTTATATAAATTTTCGGGTTTACAATCGTTCTGAGAGAAATTTTTGGTAACGAGATATTAGATAGATCAATTTTTATTTTTTACTAAATAAGATCATATAATTCGAGATTTTGAATTTATAAATATTCTTTGTTATTAAATTTTTAATTAAATTCTTTCAAGAATCCTGGTGAAATTGAAAATTTTAGATATGCAACTGTTTTAATGTAACTGTTTTTTGCTGAAAATATGAAATTTCGATTTTATTTTATTTTATCAATAAGGATCATATTTGTTTTTAGAAATTCTCTGAAATCTTTATAAGAATTTATAAATAGATTCGGCTATATTGTATATTCAGTAGAAATTGTATTACAAGATATTTCTTTCGATCTGGTGGATTTAGTGGAATTAGTATTATAAGATCCTTTTTCCTATCTTGTAATAGATTCAGAGGATTTTGTAATATTAATTGAAATAGAATTATTTATATCGCCTGAATTTGAAGTCTTTAAGTAGAGATTATTTAGGCTAATTTTAAATAATTCTTGTGAGTCCAATGATTGAGAAATTCTGCTCGGAGGGTCGGCATTGTAGTTGATTTTTTCTGTTTTATATTCGATGGAAAATTTATATTCTTTCAATTTTAATCGCTATTGAAAAAGTCTTGAACTTGAATCTTTTAAGTTAAATAGCCACAACGATGGTTTATGGTCACTTATTATTTTGAATTTTCTCCCGTAAGATATGGTCGAAAATATTTTCTTACCCATACTATAACAAGTCATTTTTTTTCGATAGTCGAATAATTTGATTTGGCGCGATTAAAAATTTTGCTAGCATATGCTGTAGCTAAATCCTGCGATCCGTTCCACTGGGACAAGAGAGAGCCGAATAAAAATTTACTGGCATTATTAGTTAATATAAATTCTTTTTCAAAATCTGGATATTGCAAAATGGGCGCAGAAGTTCATTTTAATTTTATATTTTCAAATACTTCTTACTGTGCATTTTTCCAATTGAATTTGACATCTTTTTTTAGAAAAAATATTACAGTATTTTTTAATCTGACTATAATTTTTTATAAATCATCTATAATATTCCGATGTCCAGTCTAGGCAAGGATTTAATACTATTTTGATTTATAGAAAGGCATAGTTTGTTACTGCTTTAATTTTTTCAAGATCTCGCAGTTTTAAGAATTCGCACTTATCAGCTTGCAATTTAAGATTTGTAGTTACTCTTCAAAAATTCTGAGTCTTTGAAAAATTTTAGTTAGTTTTTAATTATGTGTATTTAATGAGTAGCAAATGATGTCATCTAAGTAGAGGAGCAGCCACATAAAGAGCCCCTCTGTGGAAGGGGCGCGGTGGGTGTTTAAGGCTTAGTTAGTACGTGCGCATATTATAATATTTTTATTATTTTAATAAATTCAATTTTTGGTACTATAAAAAATTACAATAAAATATAAGAATCATTAAATAAAGTTAATGTAGTATAATTTCTTAAATTTATCTTGTAAATTGAAATTATTATTGAAAGCTTAAATAAAAACTCTTTTTACAGAATAAAATAATATTTTTTCTTCGGGATGTTTAATTTTTTTTACTCATATTTATTATTATTACTCATAATTTTTTAGATATCTATAGAAATACGTATAAATACGGACTCAAAATTTTATCATATACAATATAAATTTTTTTAAAATAATATGTACAATTATATTGTAATAAAAATCTGCGTTAATTTTCAATTTTTTGTTTACAATAAAATAGAATAATATATTTTATTAATATAATAATATATTCAAGTAAACTTAAACTTCAATTGTTCAAAATTTAGTAGATATGTATAGTATAAAGTTAACGTCATGGAAATAATAACAAATATCATTATTCTTTTAACATTAATGGAAAAAAATATAAGATACCACGTATATAAAATTATTAAATTACGAAGAATTTAGTATATAATATATATATATTATAATTTACGTCAATTCGTGTTGCAGCATTGAGCTGCATCATTTTGCAACTATCTGGTGATTAAAGTGACTTTGATAACCGTACTAATTACACTAGGAAAGCTGATTTGGTATTTTTTCCGGAATACCCCTGGTATATCCAGGGAGTAGCCTCTGAACAACTGGCTCTCATCTCTCGAGATCAAACTATCTCAAGCAATTAAAAATTCATTTCAGCATTTTAATTTTTCTTCGTTTTTATCGTTATTCATATTCATTTTGTCAGGAGGGTCGTAATTGTTTAGGCTTCAGCAAGTGTTTGTCGGTGACAGGCCGGCGCGCGTTATTATTAAATAATCGCACGCGCAATAACAGATCGGGTAACGTCCAACGGTTTTTTAATTTTCCGCGAAAGTTAAAAAACCGTTGAAATTCCCGATCTATAAAAACGGGAGGAAGGACTCGCGATCCATCCATTATCCTCGGGCCACGCTTACGTACCCTCCGTACCTCAATCCCGTATTCTCGATATTTTTTTTCCTATACCCCCCTCTTCCTACATCCCTTGACGCTCTCTTACGAAATGGTAAGAACTCGTCAAGGCAGTATCTAGTGGTGTTTAGCATCAGATGAAAAGGAAGGAATAACGTACTAATTTCTTTCTCACTAACGGAGTTGGTTGCTTCTTTTTAGATGCTATATCTTCAATTTGTTTTATTGGAACTAGATCTTTTACTTTTTGTATATTCAAGATACCTTTTTATTGGTCTTGGACAACAGAGTCGATGAATATCAATTGTTTCCAAAGCGGAACCAAATAAAGTTTCGTTTATCCAAGAGCGGACATACACAAATTCGTATTTTCTGTTTATTACAAATATAGACGTTGTCAACACCGTTGAATCTGATTTCATTGTATATGCGTGATCTATGCACATGACACAATCTTGTGTCGATAAATTTTTTATATGCTTTGAAATAACAATTACAATAGGAGAAAAAGCTTACCCCGGCTTGTCAAAATTTTTTTATTTTCTTGGTATCTGTTTTAAAATATTTATATTTAATAAGATATTAAAAAAAGTTCTATTGTATGTGAATAAAACTGTGAATATAAATTTTTCCTAATGAATATATATCATCATTTTTCAGATTTCTTGTTTTATCACCATAAAGATACTGATACAATGTATATTATTTTAAAGAGTAACTTTTAAAAAAAATAGGAAAAATATCCAATGTTAATATGGTAATAAAACAATAAAACTGAGAAATAACAATATATATTTTTTAGGAACCTTTTATATCCAAAGTTTTATTCGCATAATTTACATCATTTTTTATTTTTCATTCTTTTATTTTCTACTCAATTATCTAACATTCTTTCTCCGCTCTCATTGATTTAAAACATTGATTTATAATTAATAAATCTCTTTGTATAAATTACATATTTGTTTTTTTATACATTTTTTATATATTTTCATGCATAAAGTTATAATAATTTATTCTCGATTTGTCTGTATTATTTAATTACACAAATATTATATTATTTTATTTATTATAATGATCATGTTACTTTTTATTGCTAACATTATTTTTAGTCTTCGTTTTATGTTAAAAACTTATGTTTTCTTTTGGCAAATATGTTTATCATACCGTAATTTCACAACTTTTTTCAATAGTTGATACCCGTTTTGTTCCAATAATATCTACGTCAGTAAAAAATATTATTAAATATATATTTGTAAGCAATTAATTATCAATTAAATATTTGATTACTGATTTATCAGAAAAACAAAAAATCTCCTCCTCGCATAAAGAGGAAAAATTTTTTTCTAAATACGATTTATCTTTCATTACTTAGACACCTACTTACTGTTATGGCTAAGACAATTTATTTACAACAATTTTCTTAAACATTGTTCTCACACATCTGCGTGTGGATCTAAAATATAGAAGAATATAGAAAAATATAAAAAAAGAAAAAATCTTGTTGTCTATAATTAGTTTATTCTTTTAAATAAAATCTCCGGTCACGAATAAGTTCTAGGCCTACCGGGTTAAGTTTTGTGAGATTTCTTTATGAGCTGTCACAAATTTCCATGGATTTACGTAATATCTATTCCATGAGTTTGGACACGCTCACTTTCTGTACAATACCGAGGGATTTCATTCTAATAATCATAACTGCCTGGCCAAAAAATCCTTTTTTGTATACCTTTCAAAACTAATTATTTTGTGTGCTGCACTAATACAGCATCGCCAATATGATAAAATTTATCGCAAAGAATATTTTTTGTTAATTTTCCATTTTCTTGAATTTCTTTATATCTCTAAAATTTATTTTTATTCTTTCCATGTATATTTTTTCAATTTATATATATACATCTTACCCTTTTTTTATTTGGCACACCGTTTTTAAAATCAATTTAGCAATTTCTGCATGTCACTTAGTTTTTCTTGTAACTATTTTTTATATTGTTTAAATTAAGAACTTTTAGGGTTTATTAAGTCTTTTTATTCTTGTTTTTTTTTAATTTATTTTGTTCAAATAAAGATTTTTCATCATATATACACACATATATATATATCTATATTTTAAGATCTATAATCTTTCATCATATAATCATTCACCCTCACATCAATTTTTCTAAATCTCACATTGATTAACATAATTTTTTACACGTTTACACGTTCTTTTTTTCTTCACTCGACAATTTCTTTTATACTTTTCAATTATTTTATTTCTTTATTATTTGCACGTTTAATTGCAATGATGTGTATAAAAAATTAGTAAAAATCCATGAATTCAATACTTGTACGCAGTAGGAGCCCGGACAGAAATAAAAAACATTATGTAATATATTATATAATACAATATAATATAATTATATAATATAATCGCTGGAGGCCAATCTGAGTGGGATCACCGATACGCCGGAATCTTAGCTTGCGGGGAGTGATCACCTCCGCAAAGCTTCAAGGGCGCTATGGGAGCGTTGTGATGTTGCGGCGCGACTGGGGTAAGAACCTTCGATAGTTAGGGATTAGTGCGACTATCAAGAAACCTTCAGCTACGAGATAATTTAGAATTGTTAATGGTTTTTTCTCGTGTCCAACATGCAGGAAGTTTTTACACCTAGGGAAAACTTAGGACAGGCGCCGTAGGCGGGTTCGGAGTCTAGTCGACGAGCGTTAGTCCCCTCGTAAATGTACGAATACGAGAGGCAATAATGTAAGCAGCAAGCGGCTGCTGAAATAAAAAATTGTGGAAATTATGTGAAGTGAGTGAGTGTGAAGTAAGAGAAAAAGAGAAGAAGTGCTTAAAAGCCGAAGCAACGAGGCTCTGGTACTTATTTTTCGACGCGTTTTCCGTCTATAATCACCCTTTTTTCGCTTCGGTTACGAGAAAGTGTAACGACGTATTTCTTCGAATTTGCGTGTCGAAATAAATAAATAATTAAATAATATTCTTCCTTTATTAACCCTTAATTATTCACTTTCCTCGTGCTATCGCAAACATTACTTAAATAAACTTAACATCCTTTGGTGTATGTGACTTTCACTCCCTTTAACTAACAACATTTTAATAGTTATACTTACATACAGTCGATACTTACATATTAGGTATACTTGCAAATATTTAAAAAAATCCCTTTCAAACTAAAAGAAAATACTTTTCCGATAAATTATTGACTAAGACGGAATACTATGTTTCAAATATGTTGTTAAAATGTAAAAAATTTGAGAATTTTTTATTTGATAAAAAGATTACAAAATGATATATAAATAAAATTTTAATTTATAAATAATATAGCATAATAACTAAAATTAACAGACCCTGTTTCATGAGTAAAAAAAATTTCATATATACTTTCTTACCTATTAAATTCAGGAGAGAAAAGAGAAATAGTTTAAATAGTCAGATTCCATTTGTATGTATATTTACATTAGATGAATAGTCCTGATTTTTATTATGAAATATATTCATTTGTAAAACAAGTCACATACTTTACCTTAAAGATATATAATGATAATAGCCCAAGCCATACTCTACGTTTTACTTTCGTTATGCAAACATCCTTACATCATATAAGCAATTATTGGTCGACATGGAGAGAATGATGTAATATGCAAACGTGCATATAAATATACATTTCGTTTGTCATTTAAATTGAAAGAAAAAGGAAAAATATGAAAAATTTTTACGTTTATTTAATATATAGTAATTACTTGAGTTGAAATTCTTCTAACTAATTGTTCATATATATATATATATATATATCACGATAAACATATAGTGTAGTTAAGCTAAATTTTGATTGTAAAATAATTTTATAGGTATAAGCAGGTTACGTAAACAGGAGAAACCAAGCGTATGAACTTTTTCGTTATTACTAATAATATTAAATATCCTATTCATTTCTTGCATTTAATAATTAACACCACTGATACAATGAACGAACAAGGAGAAATTATGTCGGAAAATCTAGAAAAAAAACCTTTTCAACGAGCTATAAACCGAGATCTTTAAATTAAATAAATACCCAGAAAAAATGAATAATATATTAAAAGTTGTTGCCAAGATAATTCAGAAAATAAATTCAATGCTCTTCAAGATTATTGGAATCAGCGACAACTCTTTAGATTCTAAGAACATTACACTGCAAAATAAAGAGCTATGCAACGTATATTCTCCATCAAATAAAGAATAGGTTGAAAAGGTTCAGCTATAAAAAATGGTTAAAATAAAAGAGATGAAACTATTCAGTGAGAAAAAATTAATCTAACTATTAATCAAAATAATGATTCTGTTACCGATCGAGTCGCGCAACACAAATACAAAGGAGGGAAAGAAAGTTTTGAATAAAATATTGATTTGGCTCCAAGGATTTTATTTTACAGCGGTAGAATATTCGATCTGTCGCGGTACGAGAATCGAGACAGAAAGCTGCTCGTTCCTCGTGTGCCACAGTATTTGTGAAACAGTTCGTAAATAAATTACAGGGTAATCGTTAATGATTCCAAAAGCCGCCCGCTTACGGCCTGTACAATATAATTTTATTTTTGGCTATAAATCAGGCGCATTCCTACGATATTTCTTACAATTTATGCACTTATTTTCTAGACCGTCGGAACTAATTGTACGTCTGTTGCCAATCGTACTTACAAACAAGTAATATTTCTTGATCCTTGCTTCTACAGTTTAGGTACGCACATTTTATTACAAATCATAAACATTATGTACATATTTCCGAAGTCTAATATCTTAGTTTTACATCTTATTCGGGTTATAAAAACGCTGTACATTTGTTCACTAATTTAACCTACATGCAGCTGCTTAGCCGCGGTCGAGCTTATACCTATTCGCATGATTCGAATTTCTAAGAAGGATTCAAGACTTGGAATAATATCAGACGATGAAACACTGATAGTGCAAAATCTGGAAATACTGATAACTATTGTTAAAGATATCTTTTAGAAGGAAGACTTTTTAAGATAAGTATGTATATATGTTGTCTGAAACAAAGATAAAGCAGCCTAAGTCTTCAAAAGTTTCAAAAGTTATTGCAAGAAACTTATTCAGTAAAAATGAAAAAACTTGATACTTAAGCATTAAATTATACAGTTATAAGAGCAGACTTTTAAGCTGTCCTACAGAAAGAAAAAATTTAGAAGAAACTAATATTTTTGATAATTAACTTCAAAATATTTAAAACCATACAACTTTCAGTTACAAAAGTATAGGTCTACATATATAATTATTCGTTATGCAGAAGTATTGAGTACGAAACAAAATAGAAGAAACTCAATGAAAATCTGAATTACTTTAAAATACAAGATGATCCGTGTGTATCACCTATGACTGTAAACCTTTTAACACGTAACCTCAATATTTTTATTTATAGTTATTTAAGAAAGCTGAAATAAATATATAGTAACTACGAATGGGATAAAAATTATCTTTCTGAGCTTACAATATGATCAAAATGTTAGACTGATAAAAAGAAGATCAAATTGGTATTGTCTAATCGCCACCATTAATTGAGGTTGTATATTACGTATATAATATAATGTATATCAAAACAACATAAAAAATTGAAATAAACTATTAAAGAGGAATTATAAATGAAAAAGTTATATGCATGTAAATTGGAACACACATTGTATAGTCTTAAGAAAAATCTAAAAAGATAAAACAATAATTTTACTAAAAAGGGCTGCTAGAAATTATATCTACAAACAACCAACATGAGCTATGCTTCTACACCTATAAAATAATACAGAAAATAAGAATCTTCTTTCTTTATGTAAGTAATATTTCTGTTAAATTAATTAATTAATAACACATAGTTTTTGTATGAATAACTTTATGCATAACACAATATGAAATAAATAATTAACGAATTACAATAGTAAATGCTAAGCATTAGCAATATGATCGTTCATGTTAGTGTCGAATAAGAGAATGTAAGTCTTTAAGAAATTCACATTTATTTCTAAGTTAGCTAAACAAAAAAGTGGCAAATCAGCTATCTTTACAAATAATAAAAACTGTTACAAGTAAGACGAACCTATATAAACAACCACTTGGTTCGCTGACTCAAATTCATTTATTTATGACGTCTTTAGTAAACCTTTTAAATTACATATTTAGAATTATACAGATCCAACCATTTTAATAGTAAGTAATGATAAAGCTCGGCTTAAAATGTCATTTGGCAATGCTTTTACGACGAATAATCTAGAAATATGGAAGTGTTTTCTGCGAATCGCTATGAACTAAAATAAGAGTAAAATATAGTGCACCTAAAGATAACAAAAGAAATATAATAATTCAATTTTAAATCTCATTCTTCATATGATGTCGACAATATACTATTGAAAGAAAACGCTGCAACAAGATTAGATCAAAGTTATTAACTAGAATCAGTGAACGACATATTTTCTTTGTGAGAATATGTCGGAAATCTGATGAACTAAATAAATATCATCAGAACCAACATCAAGTATGTAGTTATATTCTTATCTAGGAAACAATATCTCCCGGCTAAAGAGAACTTAACGAGTTGAAGAGAATTTTTAAATATCTGTAAAATTATCCTGGCCTTACATGTGAGTTTGAATTAGAAGAATTAGAAGCATTCTTAGATAACAGTTTAAAGACTGAAAAATTCACTTCAATACTATGTTGCATTATAAAACAGCTGGAAAAGTTAAAAACAGTTATTTGTGTCGCGACCAACTTATCAGACAGATTACGTATCGACAAGAAAATTATGCCAAGAGATGATGTGGCTGTATAAAGTCATAGAGCATATCAATGGGAAAACTTGCCTACTTCCTGCCATTTGTTGCAATAGAAAATCTACAGCGAACTACACACAAATGAAAGTTTATTATAAACTAAAGATATTTGATGTATGGTCCAAATATTTTCCAGAGATAAAAAGTGGAGAAAATAACTAAACCTCTAAAGTTGCACACTTAGCTAATAGTAAAAATTTTAAATTACAATTTAATTTTTCAAACAGTGTTTATGAATTAACAGTATCTATATATTATACGAATATTATTAAGGCTTCTCTTACAAATTATAAAACGTACATTACAGACAGATTAAAATATAAATTTATCATAATTAGAACTAATACTTGTATTATATAAAATTAGTATATATTTTTGCATTATCATATGTTCGTAAAATAATTATTATAATTTTCTCTACATTATTTTAAAAAGAATAGATATTGTATTCTTTTGTAGGCTTATAACTGTAATGATAGTTTTAATAATGATAGATTGAATCATTAGTATTGAAATACAAAGATTAATTAAAAAATAATACTCTAAAGAAAATTTAATTGTACGAGATCTTTGCTAAATTGATTAAAATTATAAAATAATAACTATAGGATAAAATAACAAGGTAACAGTTTTAAATTATATCCTTTATAAATATGAACATAGTTTTTTATGTAATTTTTATTTTCAATTAATACTAAAATCATATTTTATTTATAACTGAAAGAAAATGTTAAACAATTTGAATATTAAAATTTTTAAATAAAAATAGCCATATGATTGATTTGAAATAAAATAAATGAAAGAAAATAGAGTTATTAGATAATAACTAGATAATAAAAAGAAGCAAAAATGTTTTTTGACTCTGAGATAAAACAATATATATTAAGAAGTATAAAACGTATTGCAATATTAATTTTGTAAAGTTATTAATATATAATATAATAATATTTATTTTGTAAATTCATTTAATATAACTAATATATATATATATCTTTATAAATATCTTTTTGCTACATGAAAATTGAAATAAACTATTTTTAATAAAAATTATTTGATAAATTATATTTTAAATTTATTCTTAAAATTTTTGCTAATAGTAATAATTGTACATTCTATTCAAATTTTCTTATTTTTCATGAAATAATTTTTAAAACGTACATTTTTATAAAGCTTGTTTAAAATCATGGTTATAAAAATAGTTCGTTTTAAAAAATGTATTTGAAAAAGAAATTTTTTACTTAATAAATCTGATATTTTAAGACTACATTGACATGTCGTAGTTAGAAATATACCCATATTCTATATTTAAAATTTTTAAATAAAAATTTAAAGCCTTATTTTTTTTATATATGAATTAACAAAAGTAATAAGTTTTGGAGAGAGTGAACAAGATCCCACTCTCAATCATAGATATGCAATCCTAAGTATGCAAAATTAAAAAATTTTTTTAAAAATTTGTAAAAGAATGTAAAAGGAGTTTATAAAAGATTTGATAATAGTAAAATTATTAAAATATTTTTATAATTTACTTTTAACTTTTTCTGAATATCAATTGACTGTTTAATTTATTCGGAAAAACTATTGCAAAAACAATCTAACTAAACAGACGCATTTATTTACTAAGTTTATGTTTGATTCAGCATTAGTTAATACATAAAAATCAATTATACTTATTTTCTATTCATATTTTCCAAGGACTATATATTTTGGTATCAATTATCACGTACGATAAACATAGAGGTTTCCGGCTCATTCTTTAATAGATATAGCTTCTTGTTTTTAAAATTCATAATACAGAACACAAAATATAGAACTATGTATTTATGTTGGTTAATTATATTTCAATAACTTTTATATTTGAATTATATTATGTTAAATATATACAAATAGCTATATAAATATTATTAATTTAAAAGTGCTGTGTATAAATAAAATTTTATTAATTTTGATGGTGCAATATAAAAATGAATATATAACCGTATCTACAAGATAATCTACAGTTTTCTTTAAACATAGCAATTAGATTATATGACAGTAAATTACGGTGTTAAATTAATTTTTACATTACTATATTAATTATATCCTAAAAAAAACTATTATTATTATGGAAAAAGTACAAAATTTTTTTAGTAAAAAAGTAAAATCAGAATTTTAAATTAAATGCATTATAGAAGTTAACAAGTGAGTGTAATATTGTATACAAATTTAAAGATTTTTAAAAGCAAATAATTACTTGAAGTTTTGATCTTGTCTCGAACTGTATATGAAAAATCCATGATTGTTCAAAGCTGAGAAACTCTTATACAAATGTAAAATGTAGTAGAATGAACTTTCGATCTTTATTTTTATTACTTTTTATTGTTGAGATTCTGCACCTTTTTTATCTGTTCCTGTTAAACTTATACAGTAATTTATTTTGCTACGTTCAGGATCTACTGCGGGGATACCTGGCGTTCCAGAGAATATAACTGTGATGTTCCTAAATCCGACATCTGTGCGTGTTTCCTGGAGTACTAGTCAGATCGAGCAAGTGGAAAAGTATGACGTCACGTATAAACCCACAGATGCCAGGTGCGCCATAATCGTGTTGATAGAGGCCAATGGCCTTTACTATATATTTAAATTTATACTTAATAATATATTATAATTCAAATAATCAATATTTCAAACTGTAATATATTATTAAAAGGCTTCTGATTAAAAATTCTGAATAAATGTTTTTGGTGTAGATGAAGGTAAATGATTAAAAAAATATTTATTTATTATTTGGTATACTTTAAACATTTAATTTCTATATATAAATTCTAAATAAACTAGTTTGAATCATTATTTTACACATTTTTAGCTTGATTGTATTGATCAAAATGAGCAGGAATTATTTTACTTTGTTATTTATTAAATAAGTGACCCATAATAGAATAAATGAAAGAAATAAATTAGTATAAAAATAAAATTTATTCGATTAAATTATAAATCTGGAAATTATTCATTATTTAAAAAAAAATACACACCAAATACACAGTTATTATATAAACATCATTGTGATTTAATATACCGTGTTAAGAAAGTTTATAAGATGAACCCATCTGTCAAAAGCAAGTTTCAACATTAACGAAGATTTTAACTTCTCTTGCGGCGAGAAGGAGCTATAATAACAGGTATATGGTCCTTTTATCTTCGAAAATTTAATTACAACCTTTAATATTCCTTAACATTCTTGTATTGAAATGAAGAGTTATCAATGCATAATCTTTTATAATTTTTTTTACTGTAAAAGCACAGTATTAAACAAAATTCCACGCAATATGTGAATTTACAATTAGTTATTTTTACAACTTTGTATGACTTATTTATTAATTATTATATTATAATTATCATATTTACATAATAAATCGAAGCTTAGTACGAACTTATTCAATTAATACTCCTAAGTTCCATAATTAGCATTTTATCACAAAAATACATACATATTTTCATTGATGTAGAACGCAGTGGAGACAACGAAAATTTTTCATATAGTATTGTAATTTGTATTCTGACGATAGTTTTAGGCCTACTATAATTGTGTGTAGTAAAATAATAAATATTGAATGTGTTATTGAACCGTTCACTTGTTTTTGTAAAACGAGTATTCTTTACTTTTTAATTAAATCGTTATTTGTTGAAGCTGCGTTACTTAAAAAATATTTCGTTCTTCATTTGTGATCTTTCCAAACATACTCATTTTTAATCTTTAAAATAAAATAGCAATTCAATTAAAATTATAGTATCATATGAATTAAAGTAATTTAAACACTATATATGATTCTACAAATAAAGACGTGATTAAATTAAAGAAAATAATTACTAAAATAATAATCATTAATATATTTATCAATTAGATTAATATTAAATCGATATATCATTGCAGAAAGTTAAATTACAATCTTAATTATTTTTTACTGATTAGAATTCGATAATTGTATTCTTTATTTTGTTAATATAATTTAAATATTATAATATTTTTCCATGTATATTTACTATGTAATTTTTTAATTTCATAATTAATCTCTCTAAACTGACAGTAATCTTCATTTATATTAATTTTATTTGATAGTTAATAAAATAAATTTTTGTTGATAAATATTTTCTGTTCAAATACTTTTTTAATAATATTTTTCATGATGTAAATATAATTTATTATTTCAAAAACATATCTGCTAATTAATCAATTATGTTTTAATTTATTTATATCTTTGTCAATACCTTAAATAATCGATTTTTTCATGTTTTCTTCAGATTGAAACATAATTTTAGTTTTAGTACATATATAAATGGAAATGCTGATGATAATCTTGATTTTCTAAGTTGCCTTAAAAAATAATTTAATATATTGTTGTAATTGTATATTTTATTATTTTCTATATGTACATGATCCGCATCATCTGTTTGTTACATGCTTATTTATTACAACAACTTTTTAATTTATTTAAAATTAATATTTTAAAATATTCTTTGAATTGATCAACAACGCCACTTCAATTTAAATTACATTAAGCTTTTTAGAACACTGTTTTGAACATAAATTAGTATGAGGAAAGTAAAAACTAATTTGTAGGATGCATCCAAAAGTAACGTAATTAAAAAAGACGCACTGAATAGATTAAAAAAATTCATAAATAACAATAATATTAATTTATTTGTCTATTGAATTCATAAATTTTTCTTCAATTATTATATTTTCTTCGATTATTCTAGTTTAAATTTAAATCAATCATCACGCGAGTAAATAAAGTATTTTAAAGAATATTATATAGTTCAATATTTGAAAAGAATGAAAGACAAACTAACGTAACCAAATGATAAATATAACCGAAAAAAATATATATATATTACATCTCGAAATTCTTAGTTCATATATGCGATTTTATGAATTTACACTTTTTTTATTATTTATTATATGTTTTTAGTGTCAATAAGAAATTTAATTAATTGGCCTTTACTTATATATTTTTCTCCTTTCAATATCAAATAGTTGACTTACTTCATTTTGTATGATAATTCTTGCTAGAATTTTCATGCCATTTTTTTCTTTTCCTTCGCTTTTATAAACTCAATTTATATCTTTTAAGTTTTCTATCATTAACACTTCTACTTCTAGTGCGAATCTTGAATGCAGCTATCAATCTTCTTTCGTTTTTTCTATTTAACTACAAACTATTCTCCACATAAAAATTTTTTCATAATATCAATAGTACCATACCACTTTTTCAAGATTTTATTTTTCTGCTTACGTATTTTTCTTGAATGTTATTATCTCACATTCTTCTCTCTCTCTCTCTCTCTCTCTCTCTCTCTCTCTCTCTCTCTCTCTCTCTCTGTAATGTTATCCAATCTCTTGAAAAACTTGTAAATTCAATTCTTTAATAAATCCATGTTGTCAATATCTCTTATTTTATTTTCATATGTGAATAAAATTAATTGAAAATAAAATAATAAAAATAAAATTAAAGTGATATAAATTATTGGGTAATAATAAAATGCCATAAAAGTATAGATACTAGAAACAACTAAATAAAGAAGAAAAAATATATCGAAGGATAGAAATACAGAGAAATATTCAAAATTGAAAAAGAAAAAAAACAAAATTAAATAGAAAAATTATGAAATCATAAATTGGGTAAAGCATTTTGGAAACTGATCAATAAATAAATAAATAAAAACAAGTTAACAGAAATATATTGAAAGAATAATGGTGAAAATATTTTTCGGATGAAAAGAAATATGATAGAAAACAAATATAAGAACTAGGAGCAAAAAGCTAGCTAGAAGTACATGAAATAAAAATATTGTGAAAATGAAGAAAGTTCAGGAATAGAGGTAAAAACGTGTGAATTGCGGAAGTACCTAAGAAAGACATTAATACATGATCAGAATTTTATTAGTTAAATTAGAAACATTGTAAAAAAATATAAATAACATAATATCAATTGTTTTTAAATAAATTACAATAACAATAGTTTTTTATTAAAAATAAGTATTTTTATATCAGAAATTGAATATTCTTTTAAAAATATTTAATCATTAACAAATTATTTTCCTTGCATTCTAAAAAATTTCTAGAAATTTTTATTTAAATTTTTTTATGTTCTTTAGGAAAAAAATCATTAAATACTTGAACATTGGATATTGCTTCATTACAATGGTAAAAAAAATATAAATAAAATATAAACATATTTAAAATGTGAATAATGATAATATAAAATGATAAAATAATAAATAATGAAACGATAAAAATTTGAATAATGAATTACTGTTTGAAAAAAAAAATTATTTGTCAATTATTCAAGATTTACTTTTCTTTATTTGTAGGGATTAAAAAGATTGTCATATTTATACAATTTCTAAAAAAAAAGAGACAGAAAAGTGCTATAACATGTTTCTAAATAATGGGTTTATTTGAACTAAAAATCTTATTATTACATTTTCATCAATTAAACTATTTTACTGGTAAATTAACAGAATTTTTTATCTGATTTTGTTAAAATCATTAATCAATGTAATAATAAGAATATTATATTAATATTAATAAATCTTTAATATTTTTAATAATATTTATTTAACAATGTTGATAACAATTTAGTAATTATTATTCTAATGAAAAAATAATAACATTTTTAAAAAAATCTTTAAAAATTATATATTTATTCATATTATAAATTGGTTTATTAAAAATAATGTTTCTAATTTTAATATATATTTCAATAAAAATCAGTTCATTTAATTTATTTTATAGCTTACTTTTATTTTTCTTATATTATGTAGTTTTCTATAAAATTGATTCTTATATTCTTGTTTTACAAGAAGATAAAAATCGCGATTAAACTTCATAGTTTGATTCGTGAAGTAACAGCGAGGAGTATAATAATTGCAGACAAAGTAGAACTGCGTTTTGTCAGCGTCTTACCACCCTGGAATAGCATTGACCTATGCACAAAAAAGTATTCACACATGTTTATGCTCGTAGAAGTATATACAAATAATAATTGATTTCTGTAATATGTGCTAATGATATGATAAATTTCAAGCACAATTCAAAATAAGAGGGAAGTTATACTATCTTGGACGTATAACTTAACATTATAACGATAATAAAAATTCGATTAAAAAGTATCGATACAAGATGTTTTAATTAACTTTTAAGAAATTTATAAAAAAATTAAATGATAAACATATAAAATTTTATAATTTTTTTTCAGTTTTTTATATTTATTAATAACGCAGAAAAGTAAAAATTATAAATGTTTTTTTTAATTATATGTAATAAAGTTTTTAGTTAATAAATATATTACATATTATTACATATAAGTTTAACATATTATTAAAATATTCTTTCAGTCATATAAATTTTCTTTACATATATAAAAATTATTGTTGGCCATGAGATATAACTTTAAAAGAATATTTATTTATTTTTTATAGTACTTTTATTTTTCTTTTGTAGTATTTATAATATTATTTTACATTGATCCATTTAAATATATTTATGTTTTTACATCTATTGTTTTATCGTTGAATCAATTACCGTATATATAATAGTGTACGTACAAAAAATTAATAGATTTTATAAAAATATTTTACTTTTTACATAAGTGATATACGATACTTATATAATCGGAAACAATAAAATGGCTTAAAAAATAGCAATAAAAATGAAATTTTTAAATATGTAAGTGATTTAAATTTATTAATTCAGAAATTATTCTGTAATAATTTTTAAAGTAAATATAAATTTTCTTTAAGGTTATCAAATAATTGCCGAATTAAATTGCTAGAAGTATATAAATCGTTTAAATTTAATTTATTTATAAATAAATTAAAATACAGTAAAGTAATGTGAAAAGAAAGAAAAGTAATTCTTGATTTAAATACAAACAGAAAACAATTTTTATATTTATTATCTATTTATATGGTTTTTGGTTCCTTATATATGTATGTAATAATGCCGGTTTGTAGTGCATATGATTATGTATAAATAATAGCAAAGACTTGGGCGCATATTTAATATGAGTACTCGAATATTTTAATAGAGTGTATTCATATATATTTATGTGTAACTGTATGTTAAATACTAAGAATGATGGAATGACAACGGGAAGGTGGTTAGTTACAGGGTGGTGGCGGTGGTCGCAGGCAACAGCGAAGCGGTCACCCTAAGCAATTTGCGTGCTGACACGCAATATCAACTGGTTGTCACTGCTGTTAAAGGCGGTAAAAAACTTCGAAGTCGACCAATCGTCTTCCGCACTCTTGGTAAGTATATTTTTCTTGTAAATTTTATATAACTATTTTTCATGATTTATATCATATGTACCTTTGCTTTAAACTTTATTTCATGTTATGAAATTATATCTAGCTTCTTTTTTAATACTTACAAATAATCACATTATTTAAAAAAAATTCTGTATTTTAATATTTTAATATTTTAAAAATTTTAGCATATTTTATCACTTAATTATTTTTATAAATATTATTATTTTATTATTTTGGAAAGGCACTCATATACATATATAAAAAAATACCATAAATAAAAAATTCAAACTTTAAAATTGTAATAGTAATTATTATTTTGTAATTATTTTAAAAGATTTTTTTTCGATTTCTAAAGTTTATTTATTATATATTTTAAACCAATTTATTGATTAAATACTTATTTCAATTTACTAATCTTATCACTTTTCTAAATTAAATCTTATTTTAAGTACAGGTGTTTTTCAATTAAAAAAGAGCTTCTATTTATAACACTTCGAATTATATTCGTTAATTCATATATTCGTATAATAACAGAGAACAAGTAAAAATGAATACATATGAGATATGTATAATAATTTCAAATAGAGTATAATCACTCGATTTAATTATTGAATTTATTTAATTTTAATATTTTATATGGGAATAAGTATTCGCTATTTTGCACATTTGATATTTATTTGAAAAATTGTGTATATAATGATTTTAATCAAAGTATGTACCATAAAAAATGATGAGTTTCCTTTATTTTTAAAGCAATCAACAGATTTCTTGATCTTTTATAAGATGTAGATATTTTTTCAGATACTTAATAAGAAATTTATTGCACGCTTCAAACAAATTAGAAAAATTTAAAAAGTACGACGAATAAAATAAGATTTTTTATTTCATCCATTTTTGGCACTGTGTGACCTATTTATAACATAGGAATTGTTGTAGTCTCATAGCAGAATCCACTAATTGAATCTAATATCTCAGTCAGTTTATTTATTTAAAACTTATTCGAATGTATTACTTAAAAGTTAATAATAGTCATTAATAATTTTGAATAATTTTAGAACTTCATAATAAATAATACATTTTAATTTGACCATGTACACAACATAATCTATTAAAAATAGATTTCAATTTGATTAAATTTATTCCAATGACACTATTAGAGGAAGTTCATCAGATTGAATTAACTATCTGAATTGTTTGGGGTCATTTTGGTGATCCACTTTTCATCATCAATAATAATTCGATGCAAAAAATCGTACATTTTGTATCACTAGTATATTGGACGGAATCAAATGCCTTTCCATACCTGTTTCTGCTACTTTGATATGGTAGCCGATTTTCAAATTTATGGAACAATTATGTCTTTAGTAATATTATTTCAGTGATGAACATATTAAAATTAGTTTCATGTATAAATTTTTTAATTCTTTAGTAGGAATCTACATCCAATAATTTTACCAGTTTAATATCTTTCGATTTTTTTAAAGTCTCTTGTGTTTTTTAACACATACATCAAAATCATTGTTTTAAGATTTCAAAAACTACTTTCTGCCAGGTCTATTAAATGAGTTGTTACCCCAGAGGATATTATGAGTACTAATTTATTTTGGCAAAAATTTTTCATATGAAAATAGTGGAGTTATGGAATAAATTTTTGCAAATCCTACTTTTTAAAGATAATTTTAAATTTTCAACATGATAAATAAGATATTTTATCAAGAAATCTATCTTATATTAAATTATATTTAACATATTTTTAGCTGATAAAAATTTTTTTTAACTAGAAAATTTATTATACAATTAATTGTATTCATATATATCTAATCTATCTGCATATATATAATATTTCAGTTTAATAAGAAATTCTATTAAGTACATATATTATCTATAGAAAATTACCTTTTTAAATGTGTAGATTTAGTTACAATTAAAATAATAATGTTAATCTTTTTGTTCTTTTTACTGTAATATCATCATTATTTCCTGTAATTTATGATATTTATTATTATATACATTATTGTTATTATTAAAACAATAATATTATAAAAAAATATTTAAAAATTTCTGCAAATAATATTTCAAGAACGGCAAACATAGAAAACCACTTTCAGGCTTACTACTACTGAAGAGATCTTAGTATGACCATGGTTTTGCATTGTACCTTCTTTTGTTATAAATATAATATTTTCTATTTTAGACGTCTCATAAAATATTTTCCAATTATTTATATTATATATTTGATCTTGTAAGTTATTTGTATAAGTATAAAAAATGTTTTCATACTTTTTGCAACTAATTTAAAAAGAAAAATTTATAATTTTGAATGTCGTCTTTATTATACGGATTTTATGCAGGCTATAAGTAATAGTGTGCTGCTGTTTTGTGTTTTTTGAATATCGGCAGTGGACTTACGCTCCAATTACTAAATATTTAATAAAGTCAAATATCGAGGTCAAAGATCTGTATGTGGAGAGAGCTGAGAGTTCGGTGAGTGAAGGAAGTTTGTATTTTGATGTAAAGGGGTCAGAACGTGAAGGTTATCAGAATTGCTTTTTTATGTATTAAATTAAAAAATCTTATTTATTTAAAAGAGTTATAAGTTTAATTTTTACAATCTGATATAAAAATTTGCTAGATTGAAAAAGTTACAGGTTAGATGCGTAATATCGAAATAATTAATGCTGAATGCTGCTTCAGTAAGCTAGTCAGGGGCTTTTATAAGATTTAATTATGATTGACAAAATTTCGGATTACGTAGTTACATATTCTTTCCAGAACGGTAATAAAAATAATTTGAAAATATAAGATTTATAGAATCTTGCATAACTTTTCGGTACGTATAAAATCGAGATGTTTTGATAGGGCGCATAATGAATAAAGTATTTAGTCATGGCATGATAGCTGTTCATTCGCGAAATTAGTAAAACGAACCTTCGGTAAAATGTATAAACAGATTTTGATATGAAAGTAAATCATTTATGCTTTTTCCTAGAGTCATAGTTTTATTGCTTATAGCTATTTCAATTGCGTGTGTTTGTAATCAGTGGGTACAGTCGATGCTTTGTAGTCGAATACGTGCCATAGAGTAGGTATGCACTGGCCCAAGAAGCTCGCTCGGCGGTGGGGCGAGAGCGCTAGTACAGCCGTATAGATGTATATATATATGTGAGTGAGTGTATGTGTAAGTAGCGTAAAAGTACCTCGGTACGTTACATCTCCACCTTAAGTTTAAAGATATAAATTTTCTTAAATTTGTTCTTTAAATATTGACAATTTTAGAGATCTTTCTTTTGTTCTCTTTTTCTGTGTTATTACACTTTCCTCTTGATTTCTGCTATTGGTTTCTGTAATTAATCTTTGATTTAAAAGGATGTCATTATTTTTTTTTTTATTCTATTCGATCTTCTTGTGCTTCTATAGCATTTACAAAGTTTAAATATTATGTACATTATGATAATTATTAGTATTATATAGACCATGTAGGAGTAGTGTATGCTTTTTTCTTCTTTCTTTTGATTAAATATAATATCGTCTACCCACTTAGATAGTTCATCAAGTTTATGGCTTGCAACATCTAGACCTTCTAGATCTATGTGACCTGTATTAATTTGTTTTAATGGCGGAAATGTGGAAAAGTTTGTGATTTTTGCAGTACAACAGTCGTCATTTAGGATATGGATTTTAAGTATATAAGATGTATAATTGCTCACGAAGGAATTTTCAGCTGGTAAAGTCGTTGTTGATGCATAAGCTTTACATCCGCGTTGTAATTCGATGATTTCGGAATTTTTTAATTGAACGTCATTTAATATTTGTGAATTATTATAGTTAATATTTACGTCTATGGGTCTTGACAATATATATAACCGTTGGTTTTTGTTTACTAATGTGTTCCATATAGTTTCGTCGAGTTTTCGATTCTAATGTCACAGTTTTCGGGTATTTTAGAGTTTGAAAATAATAATTGTACTTCGCACTATAATTTGTTATTTACATTAAATTAAATATAGGTTTCGATAGTTTACAAATGTGAGATTTTAGTTTTGTTGTTTGCAATCATATAAAGGTCGTCAAGTTATGAATATTTATTTCTCATTGTAGATATTGCCACATATTTTACTCTAGGTTGAATAAAAATATATGTATCATTTTGTTGTTTAACAGGTGTAGGTAATAATTTTTATAATTAATAAGTTGTTTCAGATATTAGTGGGTTTTCTATAATAAATATTAAATTGTTGTCAATGTAAAAAGCCTGTAATTCGAGTAAATTCATGAGTTCATGTTTGTTATGTATGTTTAAAGTGAAGGGGTAATATAGTCCGGAGGGTAGTTTGTCCGTTGTTTTTTATAATTCTTCTACAAGATGATTAGATGATATAATTTTTGGATGTAATACGTTCATTTTGGCGAACAAAATAGTATTAATTATTGTGTTTAATTCGCTATTCATTTCGTTATACATCATTGTTAAAAAAAGTATATATTTTGTAAGATTACCTGTATCTCTACATTTAAATAGGCATTTTTTATATATTCTCCGATTATTTTAATGTTTTTATTAAATGTTTTTTCTGCTTTACGTAAATTAATTATAGATTCATTAAAATTTGTAATAGTTGATTTTACGACTTGAATTTGATCTTTTAGTAATCTAGCTGTTTCTGCTTCATCAGTTTTTATTTTATTTATTGCTTCATTAAAATATACTGCGTCATTAAGTTACCTGTGATAACTTTAAATACGCTTTCTATGGCATCGAACCATCCTCTCTTGACTCTTTTGTGTCCAACTAAGTTTTTAAAATGGTTTTCTTTATTCTTCATTTCAGGTGTAAGTTGTTCAAGGATTTGCATCGAGTTGTTACATGCGTAAAAAATTTTGTATTCTTCCCTTGCTATGCAGAGGTCTTTCGTTTTCTCGAAAGTTCTTTCGATTAAATTTAATTTATCCTCAATATGAATGGTGTTTAAATAAGTGATTATTTTCCAAGTTCTGTCATAATTTTAAATTTTCAATATAATCGTAGTAGATTCCCGGTGAATACTGCAATTCCGTATTTTGTCGTTTTCGCTTATTGCTAAGGTAAACAATAGTGTTAGTCTCTAACAAATAATAGGAGGAGTATACTAGTTAGAGCAAGGAATTTTTAACAATTTTTGTTTATTGTCTTTTCCAATTTGTTTTTTTTTAAATTTGTGTATTTATTTATTAGTTTATTTATTCATTTATTTATTTATTAGCTTTGTATTTAGTTATTAGTTTATTTATTACATTTTATTTATTTATCTACTAACTTATTTATCATATTTTATTTATTTATTTATTTTTTTGTATACATTTTAGGCTTTCTGATTTAAGTTTTTTTTGGGATAATTCGTACAGTTTCCATGAATACGTTTTTTCTCTTTCTTTTTCTTTCTCTTCCTCGTTGTTAAGTATCACATATCTCACGCTTTATTTATCGTTCGATGGTACCCATGGAAAGTCATGTTAATTTTCATCATTGTTTTCTCGCAGTAGTTGTCGTGCAACCCTATTCTTTACTCCAACTTCGCAAAATAATAAGCGAAATGCTGCTCTAAATTTTTCGGAGTGTCGCTATAGGATTTTTGCAACAAACTCCATTTTCTCATTGAGAGGTCTGCGATAGCCTGGGTATTTTAGTCCCTTTTCTAAAAGTCTTTTCTCCTCTCGCTTGAGTTGATAACCGTATCTCATTACTTTGTGAATCGGTTCCTTTTTTTCTGTTTTTTTCTGTATTTTGGAAGTAGAATAGTAAAATGACTTTTAGTTATGCCTTGGAAAATGCTGGTTTTATGTTATCGGCGTGCACTTGTACCTTTTTATCTTTTTGTTTTATAACAACATTAAAATTAGAAATTATATCTATATTTCGTAAAAGCCGTTATAATTAGGGGTTAATTTTTTCGATTTAGGAAATTGTTGTGTTTTTAGATAAATTTTATCTACAATATTATAGTTTGTAGATTTTGTTTTCTTGTCGTAATAAATTTTGTTTTGTTGTTTTGATTTTATGATACTGTCTCTTGCTATTTCTCTGGTTATTCTTAATTTCTGTAATAAATTTATTACATAGTCTTCATATGTATAGTTAAATTCAGTAGGTTTTGCAATAGCAGAGGAAAGGGTTGGTTTTCTGCTAAATATTAATTTGTAAGGAGTGTAGCTTGTAGACCTATGTGGTGTAGTAAAATAAATGAATAAGAAAAATAGTCCAAGTATTCGTCATTCTGTTCTTTATCAATATAATGTTTTAAATAATCTGCTAAATATTGGTGAGTTCTCTCTAAAGCATCATTTGTTTGAGGATGATATGGTGTAGTTTGAATTTGTCAAATTTTAAATAATTTTGCTTTTAAGCAAATTAGATGTAAAATCTTTACCTTTATCAGTAAGTATACTATCAGGTATACCAAATATACAAATGAATCTTTTAATGAATGTTTCGGCAATTGTTTTGGCTTCGTAATTTGGTAGTGCAAAAATTAGAGTGAATTTTGACAGATCGTCTTGCAATGTTAATATAAATTATTACCAGATTCTTTTAGAATAAGTAAACCAACTAAATCTAGAGCTATTCTTTCAAATGGTCTAGTTGAAGTTGTAAGTTCCATAGGTTTGTTCTTTTTATTTCTAACAAGTTTATGTAATTGGCATGATTCGAAATTTTATGACGATTTATGCAAATTTTATATTAATAGAAAATTGTAAAATTATATAAATTTTTTTTGAATTATGTTTAAAAATTTATTTTTTGAATAATAGAAATTTTTAAATATTACAAATTAATTTTACAGAACCTCCAAAGACATCTCCTCAACAAGATTCAGCTGTTACTGGCGGTCCTGTTCCACCTTCTCCGCCTGTATCGGCGCAAACAGCCACAAACATATATTCAAGTGAGTAGAATCACACTCTACAGTATATAAGTGATTTAAGTAATCAGATTCTATCTTTTTTTGTTACGAAATCTTTTTCACTATCTAATGACGTCATAATAATTTTAATAAAATATAATTATGTTATATAACATATATAACAAACTATGTTGAAACTACTTTTATAAAATCTTTTACTAGCAAAAAACAATCTTTTATAATAGAAAAAACATTTTATTATATATATTATTTTAATTTGATTCTGAGAAAATGTTTAATATTTTCTATCATATACATCTTGTATAAATACTGTAAGTTACGCGATTCCTGAATACTACAAATTGACGAAACTCTGAATTTTATATAATTGTATTTTATTTTCTTTATTGTACAAGTTTTACTAAATATTCGTGTATTGACAGGCAAGTAACAACTGAATTTAAAATATATAAATTGATTGTATGTACACGAGAACGCCTGAACAATAAGGGGTTTTTATAGCCAAGAAAGTGGAAGAAAATTATAGAATTTTTCGCTTTCCTGTTTACATTTATGATATCGATGGTGCTCCACGGCAAAACGTCATCAATTTTACACGAGAGCTCTTGGAGTACTCGTCATACTTTCTAATGTCATGTGATTTTTTAAAAATAATAGATTCTAAATGTAATTAAAATTTAAAAAGTGAATAAAAATTTATCATAAAGTATAGTTTCTTATTTTTATCTGATTGAGAATGATGCTAAATTAAGTATCTTTTTCAATATATAATAAAGAATTTGTCACAGGAACACAGTAAATTAATATACACTCAAGGAAATTATGCATATTATTTATTAGGTAAATTTTTAACGTGTAATATTAGATGGTAATTTGATTAAGCCAAATATTTTAATGGATATTGTTTGTTCAAAATATACTTCTTCATTTATTGTTTTATATAAATGTATGTAAAAATTACTTGTTACATTATTCTATTAAAACATACAAATATTATGTTTATAAAATTGCCGATTATAGAAAAGAAAATAAAAGGTATATTTTTCAAATTATATCTTTATAATTAAATTAGATTAAAAGATTTGTTTTAGAATCATTAAATCTTAAAACATAAACTATAATAAAAATAATTATTTATAATAATATTAATAATCTAAACGAACTTAATTTGAAATTAAATAAATCTTTAAAGTGTCTAATAATCTTGTAACAGAAAAAATATAAAAAAATATCTATATAAATATATAATTGACATCCATTATGTAGCCATATTCGATCTTGCATCGGTAGAGTAAATTCTTACAATGTCATCCAACTTATAATCTGTCAAAAGTATAATCAGGTGGCAGAAGCTCAGTCATTGTAGATATTAATTTAATACAGCGTTACCAGAATCGAGTCAGTAATGATACAAGAGTATAAACTTCTCTTTTTGTGCTTTTTTTGATCGTTGTTATCCATGTCCCCTCCGAAATCATTCTTTTGATTAATGATTTCATCTTTCGAACTAAACAATGTGCATCAAGCAATAGCTGTCACGCTAGTCAATAAAATACCGGTACTGCTGATCGTCACTAGAGGAATAGCATGTATCTTTGATCCATTTCCCGAGATGCAAACATATCTAAAATAATGCCAATTTATATTGAATAGTCTTTCCGAACATTATTGATAATTAAAGCTAAAAAACAATACTCACATAAAATACTAACTAAAACTAATAACTAAAGTAATAAGTAAAACATAAATTTAAACAATAATTTAAAAACTATAAATAAATGGATTTCATAAATGATATTAATTTTAAAATTATATATAACTTGGCTTAATAGGTAAAGTTAATACGGTTCCAAAAAGATTTTAATTAAAATTTTTTAAAGATACTGAGAAGTATTAAAATTAATAAATTAATTTGTATTATTAATTGAATAACATTTTTAAATAATTCAGCTAAATATTCTTATATTATAACTTCATTTTAAATATTTTTTTTAATTCTAATTTTGAAAAATTAAATTTCAAAGAATGAAAAAATTTGCAAAATAATCTGAAAACGTTTGTTATTTTTTATATATTTAATAGAATGTATCTTTATCTACGTAAATATAAAGAAGAATTAAATTCACTATTTAGCAATATTAATTTGGAAATATTTTTTCAGAATCTGGAGCATATAATAAGAAATAATAAACTTGACTGTATATAAGCTAAAATTATTAAAAATGTGAAAATACATTAGCTTATACGCATTGTAGTTCAATAAAGAGATAGAAAATTGCAAACTATTATTATTAAAAACTATTGGTCACTAAATTCAATGTAGTAACTACATAAACTAAAAGATGCTTTGTATTGAATAAGATACTATTATTATCAATAACAAAAATTATATATATATTTTTATTAGTAGAATATCATTTAATAAGGAAACGAAATACAATATTAAAAAATGAAATACTACGTGATTTCTAATTTCAAAATAATTATAAAAGAGAACAGCGAGAATCATTCAATTTTTTATAGTAATATACATTTAACATAATTCCTTGCAGTCATTTTAGAGAATTTTTCCTGAAATAAATCAATTCAAGGATCCTATTTCTATTCTTTTTTCATACATAAATAGACTGACAAGATTTGAGTTAGAATTGATAACGATAAGTGTATTTACTCATTATTTTCATTTGATTTTCAAATTTGTATAAGTAGTAAACTATAACGTATATTGTCGATAAGATCTATCTGAATAAATATGGAGAGCGATGGCCAAACAAATAAGAGGAACTGTGGTTGGTACAGTAGACAGGCCTGTCTCAACTTATCACTCAGCGTGCAAACTTTAAAAATAGAAAGGAAAACTTTGCTTTATCTTTAATAACCCTTAACAGATGTAATATGCATCTGGAACTCTTTGTATACTATAAGAAAAAGTTGGATCATGTAAACTTTTCATTATAATTAAATTTAATTAATGTAATTATATATAAATTTATTTTATTTGTTTACATGAGTGTTGATAAAAAGGATTTTAATATCCATTTAAATTATATTTAAAAAATACTGCATAAATTATACCTAATTTCTGAACAGTTACGTGTATTTTAGATTGTTAAAAATATATTAAAATATATAGAAAATCCGAAAATTGTGGTAGTTTTGATGACAGGATATTTTTTCTCAATTTCTTATTACTGCTTTCATTTAATTATTTTAATACCTTTTGAATTTATATAATCTGTATATTTATTGTATATAATCAATTATATTTAATAAAAAGTATTATAAAAAATATAAAAAATTACATAAGAATATTCTAAAAAAATTGTAAAATATGTTGTACCTAATAAATAAGTACGTATTATAAGAATGAAAAAATAAAAATATTTAAAATAAAAATTTTCTGTATAATAGTTAATTAAAAATGCTATTAAATTGTGACGTATACTTCCACAAATCGTATTTTACTATTTTATTAATTTATAATTTAGAAATAAGAATAAACAAAAGCATATCGGAATTCCGTTTAGTTTAATGTTTAAAATAAAAAAGGAACGTTACGTCCGATGCCGACGGAGCGCAAGTCAGTTGTATTCATGCAAGTTTTAGAGTTGCACACGCCATTCCGCATATACTTATGTTGATATATTCTTACGTATTTTTAATGTATATTTAGGTGCTATTAGATATAAGTTCTTTTTTATTAATAAATAATTATACATAGCCTAATAGTATTAATTATTTAAATAGTATACCTGAACAATACAACAAGATAAAAAATATTAGTGTTGTAAATGTAATCTTAAGCTGTGATGTTGACCATAGGTTAATAACTTTACGGTGTATATATATAATAACTTCATGGTAACATAGCACCGATCCAGTTAGGAGATCAGGCACCATCACAAACTGCTGCGTAAAATGCAAACAATCGCTCTAAGATATAACGTTTCTGACATATTAATAAAATCGCTATGGATGAGCCGCTTACTGGTCGATATGCAACGCATGCTGGCCTCCGTAAACAACCGTCAACTCAAAGACCTTTCTGAAACAGCTGATCGTATTCATGGCTTTTCGCCAAGTGAACAGTCTGTAGCTGCCGTAAGAAAAAGCGAGCCCAGTGATGAACTTAATAAAATATTAAGAAAATTGGAGGATATAGACCTGCGCGTACGATGAGTAGAGCAGCAGCGGGAAAGTAGCTACAGTCGTGGGTGCAGCTCAACAAGATCGCTAACACCTCCGAGGAGCCACTCATATCAACGAGAGGATACCGAAGATATGCGTTGGTGCCACAACAACTTTGGAGAAAAATCCACAAAGTCCCGTGAAACATGTGCTTGGTGTACAAAAAATTAAATCGGGCGTCCTCGATCGCGGCAATCCAGAACGTCCCGGAAGTGCGCCGCTTATTCATATAAGACATTTAAAGTAAAATAAAATATTTAATAGACACGGGAGCTGCGTTGTGTGTGATACCTCGAACTTCAATAGGCGCTACGCGCGAAAAATCGAATACGCATAATTGGCGGCAAACGGCAGTGAAATTGCGACGTACGGCAGTGAGCTAGTAACGCTTGATTTCGGTTTACGCACAAATGCGTGTGGCATTTTGTAGTGACAAATGTCGATCGGCCCATCATCGGCTTTGATTTTTTAGCATTTAACGAACTTCTAGATAGATCCAAAAAACAAAAGACTAATAGACAATACAATTGGGCTGTCTTCAATTGGTGTAAGTGTAAACGTTAGTGGAGTCGATCCGAATAGTTCATGGCGACTCACCTTATCATAAACTGCTCGCGGAATTTCCCGACATATGCAAACCTCCTGGAGTCCATCAACCAATAAAACATAATGTAAAGCATTACATTGAAACAACATCGAAACCACCAGTGCACTGCAGAGTACGACGACTCGCACCTTACCGGTACAAAAAGGTAAAAACCGAGTTCGAGGAATTGCAGCGTCAAGGCATAATACGGCCTTGAAGAGCGATTGGGCATCTCCCTTACACATTGCGCGGAAAGGCGACAACGACATTCGGCCATGCGGAGATTACTGAGGCCTTAATCTGCGAACAAGACCGGATCGTTACCCAATGCGTCAAATAGAAGACTTCGCACAAAATTTATTCGGAAGAACAAAATTCTCAAAAATCGATCTTGTCCGCGCGTATCACCAAATTCCCGTTACGGAAGAAGACATACCGAAGACAGCAGTAATCACTCCTTTCGAACTTTTCGAGTACACACGTTATCCATTCGGTCTACGCAATGCAGTACATACTCATAAAGGGAATATAAAAAAGAACGACGCAATTAAATGGACAGACGAGACAGAGACAGCCTTCGATAGAATGAAAAATGGTCTCGCTTATGCTACATTATTTGCGCACCCAAAAGTTGGAGCAGTAATATCACTGGCCGTCGATGCATTGAATTATGCTGTGGGAGCTGCTCTTCAGCAACTGGAAAATGGCAAATGAAAGTCACTCGCTTTCTTCTCAAAGGCATTAAACAATGCACAATAAAAATACAGCGCATATAACAAAAAATTGTATGCTGTGTATGCGGCTGTAAAAAGATTTGGGTACGCTATCAAAGGCCAATCCGTAACAATTTTCACAAACCTCAAGCCTCTCACATACACATTTCAACAAAATCCGGAAAAAAGTTCACCAAGACTATGCAGATACCTTGATTTTATTGGTCAAATCATCACAGATATTCAATACGTCAAAAGCAAAGAGAACACCATTGCTGATCCACTCTCCCGCATAGAAGGAGTAACGCAAGCTTTAGATTTAAAAAAATTAGTAGCAGCACAGAAAAAGGATGAAGAACTGAGTGCACTGCTAAAGAATAACAGCTGTTTATTACAAATTAAGAAAATAAAGTGGCCTGAACTAAACACCGAAATCTACTGTGACACAAAAACATCAATAACAAGACCGTTTGTGCCCAAAGTACTACGGAAACAAGTATTCAACAACATACACGGCTTAGTACATCCCGGGATCCGAGCGACGCAGAAACTTATATCCCAGCGCTTCGTATGGCCATCTATGGCAAAGGACACACGGAAATTGGCAAAAGCTTGTATACCGTGTCAACGGGCAAAAATTATCCGACACGTGTCATCGACGTTGGAAAATTTTAAAAACCCAAGCAACAGGTTCAAACACGTACATATAGATTTAATCGGACCTCTTCCACCATCGAACGGCTTCAGATACTGCGTCACCTGCATCGACCACTTCACACGCTGGCCGGAAGTAATACCTTTATCTGATATATCGACCGAAACGGTAGCAAGAGGATTACTAGACGGATGGATTGCCCGTTAAAATTAAAAATTACAACAGACCAAGGTAGCCAATTCGAATCGCACTTATTTAAAGAGCTAATGCTCTTAAGAGGTGTGAAACATCTTCGAACGACAGCCTACCACCCTCAAGCCAATGGTATGATAGAACGCCTGCACCGTCAACTGAAAGCTGCAATAAAATACCATAGCACAGAGGCATGGACCGAAATACTACTTCTAGTGGGCATTTGAACTGCAAATAAGAACGATTTACAAGCATCATTCGCAGAACTAGTTTACGGTACAACGCTGCACTTACCAGGAGAACTTTTCGTATCAAGTAGACAGC
Organism: Platyscapa corneri; assembly: GCA_018907185.1. NCBI lineage: Eukaryota > Metazoa > Arthropoda > Insecta > Hymenoptera > Agaonidae > Platyscapa > Platyscapa corneri. Next base: position 54,789 of record JACCHW010000125.1, read on the forward strand.
AATACAACATAGATTTCATAAAAAAATTAAGAAAACACACAGAGAGTATAAAGCCCGTTCCAGCATCACGCCACGAAAATAAAAAAACTTTCATTTTCAAAGAACTAGCGACAGCAAAATATATTTTTGTAAGACACGACGCAATACGAGAGACGTTTCAAAATTCCTATGATGGACCTTTTCGGGTAATTGAAAAGAATAAGAAAATATTCATCATAGAGAAAAACAATAAAAAGGTAACAGTAACTATCCACCGACTGAAACCGGCTTATATGCTTACCGAAAAAGACAATACAGACAGACAAGAACGAGATAGAACTATATAAAGTACGCCATCAGTACTGCCGGAAACCATTCAACAAGGTTTTCAAACACGCGCAGGAAGAAAATACGGTTTCCAGATCGACTAAAAGGCGGATTTAAATAAAATATTAAAAAAAAAAAAAAAAATTTAATTATAGAACAATAAATGTATAAAATAATAACGTTGTCACTGAAAAGGTAATGTGACGACGGAAAGTCGAGCGAAATACCGGGAAAACTGCTGCGCTGCTTAGACTATGAGCAGAAAAGAAATCATAGATTCAAACAGCAAGCCGGTAAACCCAATACTTTCTTCGACTGTTTTCACTATCAATACTTCTTCTATGAAACAATAGAAAAACATAACAATATATCGTTTCACTTAAAAACTAGTTAGTTAATTCTCGTCTCTCGATGCACGAGCATGAAATGAATATTATAACCGTATAAAATAATTTGCGCTAAATAATTAAATAGTTAAATAAAATATAATTGTAGTGTTTTTATTATTTATAATACAATAACCCTACATTTTAATCGCAATTTCTTAAAACTTCCTAGCCTTTTTGTATTTATTTATCTTTTTTAATTTTGAACACACTATATTTTATGTTTTTTATTTATTTATCCATAATTTATACAGATACTTACATTTTTGAAAATTTTTGAATTTTATTATGTTAGCAATTTTTTAAATTGATTTGAACAAATTTTTTTTAATGAAATTTAAATATAAATTAATAAAACATTTTAACATATAATAAACATAAAAAGTTTCTGTCTTTAAATTTTTTCTTGGGAAATTTCGTTAATTTTTTGGTGATGAATTCTTTAAAACGAATTAAATCACTAAAAATTTTTTATTAATTAATATCAATGAAATTATTACATAAATGAAAAATCGAATTTATATTGCGATAATCATTATATATAATGAATTAATATATAATTCGTTTTTGTCTGTTTAAAGATACGAGGAGTGGAAATTGGTATAGTTGTACTCGTGCTAATTGTGTGGGTGGGGGCAATAGCACTATTTTTTAATCGATGGGGCAAAATCCGCATGCTACTGCCATATCAACCAGATTATAAGGAGCAACTTAAAGTTCCTGGCACTGGAATTTGCGCCTCGACTAATGCCGCATACACCCACAGTTCTTCGCAACATGCTTGTTCTCAGGTAACGCATAACTGATACGATTCGCAAGATAAAGCAAGACACTGATTTAGAATATGTAAGCAAAGTTTGTGAATGATCAATGATTTTTTTTTGTAACGTACAATATGTCTCAAGTGAGAAAATTTGATTTTTAATTTACTTAGCATAAATTTCCCGATATTATTTTTTTAATTGAATTTTCTAATTTTTATATTAACTCAAACACTAGAATACTTTATTTATTAGAAAATATTTTATTTCTTTCTGCTTTATTATATGATTTGAAAAATGTATATTTTTCAGTGAATGTAAATTTATAAAAGTACCTTGACAAAGCAAAATAGATAATTATTAGAAAAGTAAATTAGGTACAATATTTTATAGTATACAAATATCTTTTTTCTTTGAAAGTAAATTGATAAATAAATAACGTTGAAATAGATTGTTTTTTAGACATATTTATTGATATCTATAATTTTTTAATCTTTTAAATAAAATAAACTTTGTATGAAACTCTGTTTAATGTAAGATAATAATAATTATTATTATTATTTTTGTTATTTTGATATTTAACAATTTAAATAAATTATTAATAACTTACAAAAATTTGAAATTTATTATTAGAATTTATAATTTGAGAGGATAATCTCCTTGCTTTGTTTTAAATTAACCGAGGGAAATAAAATTAACGATTCTAGTAAAATGATATTACAAATCTCACATTGAAAAGCATTTCACACAGGACTCTGTATACTTCACTATAAGATGTGAAATCATTAGCAATACTCTATTTATTGCATGCATTAACAAATTTCATTAGTAAAACAGAATTGTGGGGGTCATTTTTTTTAGAAAGTAGGGATAAAACGTAAAATTCTACATTATAGTTTCGTGTCCAGAGAAAGCTTAAAAACGCTTCTTTCACTATTCTCTGTCAGATTTGATTCAACTTGAAAAAAAAGGTAACTACTATAAAGGTTGGTTCTATAAATTAATACAGGTGGTAAAAGAAGTATTCATCAATCGAAATGGTATTTAAAAATTCAAATGCATTATAGTATATATGACTCATCTTCGTTTAGCGAAAGGACATTGAAGAAAAGATATATATATATATTAATGGTTAATATATGCGGTATTTGAATCAAATAATATTAAATGCTATGGATATTTATATTAGTTTGTTATTTCTATTTTTAAGATTTATTAAATTCTTTCAGGATTCGTTATATTTACAAAATGCGCTATTTTATTATGAAGGTAAAGGTCATTTCAGACTCTAATTTACAGAATTTGCTTAAAATCAACTTTTTATTAACGTTTTAAATTGAAATAACATTTATTAATCAATCGAAATCAATATTTTCTAAAGTAACTAATAAAAATAAATTAATACATTATAAAATTATTCAAAGAAATGAAAGTTTAAAACTTGCATTATTTATCTAATATTTTATAAAACATTTATAAAATTAAGGTACTATTATTATGTTTTTTAATTTCATATATAACAAAGTTCATTTATAATTATTTTATAATGTATATACAACTAATTATTTAAATATATTTAAAAAGTTATAGATTTTAATATGATATTCATTTTTTAAAATATTAAAAATAATTTTTCTTTTGAGTGTCGTTTATTTACATTTATTTGAAATATTTTCAATAAATAAACGTAAATTTTTATTTATTGGGAGAGACCATTATCAACTATTCTAAAAAATAAACTGTAAAAGAATTTTTATAAAATAATTAAGTGTATAGATGTATTACAAGATGCATTAGTTTTATATAGTATAATATGAAATATCATAGTATTAAAGAATATGTATAATATACAATAATTAAAATATAATATTCTATATTATTTTAATAATTAATTATAAGTCAATACAATTTTTGTAATTATTTCAATATTTTCGAAATTATTTTCATATAGACATTAATTGTATCTTTAAATAGACAAATCAATTATCAATAATATTTTATTTTATTGATATTTTAACATAATTTCATTGGTAATTTTCTTTAAACGCCGTATTTAATTTGAGAATTATAAATAGTTTAAAAGGAATAATCATAATATCTTATTATGAATGCAATTTAAAATAGCGTATAAAAAAATGATTAAATTTCCTATTTTATGTTATGATGCTTTAATAATAAATACAATCAAATGTTAATAGTAACTTTACATATAATTCAATATGGAAAAATGATGAAATTTAATTTTAAATATATATACATTAAATGTAATTTTCCATTTGATATTTAAAATGATGAAAAAATATAAAATAAAAAAATAAAACGGTATAATAATAAAAAAAAACAATAAATCGTCTATGACAATATATGGCTATGGATAAAGGTAATAACTACATTGTCGGATATGGTGATGCAGTGTGGGGGAGGGGGTTGCTGCGTACTGGAGCAGTGCTTTCAATATCCTAGAAGAAATCGGCAACCCCGTGAGTGTGGCTGCCAATTCGCTCTTCTACACAGGGCCGACATTGCGTGACCATCGGTATCGTCATTTTTGCCTTTAGTTTTTAAAAAATTGGTCTAAATTTGATTTTAATCGAAAATATTGTGCTGATTTTCTCTTGATTGAATTTGACGAAGCGTAAAGGGGTTTTATGAACTCAACTTCTGATTTTTATCCGTTGTTTTTATTTTTTACGTAATATATTTTATTTGATATATTTTATTATTATTATATATTTTATTTATTTTATATGAATATTAGTTTAAAGAATCTAAAATTAACCTAAAAATCTAAAGTTAAACTCTAGACAATAATAGGAAATATATTTATACAATATTTTTTGGAAACTAATATTCGATATAACATTATTATGTAAGCTTTAATTAATTTTAATATTTTTATGATATTGTAATAGAACCATAAAAAAGTAAATTTTATACTTTAATAATTAATATAATTATGAATAAGTTCAGACAGTAAAAAAAAAATTAATATGAAATGTTTTTCAAATGTAAAAAGAAATTACCCATCTTCACTTACTTTTGTTTGAATAAGAAAGCATTTTAAAAAATATTTTGTTTACAAAAGAGAATCATATAAAGAACAGAATAAATGGAAAACGTACAAACTCTGATTTAAAGCAAAGTTGCTTAATACTTAATAAAAAATAAAGAAAAAGCAAGTAAAATGAATAATATTTGCTCGAAATATTCTCTGAAATCGAGCAAAGTAAAATTTTTAGAAAAGTATAACACCAAGAATTAAAAAAACATCCAGGGAAAAGATAGTAATTTTAGATTTTTTTTTAAATATTGTGTTAATGAGGCGAATTTAACCCCTTTGCGCTCGTCATAGTTAAACGTACAAGCCACTTAGTTGCCGTTTACACGTTTCTGATATCCTCAAGTTCCATATTTTTTGGTAGCTATATAAGATTTTTATAGATATATATTTGTAAATACATCGTAATTTAATGATAATTCAATTATAGTGGAGAAAATACTTTCATAGAAGTTTTTCTTTCAGCATCTTCTGTTTTTATTAAAGAAGCCAAAATAATATAGGCTTAGTACGCGTATGAATAGTTGAAATGATCTGGGATAGGTCTTCTTTTTTACAGATTTCTTTTATTTCATAAGTTTATGAATTAGAAAATTTACAAAAATATACTATTAAAACTGATTAAGACATAATTTACTTGCCTTTCTTTTATATTTTAATTCTCCTACTTCCACATTTACTTCCTATTATTGTTTTTTGTTCTTCCTTTTTCTCATTTAAATTATTTTTAGCAATTTTTATGACTTCTTTTTTCTTAAGCATTAAAAAACTTTTTCAATTTCGTTATTTGAAAAATTTTTTTATTGTTTTTCATTTTGTATGTGTATGTTTACTACAAAGCCACTTATAATTTAGTTAATTTATTTTAAATATATTATTATTATTATTATTATTATGTACTAGTTCAAAAATTAATAAAAAATATTTAGTTTAGTTTATAAAGAAATAATTTATTTGAAAATAGATAATAAGAGTGCAGTGTAAAATGGTATAAATTTGATTATAAGGTAAATTTGTTTCTTGCTGAACGATTATTACATTATTTAAATTAATAATATGTCTTTTATATTTTATTAATAATACTAATTGAAATTTTGGTATATTTTTCTATTCATTTTATTTTTTTTATTGTACTTTCAATGTTACGTTACTTTATCTATAAATATATTTTTTCATTTACAGTTATTTTTTAAATACTACAAAAAGCTATGTTATTGTTGTTATTGTTCTTGTTGTTGTTGTTGTTGTTGTTGTTGTTGTGGAACAGATTAAGTATTTCTTATTAAATATAAAAATATTAATATTGATATTTTAAAATAAACTTATTTTTAATATAATAAAAAATTATAAAAAATTTAATTTATAAGCGTTAATTTTAATTCATATCATCTATAAAAAAAATATAGATATAATATTATTTTTTATATTTATTTCTTAAAACATAAAATTATAATATTGCTATATTCCATTACACATGGCTATTAGAATCACAACATATTAATTATTAATTATTTAAAAATATTTTGCTTTGCTTTCATATTATAGTTAGTTAAAAAATGAAATAAACTAGTTTATTATGCATATATGTACATATTTTATGATTAAAAAAAAAATGTATTATATGATACACATATATTATTTTATTCATAAATATTTTTATTTAACTTGAATATATAAATAAATAAAAATATATATATATTCTTAATGAAAAAATAAATATTTAACTTTTGCTATTTCAACATTTTTTTAGTTGCTACAAGTTTTCTTTTCTGTCATTATTTTTTACCTGTACAACTTTTTTTTCTAAATTGTGTTATTAATCTAATTTCTTTCTCCTTTCAAAGGCTTCTTATGCTTTTTTGTAACTATTCGAGAATATACTTAAAAGCCTTAAAAATGTATTTTCTTGTTTCTGGATAAATATTGCACAATTTCCTCCTTTTTTAGCAGCTAGTATTCGTCTTCCGTTGCTTCATTTCCTGTTATAAATATAACTAGAATTTTTAGGTTTTTTTCTTATTCCTTCTTCGTATTTATAAAAGTATTTATATGTATTAACTCTCATAATATAAACTTTTTTACTGTTAATGCGAATCTTGAATTTTACAAAATGATTATTCAAGTCTATATTTGCCTTTCTTTGTCTTTTCTACTTCATCTTGAATATTCTAATCCCGAGACAATAGTGCATAATTTAGTTGACTGGGTTAAAATATAGGCGAAAATAAAAACAAAATTCGAAAAATATTATTTTCTTTCAAAGAAGTATGAAAATTATAGAATATTATTAGAAACTTCCAAAGTTTATATACTTCAATATTTTTTAATTAAAGCTCTATTTACAAGGCGGCGTCTTGAGCAGCTATACCTTAATAATACTTATTGTATGACCACCGTCAATAAACAACGAACAGACTAATTTAGTGAAAAGGTAATAGAATTAATAGGAAATCTAAACAAACGTGTAAGCGGCAACAAGATGATGCCATGTGTATAACAATTTTCACCTGTTAATCACAATGCCAAAATCACTGTATTTTTTTGACCGACCGTTGTTTCCATTTTATACTTGTAAGCGTTGAAGTCTTTCACAAAACATGCACTTCTTGCAAAAAAGTACAACTAATATGATAATAATATTCACGCTTGTAAGCTTTATAATTACTGATAAATATTTGCACTACTGTTTTTAAAATGTACTTTTATTCTCTATAAATCTAAATTTTTCTACCTTTACATTATTAAAAACATCATTCATGACTGTGATATATCTTTCAATACTTGGGAATAATTTCTTGATTTATTTTCGATACAAATAGAAAATATTTATATAACTATAAGTCTATTGATGTAGCATATTAAAAAATTTTACAGATTCTTATAAGATAAAAATTATAAAATAACTTACACGCTGTTTTTGTTCTGTTTTATTAAAATAAATGAAGTATATATACGGCGTAACAATAATTAAAAACAATTTGAATAGAATAAAGCAGATTAAAATAATGCTTAAAAAAGAATACAAAATAGAATTTAATTTTATTTTTACTAACTTACGATTAATGTAAGTATGTGTTCATTTGTAGGCGCGCACGCGCCCATGTTTATGTTTGCATTAGCAATATGTATGAGAATAGCAAAACCTAATATATACGTGTAAATGTTTGTGTGCATATAACAAACATTGTATAAAAAATATTTTTCTAAAAAAGTTCTAAAAGTTCTTAAAGAAATTACAAACGCCAAAATTAATAGAATTGAAAGTAAAATAAATGACTTTGGAAAATATTTTTAATTGTTAAAAAGATTTTTGAATCATACAAATCATATAAATATAAAATGACAATATTAGATATATAAAATGACGTTTTTTAAGGTGTAAAACTTCTTTATAAGATCATTCAGTAAAGTTACTATAATTAACATAAAAAAATTTACCAAATACAAAATTATCAAATACCAAACAGGCAAATGGTAAATTAATAAATACGAAATGATGCTCCTGAAAACTTTTACATACAGACAATTGTCAAAACTATTTTACTCAAAATTTAGAATCACGACGATGATAACGTGATTTTCACTCTTTTTTGTACTAATTATAACAACCTAGTTATGACTTTCCCAAATTACTATTTTGCACGTAATAAGACAGATTCTTTATATGATGCATTAGCTACATTCTAAATTTAACGTTGATTAGATTTATTTCTATCTGTACTACACGCATATAATAAATTTTTATTTTCTTTTTTATTGTGAGTTCTCGCCAAATTATAAAAACAGAACCTCGTGGGGCAATCATTTAACCTTAGATTTACAACAGATTAAATATAGTATACTCGATCTTATCATAAAAATCGTTGTAGAGCTATGTTTAATAATAAACGTAAACTTATTTTTATGCTAGAAATACATATTAATCGCAATAATGTTAAGTCTGTATTTATGCTACAGACGATTATATATACATGATTTGTATAAAAAATACACAAGGTCTTTTTATAAAAATGAAAAATATTTTATAATTCTTTTTTTTTTAATTATAGTTAGATTTATAATAAAATTTTTCAGAATTCTCTTTTTCATTTAATATACTTTTCTTACAAGATACTATTATTTTAAAATGAAATAAAATTAGAATTTCTTAACATTACAGAAAAAAACTATATACCTTTGATTATAAATATTAAATAGATATAAAAATTTATAATATTCTAGTTAAAATATACAATGTTTAAATTTAACTAAAATATGAAATATACAAATATATAAAAATAATAATTGAATATTTTATAAAATCATTATATATTAAATAACGTCTTTATAATAACAATGAGTTTTACGTATCTGATAAATAATATATATTTTAATAAAGTTTTCGTTTTATATATAGTGTAACTTACAAATATATTTAAAAATTAAAAAAACTAATCAAAATTTATACATATGATACATACAGATTATCTATTGTAAACAAAATGTGCCACCATAATTTTTTTTAAGTATTGTTTTATTCATTATAGTTTAAGTAAGAAACAAAGAAATATAGCACATATTTAGGTATTACATCAACGTGTTCATGTAAATTAACCAATACAATATTAGAAACAATTTAATTTTAAAGAGAATGAGTTGAAAGATGAACATACAAAAGTTAGATTAATAAAGTTAAATTGCAAAAAAGGAATATTAATATTTATTATCACTCTATATAGGAAGTATAAATACACGAGCGCACCTGCACGTATTATTTTTTCTTTTATAAACGTATAAATGGATAAATGCATGTGCGCGCGCGCGCGCGTGCACGTAAAATATATGAGAGGTGTTGGTTGTATATATGTGTATATCTACAATTTAAGACTCGATTATTTTTAGTGAAATGTCCATAAGAAAAATGCTGTTATAGTCATTAACTTTAACAGACATGTTCACCAACGATTTATTAGCATCCATATATTAGTATAAAAAAAGAATTGTAATAAACTACTTTAAATCTTATTGTTAATAATTTTTTCTTTAAATTTTCACTATGTTTTATTAAATATTACAAACGGTGTGTTTGATAAATAGCTTCATCAAAAGACACTATTAATAATTATCAATTGAGTCTTTTATAATTGTGATCTGCCTCGATATTAATTGAAACATTCATTGTTTGCAATCCATATTGATTAAAAGAGATTGGTAATGTTAAAAGTATGTTAGTTTACAACAACAACAATAACAAAAACGAAAAAGAAAAATAGTATTTGAGAGTAAATTATATATTTACTTATGTTTCTATAAATATAAATTTAATTTTTAAATCAAGTAAAACGAATAATTTTTTCATTGAAAATAGATATTTTTTTATTAACTAAATTACTTTAATTTTAATGTTTAAAATAAATTTTACCTAATTATTAATTCTTTTGAATTTAATAACTATTTTTATTTTACAATACATGATTTTTTTTTAATAATAGAACATTATAACATTTGTATTATTCATTTATTATAATTACAAAAATAAGAACTTTTATCAACCTTTAAATTTTAATATTAAAAATTTATTCGCTGTTTTTATTACAAAGTTTTATAGATATTCATTAAATACTCAGTTAATTTAATAATTAAATTATAATGCTATAATAATACAATCTACTTTAATTTACTAGGTACGTTTTTAAATATTTATATTTGATCCAATAGTTATACAAATGTTATAGCGTTAACTATTGGAACGTAAACCAAAAGTATTTACGTACAATTATAAATAATAACTTTTATAATATACTTATATATTGATTTATGTATTCTTTTTAACGATTAAAATAATTTTTATTTCATAAAAAGTTTATATTTTTTTAATTGAACGTTGTTTTATTTTATATAATTCTAAAATTTTAGTTATAAAAAATTGTTGTAAAATAATTATTTCTAAATAATAGCATTTTTCTTGGAAAGGACAAATCCATACCAATCAATTTAAAATATAAATAAATTTAGAAGAAATGAAATTAATTTTAATATTTATCTTTCACACGGATTGCTAATTTTCCCACATAAGACTCAATGGTATTTTCAGCATCTGCACTGGTCGAACCACCACGTGGACTCTGTCGATAATGGTGGAGGTGTCATCAATTTACCAAAAACTAACAGACCAAGAGTTAACAGCGCTATCGATGTAGCTAGCTTTCTGTCTCAGGTAAGTAATTTTTCGATCTGTTCCTAAATATTTTTGAGGTTTTCACATTCCATACCAGAAAAGATTACACGAATATATTAAGTTAATATTTAAAATTTTTTAAATACCTTACATCTTTTTATAATACTAATTAATCGATTCAATATTTAAGCACTTATATATAACATTCGTTTAATAAGCGTTTTAGTTTACATTATTGTTGAAATAGTAAACGTAGAATGTGTGTGATACTTATTCGGATGATTTTGGTTAAAAAATAATTGGAAAAGTATAAATGAAAAATTTAGTTAATACTTAACTAAAAGAAACTGACTGCATACAAACAACAACTAACTGAGAAAAAAGTAGCTAAAAAGGGTTACTTGCCTAGTGTTGCCTGGAAAAAATGCCAATACATTTGACAAGCACATTTACGCACGTAATAAAGCATATAATGCCGAAGCACACGCGGTTCTCTCAATAATTATCATTAAATTTTTATAATTTAAATTCATAAATTATATTAATTTTGAAAGTATTCTTAATTGAATTTCGAATGTAAAGGCTTTATAAAAGCTACACAGAAAAATTAATGAATCATAAAAATTGATGAAGAAAATCAGTAACAAGGCCAGACAAATGTTACGAAAGTTTAGGAATGCGTACATAAAGAACGATATAATTTTTCATTTAATTACAAATCAATATAACTTTATTGTTTATAATTAGATAATAACGGTATATATATTGATATAGCTCGAACATTTTTAGAATACGATGTTAATAGATTTTATTAATATAGTTTTTAAGATTTTCTTTTTTTTTAAATGAAACTAAAAAAAATGTACTTTAATATTTAAAAGTTTTAATTATTCATTACAGATTCATTGTAATCAAGTATTTAGGAAAATAATATTTATACTGTATACTAAAACATATTTTTAAAGAAACAATTTAAAACAAAATAGTAAATTATAACAGTGGAATCAATTGCAATAATTGCCTTATTTATAATTAATAAAATGGTTGTTTAATTATTGAATTTAATAATACACACTAATTAGTGTTGTTATTTTTTTATTACACGTATAATTTTTAACGATTGTAAATAAATTAAAATTACAAATAAAAATATTACCATTTTAAACATATATCGCGATATACATTTGATTATTATTTATTGATTATTTATATTAATAATTTTATTATTTTGTATTTTTTATTGCAAGTAATTCTATTTATGTTTGTTATACTTTTATTAGCAGTTTAAAAATTATGTCTCAAAAATTTCATAACATATTGATAATGGAATTTTTGACTACTTTTAAATACTAACATTTTAAAATAAATCTAACTAAATGTAAATTTAAGCGTACATGTTAAAATGGAAAAACTAATTACTATCGAAATTCTTTAAAATTTAGTATATTTTAAATAACTGTAGCAAAACGTACACTTAAAAATATTTTATTTTATATTACGTATGTATTATTCAAAATAATATAAAGTTTGACATATCCCGGCCTGTCTTGTAAAAGACAGGAAATACCAACAATATCACTTAGCGCAAAATAAGGGTTTTCCGGAAGGCATTTAAGTGGCCGTTGGAGCTTCTGAGAAACCACCATACGAGCGTTGGGATTGTAGCGTAAACTTTAAGAAAAATATCCTTTTACATGTAAGCGGCGGCTCCGATGATTGTGTGTCGCGCGCCGAGGCTTACAACAATTCGGCGCCGCGAAGTAAAATAGAAGTATCGGGTGTCTTGCGTCTTTCAAGTATCAACAGACGCTTAATTTTATTATTACCTACATTTTAAGTATATATGTAATAGAATATAACTTAAACGATCGTTGGATTAAACATTTAGAATTCTACGGAATTCCAATAGAATATTTAATTTAAACAATCGAAAAAGAGTGTTGCGCCCGATGCTGACGGCGCGCCCAAGCAGTTGGACTAGTGCAAGTGTTCGAGTTGCACGTGCCACTTCACATATATTTATAAATATTCGTATATATAAATTCTATACAGTTAATAAATAAATATATACAAAATAACTGTGTTAATTATTTAACCTCATAACTACAGGATCTTCCGGAATCAACCGTTCAGCAGGTCATTGAGGGTTTTCCGGGAAGTCAACGTTAATGGAACGGACGCGTTCGTTCAAGTATCGTCGTGATGGTACCTAAAAGTTCCATCGATCCAATATAAATTAGCACCAAAAAACGGAACTGATAGTAGTAGTCTACGAATATTAAAAGCTCGTCATCAAGCGGAAGCTCTCAGCGTAACAAAAGAAGCGCCTGGATGGGTAGAGACCCTCAATATTAGAGAGCAAACCGGCGGTCTCGGTGCGGCAGTATAAATCCTTCACGAGGAAGAATCAGTGATATATGCAACAAATTTTTACAGAGAAACGACGAATATTATTGCTTAATGTTGTCTTCATTTCTCCCATTTACCACATATCCAACCTTGACAACCGCTCCAGGAGGAACCGACTTTGTCAAATAATTTAACATATATTTTATAAATGTACACTATGCCACTGTATTAAAAAAAAATATTGCAATAGTAATCAAGATTAAATTTTATTTATGATAATATAAAATATTTAAATTTAAAAAATTTTTTTATTTTTGTATAATAGTTAATATTGGTTCAGAAAAGTATTTAAAAAAGTATTTACATTTACTGTATTAATGCTATCTAAATAAATGTTAACATTTATAAAAATATAACAAGAAATTTACATATTTGTTTTTAAATAAAGAAATATATATGTGAAAATTTTATTATACATTAATACTTCACTATTTAACATTTATTTCTAATTCGATATTATTCATTAGTCGACAAAAACAGTAAGTATGTAAAATTATGAATACCATGTTTTCACTGTTTATCAATTACATCATTCATTAAAAAATAGATATTTTTGCTTAAAAAATATTACTACGTTAATACTAATATTGAAATTTTGAATATATAATTTACTACATAACTTACAAACTACTACTTATCTATGCAATATATTATGATTTTTTTATAACATTTATTTTATTCTAATAAAAATTCGTTTACACCTTTATAAATATTATTATAAGAAATTAAATAAATACTATATAAATGTTATGATTGATTGATGACGTAATAATTTTTAACAATCTATGTATTAAGAAAAGTCGAACAAAAGTAGGATGCATTATCAATTTCAGGTATTGTTAATTGTCAGAAAATAGATATTAATGATCGCTATTCCACTAGTATGCATTATCTAACAGATAATATCGGTGAAGGAAAAAGATAAAATGAAAGGAATGGTGAAAAATTAGTACTCAGTATATTTGATTGTGTAAGTTGCAATAGCAGTAAGCAGAGTTGAGTAGCGAGTATGACAGTGTTATTTGCGAGTACTGACATTCAAAGATGGTGTCGAGCTTCATTCTCAGCTTTTACGTTTTCTTGAACTCTATCTCATCGTTTTATTAAACTTTTTCAACTATTTTCCTTTTTTCTCGATCTTAGGAATTTTTTTTTGTCACTAAAAGATAGAGATTATACGTTATCACGGGTCTTGCTATCAGTATCGCATTTGAAAAGTGAAACCCAAAATAGGGTCTTTGCTCCATCGCACACTTACCAACAAAAATGTTCATACTAGTGATATGAGATAACAGTAAAGGGAAGATGAAGAAAACCATCAAAGAACTTTTATTTTCATAAAAAAGAAGAGTAGCATAAAAAATAAATATAAAGATTCTGGAAAAAAGATGAAGAAGTAAAGCAATAGCCAGAAGTCACTTACTGTACACAAACTATTTTCAAAAATAAAAAAATATAATTTTACTAGGAATTAAGGTCTGATAATGTTGAAAGATTTTGTACGAAGTTATCAAATGCAATAATTAGATTATTAAAGTGATCGGTAATGACAACGTAATGGTGATGGACCAACCTTTTGGCGCAATCGATAAGTGGCTCTAGCTTGATTTTTTAGAAGATTTTAGAATTTCGAATGAAACAAGGGTAGGATAGGAATATCAAAATGGTGTCTAAATATTTCATAGAGGGAGACCAAGGTTTGATATAAGATGTAAATCATACTAGGGGGAGGCTGAATATTAGATATTAGAAGTAAACCGCTTTTGGATTTAATTAATATCTATTTTTCATTAATAGAACCAATAAAGAAGAGTTAGGATAAGTAGTTTAACAATAAAAATAAAATGTCAACATATAATCGACAAAAGAGCAATAGGAAATTTACCTGATTTGACTCGAAATATATATATATATATATATACAGTTTAGTTTTACCATTTAAAATAACAAATCAAGTACAATAAAACTGCGAATAATAATTATTACCCCGTTGTTCCATATTTGGCATACCTGTTTGACATACAACACAAGTATGGCGTGTGGCTGCGTTTACTATATCGCGGTATGTACACTGTAATCCTATAGATTTTTATAATAGATCTGTGTTATTTACGAAAACCCAATTGAAAAGAGAGGATGATTACTTTTTTTATAGTAAAATCAATCGTTTTTGATTTAACAAAAGAAAGCAGGCTAATAGAATGATAATTTTCTAGCTTTTGAAATATAGCATATTAAATTAATATTTTTAAAAGCATGTTTGTATAAAATCAAATACAGTTAAATTGTTGATATTTTCTCGAGATATTTCAAGATTAATACACGATCTATTTGGCATATGTCAGAATATTCGGATAACATTGATATAGATATGAAAGATACAATGTAGATTACATAATGAATGTTAATAATGTTAAATATTGTAATAAAATATAGTGGAAAACATTTGATTTGTCGCAGAATTTATTTCTTCTATTCCATTGTAATACATTTATGATATTAATAAAATTTGCATTTTAAATTTTCTATATGCAATAAATGTATAGACAGGTCGTGAAAAATTCTATCTCATAGTTTACAACTTTCTTTTGGTTATTATTCGTAATTATATTCGCATTTTTATCTGGAGGGTAGAGTATAATGTCTAGAGATTTTGAGATAAGAGTTTTACTTTTAACAGGTTTCCACGTTATTAAATTTGCTTAGAACTAATGTATTGTTTTTAAATGCTGTGCAATATAAATTAGAAGCGAATTTTTCATATTATAATTTTGGTCGCTTATTTTCAATATCATATTGTTTCATTTTTTCTAAAAGAACATGGTTAACTCAATGAGTGTATTTATTTTTAAAGATTATATTTTAAATATTGATAACGAAATTTTATTTAGAGCACAAATTTAAGAAAAAAATATTAATATTTTTATTAAGATCGTCGTTTTTTATTTTATTTATAGTATTCAACGTACTTATGAAATCTGAAACATCATGGTAACGTTTTATTATTTATTATTTATTATTTTTTATTTTTATATATAATTTTTATAAATAGTTTAAACATTTTACAAGATTATTTGAATTATTCAATTATAAAAGTTTAAACAATATAATATATTTAATTTGTGTAAAACAGTTAAAATTATTTTTATTTTTTAATATTAGAATACTTTCATTAATATTTAACTTTAGTTTGCAATAAACTACAAGTGAGTATTTTTTATAGTTATATTAGTAACTATATTTAATACATATATTGTTGCATATTTAATGATAAAACACATTATTTTTAATTATTTAACAGATGTTATTATTAAATTATTTATAAAACAAACGGGTATATATATATATATATATATATATATATATAAAGCTAGTGTACAAAGTATTGAATAAAAAAATAAATTATAAAAAGTACATAAGAATACTCCTAATATAAAATGAATTTATTGTAACAAACGATGTAAAATATCTATCATTTTAACTTTAATATCATAGTTTATTGAAACTTATACAGTATACAATTTGAAATCATACATTAATGGATTAATAATGAAATGTAAATGAATTATAAAAAATTGTATTTTAAGTAACTCTATGATTATATAATAATCTTAATAAATAATCTTACATCGATCTATTAATTTTTAATATTTATATGTAATATATATATGTTAAAAATATATAAATGTTTTTAATTATATTTCAATTAATTAAAACAAATTAAAGTTTTATTAAAAAAAAAATAGATTAAAAATGAATAATAATTATAATAAAGAAGAAAAAATTAGGTCTTAAACTGATCTAGAAAAAATTGCAACAAGCAGGAATTCCTTCGGAGACATGGTTCCACGTCACGTCTCTGCCGAAAAGTTCGCAGTGCAGATAATTTACCCTTAGCCTCCAGTAATCGACAAAACTCGGATGCACGAGAGGATGGCAGCACAGATGGCGACCGTGAGACTTTTCTTAAATGCAACCAGGACGACAGTGAGAAAAGTGATGACATGGAAATACAACACAATAGTCCCGACAATACAAAGAATGATTTGTCGTTGTTTGAGTCCTCTTCAATTCATCATCAGTGCTCCAGGTATTTCACAGGGATATTATTTAAAACAAGATATTTATCGCAGACGATCCTTATAAATAATTATATCTACATTCGTTAAAAATGTTTGAATATAAAAAGAAAGTCGCGTAAACTTTTGGAATATAATGTCAAGAATAGATAGCTTAATTTATGTGGATATAAATACATTTATATTATATAAAATAAGTTCATATACAATAAATTATAAATTTTTAATTTGAAAATCGAAATAAAAAATATACTAAACTGTACAAGCTTTTTCAGTAAATAATTATATTCATTAAATAAATAATTATAAATAATATTCAATGTCTTTTTTATATCTTTAATAATTATAATTTCGTAGAAATACATAATTTTTAGGCAGTATTTCAAAGTAATTATTAAAACAAGAAAGAAAGTAAATTGTATAATAACGATACAGGAACAATGAAAGACGCATAAGAAAAATGCAATAATGTAGAAAATAATACAAAGAGAAGAAAATGGTTGAAAAGAAAAAGAACGGAAAGCGAAAAAGAAATAACGTAAAAGACTATATCGTGATTAAGAACAAAATATAGAAATAAATATGTGAAATTATATAAAGCTTATATAAACTAAATTATAAAAAAATTTATCTAATATTAAAAACGTGCGCGCTCTCGCGTATGAGCATGTATATTCACGTATAAATGTATATAATATATTTAATTATTATCAATTTAATATTAAAGTTAATATGTTTATAATTATTTGTAATTCTACTTTATGATATTGAACTTAGTTTCAGTTGAAAAATATATCTATTAAATTAATCTATTAATTAATTCTATTTTGAATGAAGTTTACAATTATAATAATACAAATATCTTTATAATTACGTTTTTTATTACAATCTAATTTTTAATTTCTTAAGTGATGATTTCATTACAAGTATATTTTATTGAATAAAATTAAGAATTGAATTTATTGTTCTTTGAAATTTTAAATATTATGATATTAATATGAATTTTTCAATTACTATTCATAAAATTAATAACAGTATAATAACAACAAACAATAATATTGTATTATAATTCAACTTATTTCTGGTTTGATAAATTAATTTTCTAGTCCATAATTTATTATACGAAAGTAGTGTAACAATATTTATAAATTAAAAAATTTATCAATTTTCGTAAGCGTAAAAATTAAATAAACACGAAATCCGATAATCCTTAAAAAAAAAGAGTCTAAAATTTATAAACTAAAATATATTATACCAAATAATATTCTATAAATCTCATTTTGACATTCAAAATAGTTTTTTTTTCTCGAGAAAATTTTTGTTCATGAACGATTAGATTAAAATTATTTGAAAAAAATTTGTGTTGAAATTGTGAATTTCTTTAAAATATAATTAGTAATTTGTAACATTACAGTAAGAGTCTTATTGTTTTATCAATACTTTGTTGTAGAGATGTAATGTTTAACACAACCATTGAACCAATAAACTCGGTTGGTATTACGGACACTGTAGCGAGACCTCCCCTGTCCTTACCGGAATCATCATTGGTGGTAAGACACTTTACCGGTTGGCGAGCCGCGGCTATAAACAGACGCGACTATGTACGATGTCCTGTCAGGCAACCGGCATCTGTCGAGGAGAGGTGAAGATTTGTCGAAATTATAATTAGCAATGTTATTTAATATTATTGTTAACAGCTTGAGTCACACTCTAGAATTAATTCTATCCATTTTTACTCTGTGTAGTTGTTTGCGTTAATGAATTTTTATTAATGTTTTTATTATTTTATTGTTTCTGTTTATATTACTATTATTTTAAACATCAAGTTTTTAATCATCACTTTTTTAAGATCACATCTATATAATTTTTCATTATCTTCTTTAATAAGTCTAATTTCTGTTGTATGTGTATCGTTATCTATATATATAACATTAAATTCATACACTGTACTCGAAAATGGATTTTACAAAGTTTTTATATATTTAATTGAATTTAGTTGGTAACATATTTTCATTGAATCATTTTTAATTTTTAATTTGATATAAAATCTTTATAGTTTGTTTATTTCTATTAATAGAACAAAATGTTATGAATAAAAATATGGATGTGTACAATTATTAATTATGTTTTATTGGAAGGTGTGATAGTTCCATATTCATTAAGATTTATTACAATAAACAATGCTTTTTTATAATTTCTTTAGAATTATTAATGTTATAATACTATAATAAATAAATATAATAAATAACTATGATATAATAAATAAACCAAATATCTTTTATACTATGCACAAAATAATTAATTGTTTTGTTCTGTTAAACTTTACATTCATTTAAATTTTTTTTATAAAAATTTTCCACTTAATATTCTTCTCATACAATATTGAATCTTAATTTGTGTTTAACTAAGATTTATTTACATAGCCGAGAATAAAATATTTTTATAATAATATAAAAGTTCAGTTCATTATTTTATTAAAAAATAAAAAGTTTTATTTACATCTTACTTACATTAAGGAAAATTAAATTAATATAATATTAGAAATTATTTATAATAATTATTAAATTATTTTTAAGGCATAAATATTTCAATATAATGAAATTATTGGTTAAATAATTTAAATAACAAAAAATTACAAATATCGGTTAATGGTTAATTTTAATTTCGGCATAATTTTATAATTATTTTCTTTTGTTTTAAAATATAATAATTTCTTGTTGATAGTTTTTTAATATTTCAATACAATTATGTACCATTAAAAATATTTATAAACGAGCATTAAGACAATGTTATTTATATTTTCTTTATTAAAAATATACTATATGTTTTTTGTATTATTGATAATTCGTAGTACTATGTTGTACAACTCTGTGAAGATAAAATTGAAAACAATTAAAATTTTTGAAGGAAGGGCTTAAGCATCTTATAATTAATAGATATTATGCATATAATTAGTTCTGTTCATTGTGTTTTGATTATTGCGAATATTATAATCATTAATATTATTTATTTTATAACTTATTATTCCTTCATCCTTTCGATTTTTATTAACGTTATTTAAAATCTGAAATGCAAGATTCGTGAAAGAAATTACTGTTTTTTTTCATTATTCATTTGTTTAAACGCTATGACATATAATTGTTTTAAATATATCATGATATTGTTATTTATTCATTATGTAACCTAATTGAATTATATAATTAAAAAACAAATCTTTTTTTTACTTCTGTTAATTTTTTGCGCGTTACTCTGAAAAATTAGTACTGTAGTAATTTCAGTAAGAAGATTGAAATTATTATAACTTATAATTTATGATTCATTAAAATTAAAATAAATATAACATTTTTACATATTTATACAATTTTTTTAAAAATATTTTATTATTAAGTTTTTGTGTCCCATAAAAACATCATTACAAATAATTTACCAAGTATAGTAATTGTAGATTATACAACAGAATGTATAGAAAATAAATATAACTATTTTGATATTATTTTATACAAGAAGTATTTTATTACTCTACTTATAATTAATAAATTAGACTTTCTAATTTATTAATAAATATAATAAATTACAATACGAAAGATATAATTGCTGAATATCGCAAATAATAAAATAGATACTTTATTGTATAATGAAGCGCTTACACTACTGTAAACAGCTAGAAAATAAGAACACATTCAAAAAATTGTTTTTTAAAGAAAAAAAATCTTTAAATATTGAATTATATACATAATATATCATATTTATAAGATACATATAGTTATATTTATAATTGATAAAAAATATGTATTTTCGAAAATCATAACAATAACTTTAATTTTGTAGTTATTCGTTATTTTGTTAAAAATAACATGCGCGCAGTTAAAAAATCATTTTTACGTGGAAATTTATGTCAAATTTGTTTAGAATTTACAGTTTTCAATTAATTAAACAAATTCTGCTTTATTTTATAATTATATTTTGAGATTATTCCATAAATTTTAAAAGAATCTAACAAAACTTTCTACGATATTTTCTAAACTTTTTTTATAAATATTGTTTTAAGAAAAATGCATTTAAAGATTTCAAAATTGTATTTCTAATTTTTAAAAATAAAACTTGTTAGGTATTTAATATTTTACTGTTGTGTATAATTCCAGTATTAATATATTCTTTGGTGATAATATCTTTATCTTCTTTAAATCTTCATAACCTTCTAGAAAACAATCATTAATTCTCATGCAGCATTTATAAGCAAGCGTTCGTCCAGTTTACCTAGTAATGTCAGAGTGTTAGCTTAAAGGACTTACTCTGTAAGTCCCATTAAATTTTTCATTACTATTTTATGTTGATGTCTCAAATAATAATAAAAAATTTCATCATTCATCAAAGCTTCATTAATATTTTTTGTATTATTAAAAATTTAATTAGGAAAAATTTTCGTGTGAATAATATTTAAAAGCTATTTATTATTTTTAGCTTTTTCATTTTCACTTCAATATAATGCTTCAAAGGTATTTTTTGTATTTCAATGTTTTCTTTTTGTATTTTCAATGATTCTGGAAATTACATTAAATGTCAATTTATATTTTACCAGTCAATTAATATTTTATCGTAAAAGCCATTCATCATGTTTTTTTCCACCAATTTTTGATTTATTATTCCACAATAATTTATTTATTAGGTAATATATTTATAAAATTCTTTCATGAGATTTTTTTGTAAATCGTATCTACTAATAATCTATATAGTTTAATATTTTTCTTATTAAAAGAAGACGGAATGACATAATTTGGTAAGAAAGTTAATAATGTAACCACAAATTATAATTTATCTATAAGACTGAAATTATTTTAAAATATATATGAATTATAATTAGAGTTTGAATGTAACGAGATTTTTTAATCGCGCATTGAAGTATAAGATTTAACTTTCAAGTGTAAAGAAATTTTTTGGGTAGTAGACCAATTGAAACTTATTTTTAAAATGCTAAGGTATCATTAAATAAAAAAAAATCTGAGTTAAAATATTTACAGTGGTATAAGTTCTCAATATTATAAAGTCTAATAAATAATTAAATACCAAAAATATTAAACTAGTTATATTAAATATCAACTATTACATATTACAATATTAACGAGATATATCGAAAAGTAGAAATTTAACAATTCAATAGTTAAATAATATAGATTAATTTTTAATAATTAATATATTCGTATATGTTTATGTATTTTTATAATATTTCTAGAATATTACTTATTTTCTCGACTGAAGTCTTGTGTAGATAGTAAATTATACCCATATATCCCTGCACGCTTAAAAACACTAAAATTTAAATTTTTTGCTATAATTTCCAAAGCTTTAAAATAAAATAAAAGTTACTTGCCTGTCTTTAGACGTGAAAACATATTTATTAAATAGTAACATTTTGCGTTTGCTTATGCCAAATCCTTTTATTTATATTTATTACTAAAGAAAATAAAACAAATTGTTATAAAAGTTAAGTCAAACTAAATTAATCAAGCCAAGAAATGGAAAAAAAACTTAATAAAAGAAAATCTAAAAAAAGCAGTTTAACTATAGAACAGACATTTCGTTTACAAATATCTCTACAGGTGTTACAGGCGATCATACGAGTTGTCAGAACATTTATCACGCTGTTCACTTCCTGGGGGTAATCGACATCCTCCATTTCTCCGATACCATCATCGATGTTATGAGAACGCTGCTGAAGCTCAACACACTAGGAGTTGCGAGTACGGACGTCGAACACCAGAATGTAGTGTTGAAATTCAACAACATTTTGGTTTGCCAATCCTTAGCATCTCCAAACCAAGTCCACCTGATGAGGTTGACCGAGTTGATGACTACTTGTAGGGATTACTTGACGGGGGCTCCTACTGTTACTCCGCTCCTATCCCTCCCCCCATTCCATTTGTTAAGGAGCTTCTCGTTTAGTGCATATCTATTAAAAGTACCAGTCAATTTTGGGATTATGAATGAGGTAATCTCTTGCCGTGTTAATTTAACACGTTATGAACACAAAGCCATCACTAGGGTGGAACTAATTTAATAACTTTGTGCATTATAAGCCTAATCAGTGAGAATAAAATTCCTACTGATTAACAATTCGTGCTAATAATTTCTGAAAAAAACTAACTAGTACTAACTCTATTTACACTCTTTAAACTTTATGAACTAGCTCATTTTTTATTTGTGATTTTTTATTCGTTAATAAATGCAGAATGCATTTATTATAACCATATACTTTAACTGCTCATTATTTGTTTTTATTTTTTGTTTTTAATTATTAAAGATTTTCATCTGTGCGATGATGCTCTTACTTGCAAGATATTCAGTATCCATAAAACTGATATCGATATTTTTGAATATTGAGATAAAAAAATATATTGTTTGGTTATTAATTACTTAATTTAGATTGAAAGTATTCCAAATATATAAATAGTACAATATTTACATGTATGTGCATTTAGTTATGTGCAAAATGTATAGTAACACTATTCAAACGGTTATAAATAAAAAATATTTATATTATTATATTATGTACATATTAATATTAATATAATATGTAAATAATTAATATAATATATTAAGTGACGTACATATGTTTTTTCACTTCACCAAATTCGCTATAAAACGTAATGAAAACAATATTATTGAAAAAAAAACCTAGAAATAATTTTCTAACGAATATTTCATTATTAATATCATACATTTTACATAAAATCACGTAGAAGTTGTAAAAATGAATGAATTTATATGAAATTACGCTAAATACAATGATTGAACTGCTGTAACTTTCATTGTAAAGAAAGAATGCACGCAACAAGTAAAAAGAAGATATAAGTGCAGGTTATTATTAAATAAACCATGTACATGCACGGCTCAATTGAACGAAAAACCTGGAATAATAAAGATCTAAATTAATAATCGAGTTTTCTTAAAAGTCTGATGTAAGCGCAAGTAGTTGATGTATGATATAACTAATATATTATATACATGAAATGTAACAAGTCGTATGTATTATACTGTGAATTCGAATCAATATTAACTCGACGAATATCA
The DNA here is from genome assembly GCA_018907185.1 of Platyscapa corneri. NCBI lineage: Eukaryota > Metazoa > Arthropoda > Insecta > Hymenoptera > Agaonidae > Platyscapa > Platyscapa corneri. The sequence continues at coordinate 79,013 of JACCHW010000125.1, forward strand.
GAACCTAAAAACCATCTGACTGCCTTATCAGTTGACACAAAGACCAAAATATTTATTTGAAAATTTGAGCACCTGATATATGTTTACAAGTGATAGCAGTTTTTTTTTCAATTATTTATTATGTTTATACATATAGATTTTTTTATTACGAAAGAAGATATATACAACTAATATTGTTCTTAGAATTTAAAAAACGGGATGGTTATCATACTAATATAATACATATAATATATACATACTAATATAATATTATCATCATTTCAGTACATTTACATTTGTTAAATTAAAAGAAGTGATTTCACAGAATATATTGTATATCATATTTGATATATCATACCAGAACATGATATACATATATATTTTTTATGCAATTTCTTCTTAGTTTTAATTTTTCAATTTTATTTTATCTAATAATTGAGCAATAAATATAAAATAAATTTATTTTTGCGTACAGTCAAAAATTCTATAATCTTTATACAAGTTTTTCGAACTCTGTTTCAAAAAATAATTCAGTCATTTTAAATATTTAGAATAATATATTATAAAAATGAAAAAAGTAATAGAAAAATATAGAAATTAGGAATAATATAACTTATCACTTGCATCAAGTAATTAAATTGCGCGTGTACATCTTGTGTATGCACATATATAATCGGGTACACCTTGTATAATTATTTCTGGAACATGATTTCTTTTGGTTTCTAAAATGAATCTTTGTGTATTAATAATAAAATATATCTACGAAATAACTGTGCTTACATTTATTCAAAGCACACTTAAATATTTTTTATATTCATAGTAAGTCAATTCCATGACGTATTCTTAATATATATAGCATATAGAAGACCTTCGGATCACGAAATTTTCATGTTGTTACACATACATGCATAGAGGACAAGAAGTAGAAAATTATGGAAACAATAAATAAATAATAGTTCAGTTTTTAATTTTTTAAGTTATTCCTAAATTAAAATTAATACTTTTTTATTCCATTAAATTATGCTCTTTATATTAATATATAATAGTAATAATTAATGGTTCTATTGTATTTAGATTATAAAAAAAAAATCATGAAATATATAAAGATTTTCATTCGTAATATGTTTTTGTCATATAATTTAAAATAAATTTCACATAATAAGTGGTTGAATAAATAATATTTGAATTAACATACACTTTTCTATAATTTCAATAATTTATTTTTTATAGATTATTCTAAAACATATGAAATTAAATTTTTTTAAAAATAAAATTATCAGAACACTAAAAAACTTTAGAAAAATATAAAATTAATTATTTATCTAATAATTTTTACTCTTAATTTTTCAGATTTACTTTAACTATTCCAATTAAACCTACTTTTTTTAAAATTAATTTACATTAAAAAATAGATGACACAAATATTACTTTAATGTGCTTATTTATATAAATAATAATTGTAGCCGACACTTAAATTAATTACAGAAAATCATAATATACTAGATTGATATTATAAAAGTATATTATTAACTTAACACATAATTAATTTTATATTTATATAGTAATAATGGAGACAAATGTTTGCTACTTAAATATAATATTACAATAATTTGTATCAATTTTTTATTTTATTTTATTTTATATTCATTTTTTATAAATATAAAACATGAAAGAAATTGAACCTTAAAAATTAATAATTAAACATAAAAATTTTAAAATCTTGTTTTTTTATATTATATTATATCATATTGTCCTATATTTATGCAAAAATTGAAATTAAATTTTATTGTATTTCAATATATGTAAACTTTTTGTGGAAATGAAATGAATCAGTTTAATATTATTTTTTTAATTGTACACTATTCTTAGAACAGAAAACTATTAATTATTTAGTTTATTTTAACATTGCGCAATCAAATATAATTTGTAATTAGCTTAAAAATTTATTTATTGCTTTTTTTAATTTCTTGTATTTTAATATATTATTTTTAAATAAAGTGATTTGTTATACTTATGCTTCAAATAGAAATAAATAATTATATTAAAAAATCTAATAGTTTTGAATTATCGAAGTTATTTTAGATATTATATTACTGTAAAAAATTGAACGTAATTAAATGATATAGAATATTTGACTAAAAGTTATTAGTCATGAAGAAACGAATTCCAGATTTTTTATGCAACCTTTGTTTGAAACATGTAACTATACTGCCGCTAAAATATATAGCTAAGAAATAAATATATACTATGAATATATGAAGTCTTCTAACGCTTATTTGCTAACCTAAGTACGAATTTTCTGTGAATTCTTACATTTATATTAATAATCGAGCAACAAAAAAAATAAAATTATATCGCTGAAATTTTTTTATATTACTTTAAAATTTAAAGTAGAATACATAATATTAGAAAGTTTTTTCAATTAATATTTTTGATAAATTTCTGTCGACAAATTTTTATTATAAATAATAATTATTTATTTAAATAAAATGAAATATACATTATACTTAAACATTATTAAATTCTGAAAAATAGTATAATATATTTATAAGAAAAATTTTATAAATAAATTTTATTCCATAATAAATACATATCGTTTTCCTAAAATTTAAAGTTTCTGAGGAGACAATCACTAAAATATCTAGAATTTTTATTTTATTACAAAAAATATTTGTACATTATTATTTTTCACTCTTTGAAGCAATCAATAAATTAATAATATTTGGTTAATTATTGAAATTATGAAATATTTTTTAAGTTTATTTTGCAAAAACAAATAAATGACAAAACTACTCATAAAAACACTTCCGTTAATACTGAAACGAATGCTTTTTCCGTAAATTAATACTTTAATTACAAATGGATTCAAGCAAAAATTCTAAAAACAAAATTTCTATCATTTCCTACTTTAGTTTAAATGTCCTACCTGTAATTAATCTATTGAAAAGGTTAAACAAGATAATTAATGTAACGTGCATAATTCTTTATGCAAAGAAAACCAAATTGAAAATATAGACTAAATTTTATTTTTTTATTATTGCATATGTTATTTTATCATTATTATTGAATGATTTTATAAAATTTACCTAATTTGACTTGATTTTGCATTATCGTACATGCAGTGTTTCGACAGATTCTAATACTAATTTTTAATAACATAAGAGATAAAATGATTAATCCCTATTTCTAACGCTTATTCAAATTAAAAGTCAATCAATTAATTTATTTTAAAACTTTATTTTAATGAACCAATGTTTAAAAGTTTTAAAATAAAAAATAAAATTCAATTAAATATTAATAAATTTTTTAAATAAACTAAATTTGTTTTATTTTTTGTCTTATCTGCGAAAATATATTAAATTTATATTAAAATATGTAGCAAGCGATAATTCATCTTTAAATAATTATAAATAGGGAATCTATTAATAATGCATTAAAAATAAAATAAAACATAAAATATGTATGTCATGATAGGATTAATAATTATTAATAAAAAATATTAATTAAAGGAAATAAAAGATTTGAAAAATATTATAAATAGTAATACAACTAAATATGTATTAAAAAATTTAAATATATATATATATATAATAAAATACAAATATAATATAAAATCAGATTATAAAAAATGATACACGGTTAACAAATTTTATACGGTTAATATATATATAATTCTATTGTGTAGTCTTTATTTTCTCACTTCTGGACAAATTTCACTTTTATCATTTGTATATAAAGATACACATAAAAATATTTAGATACTTACGTAAAATGACCATAAATATTTTTCTACTTTACAAGAACAATTCTTTGGAATATTAGATATGCTTCACAATTTTCAAGTCTTACCCAATGAGCAAAATCAAAATTTTATATTAGAAATTATTCTAGATATTTTATAACTATAAAAGTAATTGAACAATATACTACTTAAATGATATAGAATATTTAGATAAAAGTTATTATAGTCATGCGTGAACGATTCCAGAGTTTTTATTCAACCTTTATGTTTGAAAGATGTAACTCTACCGCCGCTAAAATATGTATCGAATAAATAAGATGTAATGCATTAAATATGAAATCTAAAAATATTTTGCTTTCTTACATAATTACATATATTAAAATTTTTTAATACATCACATTTGTCTTATCATCATAAGTTACTTTTCTAAATAGTATATCACATAATAGTTCTTGCTACACCATGGTTTCAATAATTATTCTAATAAAAATAACAATTATTAATAGGATTTATAGAAAAAAGTATATAAAACACAACTTAAGTTATAATAAATTATTTTAGTTTAATAAATTTTAAAATAATTTCTTTTTAAATACCAGAATAGATCACTATTTAGTCAAATTAATAAATTATAATTAATTTAATATAAATTAAATGTATTTTATAAATAGTTAAATAAATAAATCAAATACTGATTTTAGGCATATGCTACACCAAAATATAATTTATTACTTATAAATTTACAATAAAAAAAAATATTCAATAAAAATAATGTTATTGTGTATTGTATGCAAAAAAGTTAATATGGATAGTAAATTTTGAAAATATACTCTTTTGTAACCAAGTTTTAAGCATATATTATGAGAATGTAACATTAATCAGGAAATTTAAAAAACAAAAATAAATAGAAAATTGCAAAATTAATTTATGTATTCTTATTGATAAATATATATATATATATATATACACACACACACACACAAATTGTTCCAAAATAAATAAAAATGTATACATTCATAATTGCATGTGAGCTTTTTTAATTGCGTGAGATTTATACACTCACAAGTGCCATCTCATAAAGTAGAATTATATATTTTTTTTAATTCTAATACCACAAAGAAATCAAATAATAAATATAAAAAACCAATTTTGATAAAAATAAGTAATTTTTTATAATTTTTCAATACATTTTGCAATATAAAATGATAACAAATAAATCAGATTTAGCTGGAATTGAAAATAAATGCAATAATTAGTTTATTTTTCAATAATATTAAACAATTAATTAATAATAAAAATAATATTAAATTGATTCAGATCCACTATATAATATGTATAATATTTATTGAAAATTATATTATTATTTATTATAATAAATCAAAAATATATATAATTAATAGAGTTACTAAAAAATTTCTCTTCATTATTTATTATGTACTTAGATACAAGACTTCTTGAAAACGTAAAAATTTTTTATTGAATTTTATTTAAGTTGAAAAAAAAACATTGAAGTAATTATATTGAATTGTACTGCATTAAGTCAAGTAATTCCATTCAAATATTAAATTAAGAAATACGTATAAATAAACTCATTTCTCTATAACCATAATAAATTTAGATGTAAATAGTTATTATTTTAATGAGAATTGGAAAATGTGCATTGTATATGCATATGTACGTTTCTAAAATTCTATGTACTAAATAAATCTGTTTTTAAAATCATTTATTGGATACTTACTAAATTTTTTTGTTTGAAAAATTAAGTTGATTATCTTTACTACAAAATTAAATGAAATAAATATTCTTGTTAAAATAAATATATCAATATGGACAATTATTCACGGGACCAAAGCGAATTAAATATTATGTTTACAAGTTTTTTACTTAATAAAAATTACAGAATAAAATACATTTATTCTGTAAATAATCCATAAAAATTTACAGGTAAAAAAAATGTATTCGCTAATTCAAAAGAATTTTGTTGAAAAACCAGTAAAAAAATTCAATAGAAATGTCTTAATAGAAAGTAAAATGATAAAATTAATTTTTCAATTTATTTTATTTTTGTTAACAATTTAGAAAGGCAGACAATTAAAATTTATAGTTAAAAAGGTTAGTTTAATAAAAAATTTTAAACAATACAGGCATGTCTACAATTTTTAGTAAGGACAGATTTTTTAACAATATATAAAGGAATTTCTAATTTAGAATAATCTATATGTTATGTAATATGGAGTTCTTTTTTGGGAAAAAATAAAAAAAGGAGAAAGAAAAATTGTCGTTAATATTTTTTATTACAATATATACAACATAACTACGTCTAAATCAATGAAGCTCGACATTTAAAAGTTACAAACTTTTTAAACACAAACTATAAATTCTGTAAGTTATAAGCTCTAATTTTTCTTATCTAGGATGACGCTAAAATTGTTGGAAACTGATAGATAAAAACTATATTTTTGTTAATCGATATTTTATTAATTGTTGACGATAATATTTTTTTAAGATTTAAAACATATTTTAATGATATAATTTATATTAAGAAAATTTTTTAAATGATTATCGATATTAATTATAATAAGGAATAATATAATTTATTGTAAAAGAATATTAGTCAAAATTTTATTTTTCATCCTAATATGTATAATCGCAAGTGATGTAAATATTCAAATTTTTCTTGTACTTATATGTTAATGCAGTTTAAATCAAGAAAATTCTAATTACCAGATAAAAAATTTAGCCTTAAATCTTAAAATATTTATTTTAATTGAAGCAATATATAAAGGTACATTTGTATGAAAGTTATAATTGTAGGTAGATAATTATGCTAATTGAAAATTTTTTTCAGCGAAATTAGACAAAATAACTTTATTGTAATTTTACTAATTTCATAGTTTACTTGTCTCTCAAATAGAGCAATTTTGTAAAATGTTACTTTAGTTATGAATAAATAGTAAATAATTATTTTAGATACAGTTTATATATAATATAACTTTAAGAATAAAATAAAATAAAATTAAGTAATATACAAGGTTTTCGATAGACTCGTAGCATTCTAAAGAATCCTACTTTTGTAATTCTTAATATTTGTACAATATATCTTCATACTAGTTTCCTGTAACTCTACACTCAGTGAAGAGTACAGAAAAAATTGTGAATACAAATAGCATGCATACATAGGATTATGTAAACAAAGAATGCATGAACATTTTTAAAAATTCTTTAAGACACTGTAAATCTTCTTTCAACAACCTGTTTAATCCATGTATAAAGTATATATATATATATATTAATATAAGTCACCTTTTTTCTTCATCTTTTGCTAATAATTATTTTATGTTTATAATTAACAATATAAAAAATGTATATTATAATGTATATAATCTATATGTACAAAAAATTTATGAAAATATAATATTTGAATTTAACTTTTTTTTTTTATTACATACACCTTCAATAAACAAAATATTTTAATTTTATTTCCATAATATTATAAATCTAAATTTGTAATAAAATTAATATTTATTGAGATAATTATTAATATACTGCATTATTAACAAAATAAGTATATTTTTTTGCAATATAACCTTCAGTTTTTATTATATAGAATTTATTCATAACAAAATTGTAATAAATATTAACACTCATAAAAATAAATTTAATATTATTCAAAGCAAAAACTATTACACAATTTATAGTAATTTTGGTAAAATAATTTACAATAAAAAAATTGCACATCTAATATAAATATACAAATAGAATAGAAAAAATTTAAATATATGCTACAAGTCACATTTTCTTATTATTTATATATTTAAAAAACATTATGTACAAAGACTTATATTATACTCCATATACTGCACTATTTAATTTAACATTCAATCATGTTGAAATAGACATATACCTGTATCAAGACTTTATATTTTGTGATGTAACATTATCAAGTAATATACTAACATCTTTAGAATCTCGATTAAAAGTAATATTTTCTAATTTTAGATTCACTGAACTACCTTGTTTGACTTCTTCGTAGCTACCACTTTTATTTATTGTGGTCTCATTTGATATGCTTCTAGATGAAAAAGGTTCAAGTTTATCTTTTTTGAAAATGATTTCAATTAAATTATCATTTGCATTACTCTTATCCATATTTAAAGACTGAGATTTATTTGCAATTATATTTTTTAATTCAGTCCATGGATCCTCAAATATATTTTTTATATCGATAAATTCTGTAATGGGTAATTTTCTATACGAACCAATTTCAATTTTCTGAAAAGAAGAATTACAATTATAAATAATTTTTTAAACTATAATTTGTATTCAATATTTTATATTTACAAGAATATTAAATTTAATCAAGAGTTAAAAAATAATTAGTTACATAATTAGAAAATAAATAAAAGATAATTTCATTGAGTTTAAAATTAATTTTTAAATGCTTGATATTAAGTTTTATGTATACCTGTTAAATAAAAAATTTATTGGATTTAAAATGAAGTTTAATTATTATTTATTTTAATTAATTTGTGTATATATAAATAATTTTATATAATTTTTAATTATAGTCAAATGGTTTGAATCACTTTATACTTATATAGTGCTACCCTTCACAATATTATAAGTATATAAAAATATTTTATAGGCTTACATTTAAAAATCAGTTAATATTCAAATGATTTTTTAAATTATAAAAATTTAATAATTTATTGAATTAAAATACTAATAATATATTAAGTTTATTATATTTTAAATCTCTAATTATAATTTTTTAATTAATTATAAAAAGGTGAACAATAAATTAAAAAATTTTAATTTACTTGTTGAAAATGTTTTTGATGTTGATGAATTTTATGATACTTTTGTGACGAATATGGAGATCCCGAATTACTTTGAATATTGTAACCACTAGAGAAGCAGTGATTGCGTTTATGATTTGATTGTCTCCAATTTCCTCTTTTATGATTAAAGATAGGGGAACTTGTATCCAAAGGAATCATATCACCTTCATTTTGATTCAAAGAATGACTTGAACTTGAAAATTGATGAATATGATCACTATATCTCAATAGATTATAGCCATAACCTCTTTTTTGACCGCGATGAAAATGAAAATTTCCACCGTTTTCGCTTGGAGTACTTAATGGTGACTTTTTCATTTTTAAATAAATGAGGAAAAATAAACGTATAATACTAAAATGAGAATTAATATATTCATACCCATCTATAAGTATATATTTATAAATTATAATATAACCTAGAGTTTTAATAAAATTTATTGTAAATTAAGTTAAATTTTTACGAAGTGATAATAAATATGCTTAAATAATCAGTATACTAAAATATATTTACTGGTTTACGATGAAGTAGTGATCATTGATTGGCACACACATAATAGGCCTAACCTAAAATTGTACACAAGATTGTCATACTTATTGGTTGATTTTTCGGCGGGAAGTACGAACTGACCTTTGCATTACAAAACCTCAAAAATTAAACGGGTACTTTTATAATTTTAATATTTGTACTTTTTCAAACTAAGTAGCTATTCAAAAGCAAAAATTCGTATAGTTAATAAAATTTTTTATGCACTTTCTACAGAAACTGATTATAAATTTCATTATTTTTTTTATTCAAATTCAGCCTTGCAGCTTTGTAATCAATAGCTATTATTGATATCTATATACATAAGCTTGGTAATCAAAAATTTATAGGTAATGATTGGTATTATTTTTAGGTAATAACCTTATCATTTATTTTAATATGTTAATTATAAAATTAAAAAGTTTCATTTTATGAACATAAACTATAATTCGAAAATACATCACTTGAAATATCATGGTGAAATATGGTTCAAAATATATTTTTTATATTTTATAAAGAATTAAAATATCTACGTATTATTATTTAATAATACATTCAAATTTTAACATTAATTCTTATAGCAATTTTACATTTGCATCAAAATATTTTTATTTTCTCGAACACTCTCAAACTCTATCCATTTTTCAAATTAAATGTTTATGAAATTCTTTTGAATAGTACAAATTTTTCTCTTGTTTCTATATTAAAAAACCTCTTAATCATGATCTGATGTATAAGAAACATTTTTTAATCATTAATTTGTATTTTTAAGTATAAACATCATAAATGTAATCAATTTTTTTGTAATACTTTATGGTAAACACTTTCCATTTTTGCAGGATGAATACAAATGGATTATTTATTACATATAAAGTTTCAATAAAATTATAAGAATATATTCAGCTATCCAATTATTAGGAATTTTTAAATATTACTGTAGTTGTAAGATCTTAATTACACGTATTTGTAATTTGAAATTTTATATGACCATTATAATTTTTAATTTATATTATTTATTTAATTTATGATAATATTTGTTTTCAAATATATTAGTCTTCTAGCCTTCATAATTGTTTTTTGATAATCTGTACAGAATATTGTCCTATTTCGAAAAAGACGTAAGAAGTTTTTGTTTTATGTTTTAGTAGATTTTTTTGTAAATCTAAAATTCTTTGAGACTAATAATTATGGTGAAAAATTATTTGAAACGTATTTAATAATTTTTTAATTATTAAATTATCCATTATGTTGTTAATAATTTTATATTTTATCTTCAAATTTGCTTCATATTTAATTTATATTTAAAATATAAATAAACTATACAAAATAATACTTTCTAATTGATTTTTCTTAGTTCATGAGAATCGTACACAATAAATTGTTAAGAAATAACTCACTGATGGTGGTTAGTATATGTTCTTTCAAATATTCTCATTCGCACGTCTTAAAAAAAATACAAATTTTGTGTAAAAAGTAAAAGAAATATATACAATATTTTTATTGTATTTCTTTACGGAGTAATATACTTTAGTAATTAAAAAATATGGGGACTATAACGCATTTTTATTTGTAAATAAATTCAAAAGTTATATTTTTTTGTTAATAATAACTTTTATTTACAAAAAATAATTTATTATTATTATTATATTATTATTTATTGTTATTATTAGTTTTATTCTTGTTTTAATTTTTGTTTTGTTCGATTATGAAATATATGACGGAATTAAAAACTAGTATTAAACAATGAGTAAGTTATTGTGATAAAAAATGCATACATTTATAATATATTCAGAAAAATCAACATAAAATATATTCGTTGACCTTCATTAATTAGTACATCTAATAATAAATTAAAAATTATAAAATTATAATTAATATTATAATTGTCTAGTCTTTTAAATAAGTTACAAGATAATTTCGATTTATAGATAAATATATAACTATTCAAATAACATTTACTTATTCATTTTACCAGTGTGATTCTTTTTATAACTTTATTATTTTATGCACGTTTGCACTGTTCATTTTAAAATATCTTTGAATTTAACTTGATATATTCCCTTGAGTCAGTGCCACGATTAACTGTATCCTAAAAGTATGATATAAATTCTGCTCGAGTTTGGTCGTAGGAAATGAATCTGTGATCTTATATTTAATTGTAATAATTGTAATAATAAAATAAAATCACATTTTATTTTATTAAAATCGAAAGTTATTGATCGTTTAATTTGATAGTTTATTCTTTATCGAGAAAGAAAAAGTTTTTACAGAAAGTAAATTTTGGAAAGTTATTGAAATATGTAATTAATTCTAAAAGTTTAAAAATCGAGTTAATACTATGACTCATAGGAGTTACAAGATTTTTTATTATATTTAAGAAAAATTTAACTATGGTTCTCAAAGTAAAGAAAATAGAGATGAAGTAATAAAAGAAAAGAATTAAAATAAACTAATAATCGAAAATATTATAAATTTCATAATTAGTTGTAAAGATTGCTGTAAGTTGTTTTTATATTCTGAAAAGTTCATAGATGAATCTTATGATTGAAAAGGGTCTACAAAAAATCGTAATTTTTGAAGTATAATGTTCTAACTACCAAATAGTTAATTTAAAGTGAAAAGAGAACAGAAATATGGGGCCTGAAAACTAGTTATTTTGAGGGAGTCGCTTACTGTTAAAACTTGGGATTTACATATAAACTAAGCTGTATAAGTAATATCATAAGAGACAGGAATTTAAGGCACTTGTTAAAGAGGAAAGCTTGAGACTTTAATTGGTTAATATCATGTTTTCTATTTGTGAAATAAATTTAATAAAGTAATAAGATACTTATTGATATACAACAGAGGGCAATAAGTTTAATTTTTTTAATTGATTGGGGTAATATAATTAACGTATTAAAAATAACAATAAGAATAAAGTTCTTTAATCATTGATAAATATGGGAAAGAATAATAGTATTATAATAATATTGATATTATATATTATTATAATTATATTAATAATAGTAGTTTTAATTTTAATTGCTGTAGAACGTCAGCAGTGATAGAAATATATATTATTTCTAATTTATATACTGCGATTAAAAAGATAAAAGTGATTTGTATAAAATATATATTATACAAAATCGCTCAGATGTATTTTGTACTAATGATAAGCATTGTTATATGTTGTTATGTATTATAGTTCTTAGCAATATATAAAGTGATTCGAAAAATTTGTTGAATATTACCGTGTAATCTTCGTAAGATAATATAAAACAAAGAGATAATCTAATTTGCTATAACAAATTATGTGTTTCTTTTCAGCAAAACAGTCCACGCCATTTTTCGGATAAAGGAAAGAAAGGTATTCAACGTCAAGCTGGAGGGTCCATTGGAAGTTTCCTATTTTGAAGAGATAAATTGCAGTTAAAATCTTTCATAATTATAAAAGGTATAAGTGACGTATTATCACATTTATATTGATATGAGGAAAAATGTGAAATCTCGAGGGAGATTTTAAGTTTTAAGAACACCACGAAAGATCCCTTCAAAACTCAGAAATTTTCTGTTTAGAAAAAAAACAGAAGAAACTATTATGAAGAATATTGAAGATAGATAAATGATTTTATGACAATGACTTCCTTTCCTGTTCAGAATTACAAAAATTTGAAAATTTTGAAACGATGTTCCAAGAAAACGATATTTGGTTTGAACTTAGTATAGCTCTTACCTGAAGAAGAAAACTAATATTTTTCTGTTTTATAATTATATGGGAAAAAAGAGTGTTATATTCGATGAAGAGGTAAGCAGACAATATATTTGAAGAAATACATGGGATTAAAGTATACACCACCATATCATTTAACTGTAGAATTATAAACCTTGAATTTAAAGTTGCTACTTTAAATAAAAAATCTTAGGTGTAGCTAATTTTTTATTGGATCCCCTATAGTAGAATACAAGTAACAATTTCATTTAACAATACTGGAAGAAGAAGAGAAAAAAAGCTAGAAAAAAACGAATAAACACACGGGTATAAAAAGTTTATGTGATGCTGCTACTAAAACAAAAATATAGTGCTATTTGTCAAGATATAATATTAATTAATATTATAAAGGTAAGTGAGAAACGGAGAAATTTCAGTAATGAAATGATATATAGTAAATGTAAGTAGCGCTATTCCCTTTATATTTGATATTAATGACAGTAAGAGAAGAATGATATTAAGAAGGAAAAAAGTTGAATGCCCTATTATAAATTATGTACAATATGTATAATAAAGTTCTATAAGGAAGAATGCCCTATAAGAAAGTTCACATATTAAAAAGGTATTTTATATAATCTATTATTTTTACTTAATTATTATTTGTATATTCAACAAAAAACAGAGGAAAATTTGCAGAGAATATTTCGAAAATATTCTTTAAAATATGAGATTAATTATACAGCACTGAAAAAAACGATAAAAATCAAAAGTAGAAAAATTGAATATTATAAAATTTAAAACAGTGGGAGTAATAAAATTTACATAAAAGGAATTAAAATCGAACGGGTTGAAAAATTTATATCTATTTTAATACAAATTTAAAAATATAAGAAACACTATTTACAAATTATAATAGGTACAAAATCATATATAAAAGAGATATTAAGATGAAAACTTAGATAAAAAAATTCTCCTGAAACATAGTAAGAAAAGCAATTACAGCGATTTAATTTGAAAGTAATGTAATAAACAAGAAAATGACAGAGTTATAAACAACGCATTAAAAAGATTTAGAAGAAGCAAGTTTACGCAAATCAATATCAATAAAATAAAAAATACGAGAGAAATTTACAAAATAAATAGAAAAAAATTAAAGTATGATATGATCAAACTGCTACAGGATAGAGATATTTGAAAATAAGAAACACAAGCAAAAAATATCAAAATACATAATAGATTAAAATTATATTGCAATAGTAAAACACAAATTAAAATAGATTAACAATAATTAAAATGGATTATAAATCTTAAAAACTCAAAATATATATAGAATGAAATATATGATATTAAATATTTAAAAGAACGTATAATGATAAATAAAGAAAACATATATAGATTATATAATAACGAAAAAGAAATAAGAAAACATATTAGAAGAATTCAGCGAAAAGTGAACCAATAGAAATGATTGGAAGAAAATAATGGAAGAAGAAAAGAAAAATTTAAATATATTAATAATTATAAATTTAAAGATTTATATTTAATCATATATATTCATAAAATTATATAGATTATTATTCAATATTCATTAGAATAAAGGGACAGAAGGAAACAGGAAAGAATAAAGAAAACAATATAACAAATAGAATTAAGAGTAAAAAAATTATATCGATGAGATTATATAAATTAATATAAAATGTTAAAATCAGAATATAAAAAGGATAACTGATCGCCATGTTCAAGAAGGAAAGCTCGACAGAACAGAAGTGGACTAGTGAACAAAGGTGTACTATATCTCGATATGATGTACCCTATATACCCCTATATACAGAGAGATCCAGAGGAACTGACACATGTTTACATGAATTTTATTTTTAGAAACATGGAGTCTATCAAAGTACAAAAAGAAAAAGCTAGTAAAACCGAAACGGATAGTCTTGGCGGAAACAACAGCTCTACTGCTATGGAGTAAGTCGCTCATGGCAAGACATTACCATGGTTGAATTAAAGAAAGACAAAATATTAAGGAGTATCAAACCTCAGATTGGAGAAATTATGGAAGTTTTAAATAGATAGCCTAACATCATCAAAATAATTAAAGAACGTCTTAAAAAGTTATTAAATAAAATAGAAAAACTGGAAGACGGGAAAAGGAAAAAAATTGGAGAAAAATTAGCAGAGGAGGTGAGAAAGTCACACTCTGTAGATACCCTAAAATCACTATGTGTATTGCACAGTCCTAGAAACAGCTTAGAAATAAATATTCTAATGTATCACCTGTTTCTCTAACGGTATAGAAAGGAAACAAAAAAGACAGGGAAAAAAGAAGAAAATAGAGAAAGACGGAAATTTTACCCTGAAGTCTAATAATACAGAAGACTACTGGATAGAAGCGTAAAGGAAAATCGAAGAATTAGAAAATTTAAAAGAAAAACATCCCTTCAAAAATTCGAGGGACAAAGGTCAAAAAGGCGAGGCTATATTACTTAAGCCAGCTGAAGGGAAAAAGTATGTGAATATTCTGGAAGAGATCTGCCATCAGGTAAATCCAGATGAGCATGGTGTATATTAAAAAAATATATGTCTTACGCGAGGAAGAGATCTCCTCGTGGAGATAACTGAGATTGACCAAGAGTAAAGAAACCTTTACACAGGCCTACAAAGACACGGTGGGCTCTACAGAACATACCTCAAGCTACGGTGCATAGCTCAAAGAGTCAACAATAATGGATTGCGATATTATCCTAAAATCCGCTGATCATCAAAAAAACGAAGGAAAGCCTGGACTGGGCCATTTCGGTTACAATTTTAACACTTTGAAAAGATAAGAAAAAACCCGAACAGGAACCTGTGGAGAAAGTGATACAAAATTGCTATGCGCAAAGAGACATTCATAAAAAATGTTCTTATGAGTATAGCAAATATGGAAAAGATCATCTATGACCTTTTCCCCACCCATATAAAACGTCTGGAATTTCTGTTGTGTATGTGTAACGCTTGCGTACTAGTAAGGTGTTTTTATTCTCAATGGAAAGACGTCTGCTGTCCATTCTGGACTTTTGAGAAATTAATAAAATCCTGTCCACATACAGTACTTTAAATAGTCGGTGGACTTTATGAAAATCAAAATGACTTTCGCAGAGCTGGGTTAACGTGGCCGGGAGCATGGAAAGCAGAAACCATTTTTATCGACTTTTCTGTTTCCTGGTGATACTAAGCGTAAAAAATGCCTTTCACTCTCTAAGTTGGTCTAATGTCTTTCAATAGAGGAAAATTTCAAATTTCTTAGGCATCATCTCAAAATCATCGGAGACTATTTGAAGCATGTCTAAATTATATATGACACAGTGGGCAGTCTCATGAGCAAAAACTTATAACTAAACGACAAAAGGTTCCATACGGGGTTCAGATCTATGAAATATTTCCTATATCGCGATGTTCAGGATTAAGATTATAGAAAAATGTTGTCTGCTCTGCGACACAGATGATGCGCCAATAAAAAATTATTACAAATGAGACTGAGTTAGGTAATGTGCTGTATCTGATGTAAGAACATGGGCTGGAAGAATTAGCAAAAGTTTAAGCCGAGAACATGTTGCTTACTACGAAGCGACATATCTTTCAAAGTATGAAAGACTATAAAAGAACCAAAGACGTAGATCAAATATCTTGAATTCACGCTTGATTTAAAATTTACCTTTTGAGAATAAATACATACGGTACGTCATACGTAAATACATCAGCCAAATTGGCCACATGAATGATGACCCTAAGTAGAGTGATACCTAACATTGGGAGCACCTGATCCTGCATTGGAGTGTATTAGTTGGACTAATAATGTTATACGGTGTAGAGGTATGTGCTGAAGCTTTACGGTATGAAAACACTATAAATAACTGGGCGATACAACGGATATGTGCACTTCGAGTCACGAGATCATATCAAAAGAGCAGCATGCAGCCCTGACAATAGGGGCGCATACTGGTAACCCGTGAATGATAGTCCATTCATCAAAATTTAAAGAAACTCGAAATAAAAAAAGAGCCACAGAGCAAACAATACTTTTGTGATGAAATAAATGGAATATGGAGAAGCGTGGAAGATGGACTGCTCTACCTATAGCTCAACTGTCTCCATGGCTCGGTCGATAACACCGGCAAGTAAACTTTTACCTTGCTTTTAATAGATAGTTATACAGGGGATGGTACAATATGGTTAATACTAGAAAAATCATCTCGTCTATGCTGGCCAATAAAAAGAATTAGAGTCCAATAACCCGATACATTAAAACAATTCTTCGACTAAGATGGTCGACCTCAAATAATGAAAAAAAGAGTAGCAGCACTAGGTGCGTTTGAGGCAATAGACTGGCCCCAATCTATAGTATTCTGAAGTGTTAGTGCTGGGGTGGACCGAGGCCAAGCAAAGAGGATTCCTTTTGGTGGTTTTTCATCGGCCGATAACCATAAAAATTACTCTGGATCGCGGGCAACGAGTCAGTATTGAATGGTTCACTTTAGACGGTAGTTGATAAAGAAGTTCCTCACATTGATAATAAAATGCTTTATTTTCGATAAAATATCATCATCATCAACATCATTATTATTATTATTATTATTATTATGTCAGACAGTATTAATATGATTTTTTATTCATATTAGAAAACTGACGGAAACTTAAGTTGCTTTAGTATATTTACAGCTGATAATTACTGTTTATTAGGTTTATTATAAACGTCACGAAAATTCGATTAAATTCATACCTATTAGAATTAACTACAATAAATGTAATTATTTATCTTATTATTTACAGTTATAAAAATTTTAAGTATTTAAAATTTGAAATATCCTCCACTTTTCTCTTCAAATTTATTTGTTAATCACATAGTATTTTATAAATTACATTTAATTCGGCAAATAAAAAATCTGTATAAATATGTTAATTTAAAAAATTAAAACCTTACAGCATTTTTAATCATTTATTATTTTTATATTATTAAAAATTTATACGTTTTAATACACAGTGAAATACGCTGTAACATCTGCAATCTGTATAAAAATGATTTAATATATTAATTCAATGTAAATTAAAAAAGCGTTATTCTAAAATAGTAAATATTAAATTTACATCTAAAATTTAAAAAAATTTAGTACTGTATAAAGTCTATTTTTTAATATATATGTTTATTGACTGAAAATTCTTTTCGTGTTTAACATTCATCTGAACCAGGCACACATTAATTTACTCTTATGCCTCAACGCATACGAGTGGTTGGAAAGTCGATCAACTTTCCTTGCGAAGTCATCTTTCAATTATTTTACAGTAGACGGGTTTTATTGGCAGGCAATATACGCCAGTTTTATTAGGTCAAGAAAATGACAGCTCAACCTGACACATCGAACTTTACAATTTGTGGGCGAAGAGTAATAATAATAAGTGTTTGTGACTGTGTGAAGCTGCCTGCATGTCTAAATCTTTCTGAATTCTTTTGATAATTACTGATATTCTTTTTTTTTATAGATTTTTAGCTTTTGAAATGATAGTTAATTGAACCTAATCAGTTAAAATCCGTAGTTTCTATTCAAAGAAATGAGAAGGCCATATCTAGGTTACCTGATCACGTTTTTATTAGCATATTTATTTAAAAAGATGCTTAAAATTGTATATTACTACAAGAGGTATTGAATCATTTTCCCATTTTTCGCAGTTCATAAACGTCCGTAATCCTTGAAGACTTCACTTTGTTACAACGAAATAAAAGCCACCCATGTAGCTTCCTGCTACTTTTCAATACAACTTTCAAAAAGAGATTCTTCCCATGCTCCTTTTCTTTCATTTTCTCGTGATTCTTATTTTTCTTTCCTAAATAATGAAGATTTCTCTAAATCAAAATTCTGATCTTCTGTTTTGTCATTCACTGTGTCGATTGTGTTATTCTTTACCCTTACCTGTAACATATCATTATCCAACTAAGAAGAATTATGAATTCAAAAAACTGGATTGTTATGTAACACACAATTGTTAACAGATTTCATCTTACTTCATATCTAAATTAAAAGCGCTGTGAATACTCCATTCATCATAACCCCCTAAGGAGCAGTGAATATTAAAAAACACTATTTAATTTTAATATATAAAAACAAGTCCATATATCTAATATAGATAATATTATAAACTTACTTTTACAGCGAGTCTACAAGATTACAAAAGTGTATACTCAATCGACTTCCATTTTATCTGTATTTTTTTTTCTATCAATAAGACCAATTATTTAAAAGTACTAGTACAATAAAAACAAAAAACATGGACAGATCCTTCTGTTGATACCTTAGCAGCGCTTTTCACATACAGTTAATAATTATAATTCACTACAGTGCCTTCTACACCTCCTCCCGTATTAAATCCTTATATTAAAAAATAAGCTTGTCGTTAGAATTCATTCTATTCACTTTTTTCATGAATATTAAGGTAATAAATAAAACAGCTCTTGCTCTAAAGTCTTTAAGCTCACCAACAGATACTCTCTCACCCAATTTTGATCTTATCACTATAAGAGATATTCTTGCACCAAAATTGGGAATTAATCTGTCTCCTAACTTCGTTAATGATACTCTATTACCTCTTACAAAGTCCTAAGAAGCTTGAACTTCCAAAACACCCTTCTTCAATGTACGTGTAGACCACTCATACTCTAACACCAAATAATATTCCTTCAATATAATCTATTGTGGTTACTATTTCTACAAACCATCACTACCACCTTTGAAAAGCTTTTTGATGACAGGACGTAGGTGAATTTTAAATTTTAACTATTACTGAAGGAGTCTTAGACATAGAATCTATGAACTTTCTTGTCTGCTCAATGAAAAAAAGAAAATACTGTCCTGTATTGAGATCCACTTCATTCTCGCCATCAAACTGTATATCTTAAATTACATTATGCACCATGCAGATCTTCCCTTTTTTCCTCTTTCCACGTATTACACTCCTTTAGATATTAAAATTCTCGACTGGCTTCATCTTAAATACCTAGTTAAGTGCTGAAGCATTGAATCTGCTATTTAAATTTCCCCTGATAAAATTAATCGATTCAATCGTCTCCATATCTTTAGAGTTTACCCCTCGTTTTCTCACAATCACATATCGGAGTTGTTAAGTCAAAAATACTTTTAGACTATACTGAGATTCTGTCATCACTCATAAATCTCAAAGTTCACTTCGTGCCTTAAAGGCCATAATTCTCAGTTTAGTGACCTTTTCATCCCTTTATTTAATTACTTTCTCTAGATTTCGATCTTTACAATCGATCTACTCACAATTGACCAAGAAACCTAAATAGATTTACTAAACTGCTCTGAATGATTGACCTCTGCATTGTTATGCACGACCATAACAAAAATCTAATTAATCTGCAGATCTTATTCATTGGTAAAATAAGTTCTGTATTTTTACTTCAAAAATAGCTTACGTAAAGTTAGTCACTCCTTTCGTACTCTTTCCCCAGTTCTCTATCATTATTTATCTCTTCTTTTTTCTTCATCATTTTCTATAAGAACAAAAATATGCAAATTGGCATTATCTCACTTTACAATTTTTATTTTCCTTGTCACTTTTCTGTGAAGTTTTTAATTATTAAAAAAATGATGAAACGTAGGTCATACTTACTTATCATACTTGAAATTACCTCTGCATATAATACCAATCATCTGATTATCTTTTAAATATAAACATAGAAGCGGATACGAAGCCGCTCGAATATAAATAATACTTCAATAATACCAAATTCATCAATCTCTTCTTCTTTTACGCCATTTTTATTCGACTTATAAGATCTCGATTATAAGAGCGCTGCCAAATATGTAAGATAATAGAGTAGCTTTCTTTCTTTCCTTTCTCTGCTTACCCAAAAACCGAAGAATGATCTCCCTTAATATTTTAGCTTTCATCAAAGCATCTTAGGAAAATAAAAATGAATCAGGAAAAATATTTAAAAATAATTATACCAAAGAATCGAATAATTATTAACAATAAAAAAAATTCTATGAATTACTTATTGTTTCATTTAACTATTTAAAATAAAATAATGATTTTTAAAAATTATATATACATCTAAATTTTTATGAAACTTAAATTTTTATTTGAACTTTTTAATACTGTTTATCTATTTCTTTTCTTACATTAAATAATTAAATAATATTGAACTATTGTTGATTTGTATTTTACAATAAAAATTTTATAATTTAAATACTTTATAAATTTTTTTAAATAAATCAGAAAATGGAATATACTTAGGCTTGAAATCATTTGTAAAATATATATAATTTATAATTATATATTATAATAATAATTAGTAAATTAAAAAATATATTTTATTTACTTTATTGTTACTTTTAAATTTAGATATATTACAAATTTAATAGTAATACGCATGAATTGTTATTTTCATACTATCATATTTATAATTAAATAACAAAAGACTAAGTATATTAATATACTTTTTTAAATTAATAAAGGTTTGAGCCATTATCAAGGAAGGATAGATGGCGATGGGATGAAATCAAGAAAACGCCGTGGTATTATTTCTTTTTTTGTAGCACGATGTGTTACATGTAGCCTGGGTTTCTCCCCGCGAAGGACTTCTACTGAGGTTCCAAGGCTTCCACTCATCGTCAGGCCGCCCTAGTTGATTCGCTACCCATGAGTTACTGTTCTCTCGTGTTGATGACCTCTGCCCATCTAGGCACTTTTGCTGCTAGGCCATCGGCGAGCCTCTGATGTTCGTGAATTACTACTGCTGACTCCGTTTTTTGTGACGAATTTATATTCACTCACATAGCTTCGAGGTATTATCAGGAGGTATCATACCTGGCCCGATTATTCTGCTCCATTAATGGTAACTTCCCAAACAATCCTCGATGATCTAACGGCTGTTTTCCGAAATACCCCACAGTTGTACAATGGCTTGTTAGAAGTTTCAACAACTGCTTAATAACCTCCCGAAGAAGTTTGATAGTCGTTTAATTATCTCCTGAAAAACCCTTATTTTTTGTGGGGTGACATATTGTTGGTATTTCTGTATTCTACAATAGGCCGGAACACGTTAACTTAAATAAATAAAAATTGTTAGAAAGAAATTTAGAATAAAAAAAATATTTTAAGAAAATTTGTGTAAGGTATAAAATATAAAACGATTTAAATTAATTGCAATGATTTTATATATTTACATTACTCATTTTTTATAATTAATAATATCATATATATCAACAAAATATTGTTTCCATCATTAATAACTTAATACAATCTAAAGGCTAACAGCCAAGTTTGATCTAAATTGTTATTTCATTTTATCACCTTTCATAATCTTCCCATCAGTTTCACTTGATTAACTAGGTTTCATTAGTTAACTAACATTCGTGATAATTATAGTATATTGTAAAAATTTTCAATATAAATAAATAAACTAAGTTAAATCTATACAATTAAATCTTTCATTTATAAAAACGAAACTAAAGATATTGTAAAAATTAATGGAAACCGCAAAAAATATAACTATTTAGTTTATCATAAACATAAGTTATTTTGAGTGGTATTAGTTTTCATTTGTTTTAAATATACCAAATATATTGTTCATAATGTCAACTGCATTTATAATTAATTAATATTAAATTTATAGTTCAAACGAAATATAAAATAGTTTTTAATACAATTCTTTTATAAAATTATAAGATCGTTAGCTTGAAATAGTGTTCGAGAAAATTGAAGTCTGTATATTTAAGTGTTCCTCTAACGTAATTTTAATTCATTTTTTTGGAAACGAGCTCAGAATCTTTAAATCTTTTTCCGTAACTTTTTTTAAACACACAAGAAACAATTAATTTTTTTATTTAATAATAAAAAAATCTCCTTTTAGGAAACATTAAAGAAATTATAGCTAAAAATTACTTTAGAAATTTTATATTAATTAATTTTTTATTTTTTATATCTACTCAGATATAGATATAAAAAATATAGTTTTTTGATACTTCATAAAATATTTCAGTTTAAAATATTTTTCAATGGAAATGTAACAAACTCAAATACTATAAAATATATTACGATTCATTAGTATAAACAATTTTTCAATGATGATGATGATGATGATGATGACGACGATGACGATGGTGATGACGATGGTAATGATGGTGATGATATGTTTACACATTTGATATATATTAGTCCACAATTAAACTTGAAAGTTAAATTAAAAATTTTATTTTATATTTGCGACTGCAATAGACGAAGAATATATTAAAAGTAAAATAAAATTTTTAAATTGTAAAAATAGGCAATAATTTCTACAAATTTAAAAAATATCAAGCCCAATTATTAAAACAGATATTAAAAAAATCTTTAGATTTTAGATTAATATATTAAATAACCGACAATTTTCTAAAGTTATGGAAGAAATGAAGATTAATCATAACTAAAGTAATTTTCAGCAATCTTGTATAAAATGTTAATCGTATTAACAAAAATTCATAATTTTTACTATTCTTCTTATACATGAAATAGTATACATAAAATTTTAATTTTTATAAGCCATGTACGGAGTTAAATATAACTAACGTATGCGCTTCAGTATTCATTTTTCCTTCTGCATCGCTTAAATACTTATGTATTTTAGCACATATAAAACGAATATACGTATATATGTCTCATTTGCAAGTTCGTATCATTCTTTTTTGATTCGTGCAAAAATTCATCGTATAACCGTTACACTTTTTTCTTTTGTCCTTTTATCTGTCCGCTCATTGCTTTTCGGATACTTGTACAATAGAAACACATTTTCCTAGTTATCCAAAGTATAAGTGTACACGGTTATTTGCTTTTCAACACGTTTCACACTTCCTTTTATTTTATTTTGAAGACGTTTTGTGACTTTATAATTTTTTATTTATTTTATTTTTATTCATAAAAAGACGGATTGAAATTGTGAAGAATATTTATATGAACTGGAAATTATTTTTTACCAGTATACATTATTATCCTACTATGTATAAAATGTTGTTAGCAGTTAAAGATTCTTTCCTATGATACGTAATAATGTTTTTGATATATAATTAATATTATTATTAATATTCATTGAAGATTGGAAATAGTCCAGTGATAATGTTTTAATATTTTATTAGTAGCTAATGATCTTTTAAGTATAATAATTTGAATTAAAATACATAATAATCAATATAAAATTATACTAAGTATTATTTTTATATTTTCATAGTTTTTAGTTTAATATAAAAATGTAAAAAAAAATAACTTGCTTTTTTAATAGTTACTAGGTTATGAATAAAATATTAAAAGTGTACTATTAAATTAAAAATTATTTTGATTAATCATTATTAAATGTATTAATATAAAAACTGAAATGACAAACATATATTTTTAACAAAAATATTAAATAATATTAGAAAAATTATATTGTTATAACTATATTTCCAAACTCTCTTATTTACGTAAATTTAAGAAATCAACTCTTTCACTTTCTATCCGTCTCTCTACAAGACGTTTTTTGTACATAACGTAATTTCTTTAACTATCTGAATTGTTATATTAATCTATTTTCTCCCTCCTCTATTTCTTTCAATAATTCCGAATATTCCTTTTAGCTACGTTAGCGACTTCTTTTTTTCTGAGCTCATTTTTCTCATTATATCGTTTATCTAGCTCGAATACTCATTTTTTCATTTTCATGCACATTCTCTCATTTTTTCATATTTCAATTTTGTAATCATATATCCTACATTCCCATATTATGGCGCTTGAATTAATCTATTAATCTTTTATCTTATTTCTTATTAGACTAGCTCATTCCTTTATTATCTCATCATCTCCTCGTCTTACTATTACACGAAATTTTTATCTAATTTTATTTATCTTTTATTTCTCATTTCACATTTTTATACTAGAGCAAATAGCACCAGTCGTAAAATTTTTCGTTCTTTGAATTCGAAAACTCGGTTAGTTTCTAACCCTTTCATTTCATATTATTTTTGAAATTATGCATTTATTTTGTTAACCTGACAGTAATATATATTTCTATAGATATTATCGCTTGCTTTGAATATGAAATTGATGTGATAACTTTTTCATTTTCCTCTCTCAATTTTATTTTGCATTGCACTATTTTAAAATACTTTTTTTTAAATAAGTGAACTAAAAAAATCATGTACCATTATACGTCTTTCAATCATTATTATACTAATCAACAATATGTAATCGAAGAAAACATAATGATTAACATGTTATTACTAAATAAATTAGATTATAAGTGGTTGTTAGACTGTGTGCATTTATGATTTTAGACATAAAAAAATCTAAAATTAATTAATAATTGGAGAAGAAAAAAAATTGAATTACATTTATCTCATTCCGAAAAAACTCATTTAATTTAGTCTAGAAACATGAATTCAATTCTTAGACTAGAACACTGTATTTTAATGATAAACTTTAATAATTTTTATTTAATATTTACCTACGTGTTCAATTTATGCTATGTTACTTACTATATTTATTTATACTTATAGAATATACACTAATCATTGTTCTTTTTTATTAAAAGAAATAAAAAAATATATAAACATCTTGTTTTACCTTACAATATTTATATAATATCAAATTAGATAAAAAAACTTTACAAAATAAATTTAAAAAATTCATTGTAAATTTTTTTAATTTGAAAAGTCAATAAATATTTTATAACACTGCTGATATGATCGAATAAACTTAAAATAAATAGTTATAGTTTGAACTCGTTCTATAACGATAACAAATAAAATCAATATCCTATTACTAATAAACGAAGAATTAAATATTGATAAATATATCATCTTATATATCTATTTAGTTCATATGTGTCTATTCAATAATAAGCTTAATTTTCAAAAACATTTGTTTATAATATTCAACAAAAAGCATATAACATTCGAGAGATCTTAAAATTCTCTTGTATAAAAAATTAAAAAACAAAAATATGTTTTTTTGTCTTCCTGATTATTTATCAGTTTTTGTTCGTTCATTCTATTATACATTGTTTCTATATTCACCAAAAAAACAATCTTAAAACACTTTGTATAAATAGTCTCGCAAAAAAAGTTGACTAACAAAATTGAAAACTAAAAACGAACAGAGGAGAAGATGCTATAATAGGCGAGGGAACACCAAAGGCGAGGCATAGTCATTCAAAGTCTCTTACTGCTCTCTCTCCATGCGTATTTGCACTATTGTGCTCTGCAGATGCTCTTTCAACAAATATACAACAGTATGTTCATGCAAAAGAAAATCCCTTATTATCGTAAAAACACAATTCATGTGTATTCTCTCTTTCTTTCTCTCTCTCGCTCTTTTTCTTTATTTTTCTCTTTTTTATACTTTTACATTTAATTATTGAACCACACATTTATCCTTGAGTTTCAAAAATACATTTTAATATAATATTTCTACTGATGTGACATGACATAGAAATGTATATGAAACTGTATATTAATTTGTTTGTAATTAATATTTATATGTACTCATATATGATATCATTCAGCTAACGTACTATAGAATCACTAATATTATACCTACAGTGGTTATCCAAGATAATGGGAATTTAAACAAAAATCTATTTAGCGAGTATATAAAGCAAAGAAATATTAGTCAACGAGGTTTGGTCGACTGCAAGCACGAGGAGAGACATTTATTGACTGTAAAAGATGCAATTTATTCGTAAACCTAAACAAGCACATTGAATGTTAATGATAAATGTTTTAGGCTTTAATAAGAATGGACATTTTTATTATACAATGTATCTCTCACTCTTAAAGGAATAACCATTCGCAGTTCTTTAAAAGAATATTTTATGCTTTCAGTTCATGCATGCAATATTAATGATTAATGTCAAAGCATAATCTAAATTGCAAAATAGAAATAATTAGAATTAGATATTACCAACCATTGAAAAAGATAGATAATAATAATTATAAATTATTTAAAAAATTAAGAAGTCAAAAACTATTATTTACCCTCTTTTTGTGAGACAATTTTTTATTATTGCAAATATCTGCGTTAATATTTTCTCACCAATTTTGTTATTGTGTCTACTGATATTACTTTTGACCCTTTCATCCTACTTCAACTTTCAATCTTGAAAGTCTTTATAGTATTAGTCTTCGCAAGATGTTGTCGCAATCTTCGACGTAAATTCGCCATAGTCCTTACCAATTCTGCTTTCTTTATGAATTCTATCTTTTTCTTGTTAGCTTTCTTAAAATATTGTTTTTGGTGCTTAGTTGCTGCAGTTTCCCTTTTTTTGATGACTTGACAAGAGACATACTGCTGAGGTCAAAGTCAAGATCACGATGGTCAAGAAAGTAATGTTCTGTGCCAAGATACCGGCTGTTGCTTCTGTTCCTGATCCTTTTGTTGCTTAGGTTGCTGCTGTTGCTGCCGTTGTTGTTTTTGACTGTAAAAGATTTCTCATTAAAATTTATATTATTTAATTAAATTTAATAGATTGTTAATAAATTTTTAAATTTCACCCATGTTATGAGTGAGCGGATCCAAAATCCATGTGTAAGAATATAAGGTATGTTATTCTTAAAGATTATGTAATTATTGATTTCTAATTTCTCTTATATACAAAATATATCATTGATACATTATTATAATTACATTATTATTATTATAATTAATGCATTCATAATTTTATGTGCTAAGTTGAAATAATATTATATAGTATTTATTTTATCAATAATATTTAGCTTTATTTTTACAATATATACGTATCTTAATAGTTTGGCAAAGAGGTAATTACTAAAAGTATCTAAAGCATTAATATTTATAAAACTTTGGATTATTTCAAAATGAAATGAATGTTATATTATTAAAATTAATTATAATTATGTACCAGCAAGTAACAAATATTTCTATTGGTAATTAATTAAACAATAATTAAGTGAATATTTAAACAAATTATAATTTTTTCTTTAAAACTGTGGTATAAATATGACAAGGTTAAAAATAAAATAAATAGTTTGAAATTTAAAAATATTCGATGTTAAAAAAATTATTAGTAATTATTACAAATTAATACCATAATTTTTAATATAAAAATTCATTTAATATTTAGTAATTTTTACTAAATATAAAAACTTGATTATTTCGCTCATTTTTCTATTGTAATTAAATTTATAAATTATTTCTATTGAAATCTAGGTAATATTTATTTAATTCAATTTACTCTTTGTACTATTTAAAATATGTTAACCTTATAAATATTTAATAAATTTTTTTCAGTTTATTTGTTAAATTTTATTATTTTATCAGTTTAACAGTTCAATGTTAAATTTCATTAAGTTTACAAGTAAATGTTCAAAATTAATCCATACATATAAGTAAACTTTGTAATTAATTTATTATAAAACAAAAAAAATTTGTTTGTTTAAAATACAAAGAAAATAAGAAATGCTATAATACTAATATAGTTCTAAAAATCAACAGTTTTTTTATTTTTATTTATGTAATAAATTAAACAATTTTTTCTAAACTCTAGAAAAGAAAATATTTAAATTGTTCTTAATCTATATTAAAAATACACGAGTCCTTTAAAATTTAGGATACAATATTTATTAATAAATCACATTATTTTTAAAATATCTCTGTTCGTATAAATAATTTCCTACCTAATAAAAAAATTTACAATAATATTTTTGCTATGTTATTAGAAAATTAACTGATTTTTTGGTATATATTTACAAACTTTTATCGATGTTGCATAAAATTGTTAAATAATATTTTTTTAAATTAATCTAAATTTATCAAACTGAAATAGTAATAATAAAATATATACAATATATATAATTTTAAAGTAATTGATTAATTACAAACAACTTCAAAATAAATCAAAAGTATAGCCATTATATATCAATATATAGCTATTATTATATTTTTAAAACCTTACAAATATTTAATTTAAAAACATGAATTTGAATTAACTTGGTTTTCGACCAATTATTTTATTAATATTTTGTTATACTTATTATAAAAGAAAACATACAGCTCTTTTTAAGCATTTAAATGAAATCTGATAATATAATATTATATAATAGTGTAATGGTAGATATAATCAGTGTTAATTTTATCGTATTTAAAATTTTAAAAGAAATATTTCGTATAACGATTTAAAAAAAAATCCTAATTAATATTTTAATATGTATTGAATACTTTAATATAATTTTGAAACGACTAAAAGTGATATAAAATAATTTTATGGGTAAAAAATTCAATTTTAAAAGATTAATATATGAATTGCATTATTAAAATTTTGTATATTTATTATAAGATTTTATAAATTTTTTAACTAAAACTTTATTGCAGATAAATGAAGAAGTGACTCTCTTGAGTGTCGAACGATTTTTGCTAACTCCCGGTCCTCCATGTTATTTGAACGTTTAGTACAACTTGGCACGGCCAAGTTGGCGAAGAGCGAAATCCACACAATCGAATAGCTAACATGTACAGATATTGCTCTCATTTTCAACAAAGCCAGCACTACAAGTCTTCAGAGATGATCAGAACTATGTGCGCTACCAAAACCTTTACTTTATATATGAATGAATATGTAATACCGTTCATTCTGTATTGACTTTTTACTATTTAAAATTTAGTTATTTTCTTTTTTATTTTTGTCTACAGCATTGACTTCTATAAACTTGTATATAATCTAAGCATGAATCACCATAGCCTTCTTATCATTTTAATTGAAATCGTTATTATTATTTTAATGCCAAGTAATTAGTTAAATATTAAGAAAGAGAGACAAAACGAGCTTAGAAATAAATTTTTAATTCTTTACTTTCAGACAGCGCCTAATAACTGTTTAAAAAAAGATAGATTTTACAAATTTTTATTATATTGGCAATTAAATGAATTTTTATAATAGCATATATTATAAATTAAGTAAATATATTATAATCTTTTTTTTTAAATTTTTATAAATATATAAAGAATAAGTATGCATCAAATTCATGATAAAATTGAAAATTTGAAATTAATTATCAACTCGAAGAATTGTTTAAAAAATCTAATGAAATATAGAAAACAAAGTCTTGTATTTCAATTGCATTATATAGAATTTCCAAAAAATTACTTTAAAAAAATGTTTTCATTAATATAATTTCTGTTTACGTTTAATTACATTTAATTTTTTTCCGATACGCTAAATACAGAGAATTTTTTATATAATAGAACGTTATTTATTTGAATAATTTTTGTTTTCATTTGAATAAATTATAATTAATAGATATAAACTATTATTATATTTATATTTATTAAATATATTTTAATAAATATTAATTGATTAGATTAAAATAAATAATAAAGTGCAAGTAACTGATTCAATATTTTATAATATTAAATTGAGATATAAATGATTTAATTATATTAAATTAGAAAAAAAATAAAAACAAATAAAATATAAATAATAAATAACCTTTAATAGTTCTTATTTATTACCAAGAATCTCAATTTAATATTTTTATAATAATTATGTCTTTAATTATTTAAAATATACTTATAAATTAAGTTATTTTATTGTACACTGCTTTTTAATGTAATAACAATTTTTTTATATAAAATATGTTAACTGATTTATAATTTTGTTCACTATTTAGGTTAATTAATAATATTAAATTAAAAAATTGTAAAAACCACCTTCATCTGATTCAATCTTATAACTATGGCAATTTATAACGCAAATAACTTCATATTTCTAAAAAAACACATCTAACTAAGAATGTAATCAAGAAAACTTCATGATGTAATCAAGAAAATGTGAAAAGTAAATACTTAAATAAGACATGTCATTTTAAGGTGGTAAACGAAAAAGGCAGTACTCATCTGGACAGCCGAATTCGTATCTCCGACACTTTTGAACTCATGGTATTAAAAAGAATCCATGTATGTATGTTGACTATATTCGTTTATACTTACCGAACCCGATTTGTATTTACGCCATCATTCTCAAAAATATGCTTAAGAGTCAAAAAATGGAATTCACAACAGGGATATGTGATTGATATAAGAGGGTATAAAAATACAGCAACGTCCAAACGATATTAAAGACATATGAATATTTTAACTATATTTATTAAATTGTTGGCATAAGAAATCGATCTTATTTTTTTTACAAATTTTATTTAGTATAGTTCCAAATTTTTTAGCTATTCTTGTAGACCTGCTAATCATGTATTGAATACTGTTGGAGTTACTAAGCATTCCAAACTCGTTTATTTTTAAAAATTTCATCTATTACTTCACTCTGTATCTTTGAACTTATTCATTAATTTAAAATCATTTTTATTTAAATTACATATGATTGTTCATTATCTATGTATGCAAACATTTAGTACATCTGTGTATTTATTTTATTTTTCTATCCATAGATTTCTGTCATTCTTTTCACCCTTTCAATGAACTTGAAAAAAGTTTTCTAATGTTATCTTAATTTGCTTCATATATTTCTCCCCCCCCCCGCTCTCTCTTTCTCTTTCTTTATTTTCTTCTTATTTTTTTTAATATTTTTTTATATTTATTTCTTATTCTAATATACTTATTAAGTTTTCTTACTAAAAATATAAAAATTTAAAGTTACACATTTATATTTTATTAAACGGTTTATTTCCTGTTTGGTTAAAGAAAGCGAATTCTTAGTTATAATTCACTTTTTTTTTAATCGTAAACTCTGTCTATTACTCTTCGTACAAATTACTTCCACCCACATTTTTCTAAATTGTTTTCTTACTTTCTTCATACTCTTGTATATATACCTTCACTTGCTGTGCCATTTTTTATATTTTTCTCTAAGACTCAATCTCACTTGAATGTTATCAATCTCATAGATAAAAATAAGACACAGTCCCAATAATATATTTCATGTTTCAATTTTATGTTTTTTTAAAGAATTAAACGAATGTATACATATCATGTATTCAAATAAATAAAGAAATGAAACAACAAGAAGAATAAGATAGATAGAATAAGTAATAATAATAAGAATAATAATAAGAATAGAAATAGTACAGAGTAATTATAATCTACTATATATCTTTTTAATCTGAGACAATAACAAATAACTAATAACACATAAATGTAATAGACTCTTAAAGATATTTAATATTATTTTTTCAATAATAAATTAGTTTAATTTAATATTTTATTCTAAATTAATTATTATACACAACAATTTTCCAAAAGAATTTTTTCAAATTTTGTTTAAATAATTTCTTGTTATTATTGTGAATAAGCCTGTATGATGTTTATATTAATTTATTTATTCTTTTACTGATTTGAAAAGTACTTCTTTCAGTTCTAATCTTTTTAATTTATAATTTATTTATTAAATTTATTAAATTCTCATTGAATTTTTCTATACTATCATATCTTTTTGAACTGTAAATCTCAGTACTATGTGTTATTTAATATCAAATCTTAAAATATTTTTAACTTTTTTCTCAATTCATTTAAAAAAAAATTTTTAACTAAGACTCCATACTCTATCAATTATCATGTAAGCTATCTGTAGCAGATGCTTTCTAATTCATCTTTGGTATATTGGTATATTTCTTGTATATTTTTGTGCATATGGAAATAATAAATACCCAATGGTCAATAGCGATTATCTAAGTAGATAATCTTTAAAAACTACATTATTTTTTATTTTTAATTATTGTATTGGAAATTAAAAAAAAATATGTATTGTAGTAATTAATAAAATATTTCCTTATTTATGCACTTATTTAATATATATTTCAAATATGTATATTCTTAAGAAATCTAACTTTCCCTCCAAAAAAGCTATATTTTATCTTTTTCTTCTAGATTTATAATTCTTATTAATAAAATATTTTCTGTATATAATTCTAATCTTTTCATATTCGAATATTTCTATAAATATTATAATATGCTTTTTAAATCTTCATATTTTTGGTAATATAACTGTATCATAAGCATGTATAACTATACTTATTCTCTTTTTTTTTATACGTACCGTTTCTTTGTATTTAAGACATTTCTTACTTTATATTTGCAAGATTTATAATATGTAGCACTAAGCTAAGAAGGAAACATTGTCTTACATCCTTGATTTATAACTGCGTCTCTGCCCTTATTTCACTATACTTACATATTTTAAGAAATATTTACCAATTTCTACCTTTTTCATACATATTCGTGTATTTCTTCTACACACTTTATCAAAATTACAGTTTAAATACATCTTTTTTCTATGTTTTTACCTATTGTACTCTTTAATACATAAATTATACTAAATAATTCCTTTTTTTTAAATTGACTCTGTATGAATCTACTCTTTCATACTTTTATTTATTTTATTTCTTTTTTTTTATTAAGTTTTTTACTTTGCAGGCATTTTATAAATTGGGAATTTCAAAATGAGCATTGCAAAATGGAAATCGCATTAAATCGAATTTTTTAATATTCTATATTCTTTTAATTATTACATTTTTTTCTTCTGTATCCATCATTCGATTTTTCGTTTAATTTAGTTATTTTTTCTGTTTCATTTCGTTTATTATTATACTATTCTTAATTATTTTTATTTCCTTTCCTATTATGCAATCTAACTTCTTTTCTTTTTTTTATTATTTATGTGTCCTTACCTCTCTATTTTTTTATTTCTAAACTTTTATTTCTTTTTTCTAAGCTCTTTCAACTCTAAGTCTATTTCACGAATCTTTTGTTTTTGTTTTAAAACAGTTTTAAAATTAATTTTCATTTTCTAAAATTTACTTAAAATAATATTCTTATATTTTGCTCTACCTTTCATTCTTTTCTTATATCTTTATATCAAAATTTAAATAACCTTTATTTTTTCTATACTTATATATTAATATATAATAATAATAATATTAATAATATATTAATTCTTAAAAATTTTATAAAAATTTATCTTCATTTCTATATTTTATTTTGTTCTAATTATTCTTTTTTTGTTCTTTTTAGTTTGTTTAGGAACAAATTGATTTTTTTTCTTACCGTTTATTCCATAATACTTTCCTTCATCAAGAATGTCTCGAGCTTTGCTTCTATTTAATGGCTAATTTAAGTAAACATAACATAAATAGACTTTTGTATGACTTATTTTTGTAGACTTATATTTATGATTTTTATATATTATTTGTATGACTTATATTGCTCTTCGAATATTTATTATATATTATAGCTCTACTAATTTTTATTTGTTTATTCATAATTAAATATTTAATTTGAATAATAATTCCATTTTGTTAGTGCCTAAACAAAATGTACGCTTTTTAATTTTTCGAGTTTTGTTTGTGCAGACGTTTTTTATCTGTTTTATGCTGTTTCAATTACAATTACTAGTAAACTACCGAATAAACTATATATTTGGTATAACTATTGGTATCAAAATATTATCTTTTGATTAATATTTTAACAAAAGTTTTAATTATTTAAGATTGCAAATAAATAAAAGAAAGATTAAACAATGTAAGAATAAATATAAACTAAAACTTTGTGATGTAACATTATGGCACTTTTTCTGTGATTCTCGTTATGTTGTTATGGGAGATGAGAATAAACGTCTTTTTTTAAAGTATAGAGAGCATTTGATCGACTACACATAGGATCTAGCAGTATACTATGCAAAAAGTTAGTTACAACGTATTATGCATAAGAGAAAAAAGTAGACAATTATTGTTATCAATTAATTAATATTACGATATTTATTTATATTCTCTTTCTCGTTTTTACCTCAACATGTACACAATTAAATTAATACAATTAATATTAAAAATTTAATTTTTTATCTTTAAAATTTTTTTTTACGAATTATTTTATAGTATAAAAATTAATTAAAACTGCGTTTTCTTAAATAAATTACGTATAAAAATTAATTAAAACTGCGTTTTCTTAAATAAATTACGTATAAAAATTATAATCGTATAATTTTAACATAATATTTATGATAATATGAAAGTAGAAGAATCAAAGTGTAAATTCTTTGTATAAAATATAATAAAATATGTAATTTAAAGGTAATGAATTAAAGTCATTAGAAATATTAATATTAAATAAAGAAGCTAATTAATAATATACGAATAACAAAAATACTACAGAATATACGGAAAATATCAAAAATGTTAAAAGGAAAAAGCAAGCAGTTTCTGATCTACGACCGACGAGTATTATTCAATTCAATTGAATTTATCAATTCAAGCTTTGCTGATCAACACAAACTCGAGCACTATATATTCATTAAAAATGTGTATTAAAGAAACAAAATAGATAACAACAAATGATGTAGTACTCAACGAAACGACAGAACAAAAATAACTCGTTACTATGCAGTATAATGTTGTATATCTGGAAAAATAAACAGACTCTATCTAGTAATAGTACTGTATATAAAAGAACGCGCAGACATGGGAATCGATTGAGGTACTTCCTCATTGCTCTTGCGCACTCTCCTGATTATACGATACAGTACCAGTTTAAATGTATATATAATATAATATTTAATCCGCGATCAGGTAAATATTTATTGGAACTATTATTTTATTGTTTTTAACGTTTTTATTAAGTTTTTATTTAACTTTATTATTTAACTTAAATAATTTAACTTTATTATTAATTTTATTTATTTCTTTGACATTATATACTAAATTTTATATATCTATATCTATATGCCTAGAATTTCTGTATGCATATTGAACATCCTACGTTTGCGTGGATCTTCAGTACATGTACACTATCTATCTAAATCATATGAAAATTTATATATCAATATTCTTGTACCACATTTATCACAATAATAAATATAAAGGTAATAGTACTAAATAACTATATATTTATAAAATAATATTTATTATTTATATTCCAGATAAAATAAATTCTATAAAAATTAATTGTCGAATTTTTAATAGGATAATAATTTTGTGAAATGAAATTTATTATCTAATAAAAACATGTTTCCTGAAATTTGCAAATAATAATTTTTTAAAAAGTAAACAATGCAAACATATCACTTTTATATCAAGCACTGGATTTATCTGTATTTGATTACTTTTAGCTTTTAAGTTTGTACTCGCGCATAGAATTTCTTATTTTAGACTGTGTAATATAAACATTAGTCATGTGAACAGTGAATTTTACTAAACCGTCTAATGTCTATATGTAAATATGCACGAGTGCAGTTATCAATTGCTCTCTTTCAATTTTACACTCAGTCTTGTACACATGTAAAGGAGAATATATCGATCGCTAGTACATTCGTGGGGGCTAAAATGAAACTTCCCCTTCTTTTACTTATACACTGCCGTCTACTAGCTCGGCCTATTTAAACTGTATACCAAGATTTGCTTGATCATCCGTATGTTCAATTTGCATCACTTTACACTTGTACGCAAGATTCCGATGATCAGTCGTGCAGTTCCCCTTGTGTTCTAGGGAGTAGCCGCACGTTGATTGAAAAATCAAGCACATAAAAATAAGATAATTAACAAGAAATAGGAAGAAAATGTAATATAATATGCGGTGTTTGTTTGGTATTTTTTCAGATGTTCAAGGTTCTTTTTGGTTTCTACCTGGCCCATCAGAGAATATTCAGTAATATATAAGACCTCAAATGCTATATATACTCTAATAAAAGAAAAAAACTCATAATCATATATTTATTTTTAGTCAAAACTGTATTTTTATTGCAGTAATTAATATTGCATAAATTAATATATATAATGTTTCGTGTAATATATACGTATAGGATATTATATTAAACTTCCGTAATATATATTTTTTTTAATATTTATATAATTTTATGATATCTATTTTCTTATTTTTTACATAAATACATGTAAGCTTAATATTTTAATTATATTATTAAATATAATTTTTTTGGTACTTGACCTTTAACATAGAAATCTTCATGAAATAATTATAATATTAATTATAATATATATATATATAATTATATATCAATAGTATTTAAAAGTAATAAAAGTATTAATTATTATTTCTTATAATTTTTAAAAGTTTTATTTATAAAAAAATTTTGATATTTATATTAAAATGAACTATGTATAAAGTTTCAAATCATCGGACTATATTATTTCACTAGTTTATTTATTTTTTTCTATAAAATGGTGATTTATATTATTATAATGGAACTGTATATATTGTATAAATGTATATATTGTATCATTACCATATTATCATGTAGTAATAATAGTCAATTATATTTAAGAAAATTCTAGTCTCATATAAAATTCAACAACTAAATATAAAAAATCATTAAAATTATAAATAGACATAATAAATAGTAAATGATTCATATAAAATATAAAACGAATAATAAGGTTACTAATAAAGAATACCTTAAGCTATAAAAAGAGTGATTTTGTATTTACAATCATTAGATAAAAACTATATATTTAATTAAAATATTGCTTTTACTATGGATATCTAAGTACGTAATAAAATGTGTTACATAGTATTGGCTACTGACAAGGCTTTTAGATTTATGCTACTGTCTCGTAATTGTCGGATGTCAGGCGCTAATCTGATATATTCAAACTAACTTTATATATTTTATTTAGTGCACCTTAACATAAAATATAGGCAACATATGTATGCAGTATTACAAAATTAGAAATAGTATATTATTACATTGTATTAAACTGTAGAGTTTTTTGATTTTTAAATAAATTATGTAATTAATTATTTAATAAATTAATTATGTCTAGTTTATATTTATTATATTAAATAAGAATTTAGATATTTAAAATATTTTTTAATTTTATGAAATTCATAATCAAATGATCAATCTTATTTTTATTAAATTTATCATATTATTATTTTACAAAAATATAATTTTTTTAATGAAATAAAATAGTTTTTTTTATTTTCGTAATTTTGTATTTGTTATTTTAATTATTATTTTACTTTTCAAAATTGTAAAATTTATTTCTATACTTCAATAAGTACTTGAATTACTTATTTTATTCAAAAAGAAATCTATTCTCGATGTTACTTCGATTATTTTACTATTTATAATTTTTAAAGTTACAATTTGTATATGCAAAAATTTAAAATTCATTAATAATTTATAAATAAATATCTATATAGATCTGTAGTTACAGAGTCTATAGATATCTGTCTACAAATATAGATGATATAAAATCTGTACTACAAAGTTTATGAAGTATTAAAACGTAAGTAACCTTTTATATTAAATTTGCTTT
Source organism: Platyscapa corneri (assembly GCA_018907185.1). Taxonomy (NCBI): domain Eukaryota; kingdom Metazoa; phylum Arthropoda; class Insecta; order Hymenoptera; family Agaonidae; genus Platyscapa; species Platyscapa corneri. The sequence continues at coordinate 117,084 of JACCHW010000125.1, forward strand.
AAAATATTTTCTATTTACATAATGATTTAGCTACTAAATTCAATAATTGATTTTTTATAGTAAATTATTTATTTTTAAATATTAAAATTTTTTAATATAAAAAGCAATTTAAAAAAGTAACATTTAAAGAATATGATTTAATATAACTTTTATTTAAACATGTTAATAGATAACAGATAGGATGATTATTTGGATAAGAAAATTAAAGTTTGAATTCAATATATTTTTAGCTTACCTTTAAGATTTTCTTTTCTTACAAATAAATATACGTTTATGTATAAATAAATCAATTTTTAATATTTTAATATAGATCTAGGTATTAATATAGAATTCTATAAGAAATAAAGAGGAGATCATTATGCACATACACAAATAATTCGACACATTTAAATAGTTAAGCGTTTTGAGTAAAATATATAAATTAAATAATTTGTCCTTTTAATATATTAATATTATTAATTTTCATTAATATTAATTAAAATTTTTATTTACTAAAAATTTATTACGACTTAAAATATTTAATATTATTAGTAGAAAGACAAGCTTAGTTATAAGGAGATCCGATAGCTTTGTCAAAAAAAAAATCAAGTTTATCAGAATAAAATCAAAACGGAATAAAAATTATATATATGTAAACGCTCGATCATGAAGTACTATACTGTAATCAACGGTAAGCAGTGATATTACTTTAAATTCGTATATATGGATGTAAACACTGTTACGCTTTTACTTTTTCTATTAGAAGTAACATTGAGTATTACGAGACATTCATCGAAAAGATATTAATGCTTTTTAAAAATATATACGTGAAATACCAATTACATTAGAACCTAAATTTATGAATTAACTTTTAAGAGTAAAGGAAATTATTAATTTTATCTATGAGACATTATATACATATGTACATGTAAATGAGCTTGGCCAATTTTTGGAATAAATACTTTTATAGGGATTTTTTCAAAGTAAGTCTATAGTTGAATTAGAACTGACTTAAAATAAAACGATTGCACATATTTGATATCTTTAATTATTTTTAACATTTTTTAATATTTTTTAATCAAATATATATTTTTAGATTTTTAAATATTTCTAGATCAATTTTTAAAATTATGATAATAGTAGATAATAACTCTATACACACTTTCAAAGTGAGATTTATATTATATATAATATTATAACTAATTTATTAAAATAAAATATAAAATTGAATTGAATAATATTAGAAATAATATTATTTTTGTTTTATATATTATTATTCCGTGTCAAACCGTACGGGAGTAAATGGTTAAAAGAAATAAAATACGGAATTTTTTAGTTAGTAATCTAAATGTGGTACACGATATGTATTTTGTAATGTATTGCTTGCATATGAAACAATTATCACCAATTTACATGAGAAACAAATTATCCCTTTTTATTTTTCCAAACGCTTCCTCTTCCTCAATTTATAGCAAGAAATCCTGGTTCGGTAATTCGATGACGCGCTTTCGTTTTCCGTAGATTCGTTGAACTGGGTACGTTGATCGATCAGGGTTGACTGCTTTCCTCTACTTTTCGTGAGGCAGCCTGATTATCTTATTACTGTGTGCCGATCTATCGTATAATGAAACTACGAGATGATTATATATAAGTACTTCTGACCCGATTTCTAGTATAGTTTCAGGCACTATTCCTTTTTTATTTATCGATTTCTCCGATATGTTAAATTCAACTGATGGTGGTAAACTGGGATTTTCCAAGACTCTGCACTTCGTATCTGACACCAGCCGTTCAAGAACGACCACTTGCATTCTACTTGAATGTCTACTATATAAATACCTCTTTTTCAAGGACGTAGGCGATTGCTTTATTCATAATGCTGGAGATCGGGAATGCTTTCATCCAACGTGAAAAAAAGTCGGTAGCCAGAAACAGAAATTACTTCTCACGAGGTGTTTTGGTGTAGGGGTCCAAAAGGTCAATATCGATGATCGCCTACGGTATCTTTGATAGGTCTTTGCATCTCCTTTAGCCAGTCTGGCTAAATGGTGGAGACATTTATGAGGCCACGAGCCTATGACCTGTTTCTTCATATCAACTATCAATTCCAATCCCGGTCAAGAGAACTGCTTTTCGCTCCTGTAAGTCCGACTAAGGCGTGTTCGTGGAAGTACGTTAAAACGGCTTGTTGAAGTGGTATCGCAGTTTTACTCAAAATTTCGCTGACGCGTATAATATGACGTCTGAGCAGTCTTCCACGTTCTTGTGGTAGAGCAACGTGCCCGTACCGGTGCCACAGATATCTGACTGCAAAACGTAGGCTTAAGAAAGATCTTGGCAATGAAATTTCTGTGCCTGGACAAGTTCTTCAGTTCCTCAAAGATCTTTTCGCAGATCACCAAACTTTGCAGTCACCCACAATCGCCGAAGAGCGCCTGCTCCTTCTTTCTGTGGGAAATAAGAGCCTTGAAAATGGTTGTCACGTAATTCGGCCTAGCCGTATTTTTTTTCCCAATTACATCTCCTGGAAACTTCAACCTATCCTACCCGAAGAATTATTTGTAAACGACGACCATCAATCTGTAGGTTAGCAATCGTTCAAAGGACAATTCCGGAGATGCTCAAACCAACTTCTGGAGTAATACGTAGTTCAGGTAATTAAAACAGCACTTTCGTTAGTTCCTCCAGTACTTACTGGATTATCAGCTGTCTTAAGATATGACCTGCTCTCTGGAAACCGAAGATGTCATGTCAAAGGGATATTAGTCACCGACCAAAGCCACGAAAACAGCATACTTCTCTAACCATCCTGCTAACGGGATCTACGATTAGACAGCACGCAGATCCAACGTTAGGTTTGAGAAGCTCGTGTTTACCTTTTTCAGAGATGTCATGAGCGCTGGGTAGAGGGGAGGTTTATGGGAGTCCCTGTGTCTAAAATACTGGTCTCGAGAAAATTGTCGCTGATTATTGAGTCGATCAGGCCTATCAGGGCATGTCTTTGGAGTAAAATATTAAATGTAGCCATATCCATTGAGCATGTCGATGTATCTACTATAATACCATATTCCTGGTGGGGAGGGCCATCGCGTTTCAACTCCCTTGTGAGTTTCTCTGGCGAGTTGCTTCTAGGTACTCATTGCTTCGATGGTACATGGAGCATCTGATATTTTGAAAACTACTTTTTTTCTTTACGCTCTTTTTGCGAAACCGTCTATGCTAATTGAGAAACTGTGCTTCGACTCTGGCACGAACAATTCCTATGATTGTTTTGGCGTCGATGATCTTATCTTAGTTCTCTGTGACAAGCTATTGCATACCCAATCGGCATATTTCAATACTTATCAACTGACAACTGAGAAATTTATTTTTTTCAGTTTGATTTATACTATTATACCAAACTAAATTCTAATGTTCCTTTTACTTTTTATTTTCTTGTTTTTAGCAATATTATGAAGGATAAACTTGCAATATAAACTTAATAAAATTTATAAATTTTTAAACTAAATTATTATAAAGCAATTTTTAATTATAAAAAATCTAATTTAAAAATTTGTCAAAGAATTGCATATATTATAATTTTTGTAGTAATAAGGAATTAACCAATTAAAGTTTTAAATCTGCATAATTTCGTAATAAAAATGAATAAAGTATTATTCTATCAATTATTTAAAAATAAATATTATTAAAATAAATATTTGCTTTAATATTTCATTTATTTTTTAAATCGATTTAAAATACAAATAAATAAATTAAATTACAAAATTTATTTAACTAAATTATCATATTAAAATAAATATTGTAGATTTTCGGGATTAGAAAACTCGTTAATAATCAAATTTTTAAATAAAAAATCAAATATACATCGATAAATTAAATAAAATATAAATTATACATCAAAATTTTGCATGAAAAAAAATTGGATAATCACAAAAAAGTGAAAAATTTATTTTAAAATATTCTATTTGTATATATACTCGTTTGTAGTCTTTTTATAAGATTTGTAACTTAAGAATATTTCAGTACTCATTTAGTAATTTTTTACTTAGAAAAATATAAAAAAGTTGTAAAATACAATTTTAAAATTTACTTTAAAAATTTATAAATAAATGAAAAATCAATTCATCAATGCAATAAGTTTTTTTAAAATAAATTATATTATTTTTTCTTATAGTTTATATACATATAGCAATTATAATTTTCTGTAAAAAAAAAAAAATAAAATTCATGACACTTTAATACAATGTTACTAGAGAAAGTAAGAAAAAATTATTTCTAAAATAGTTTTCCATACCATTAGTAGGCTAAAGACAAATACATACTTATTTCATTTTATTATCGTTTTATTAAATATCTGATAAAATTAAATTTATTATATATATATATATATATATGTATTAAATTATTGACTATTATTAAATCAATTTTTTATATTTCTAATAAAAAAATAGTAATTAATTAATGATAATAATAATGTAATACATTCACTTTAATAAAAAAAACATTATTTAATTACAAAAATACAACAGAATATTTGTAAAATTCTGTATTATTAAATTATATAACTGTAGTATAATTAGTGATTTAATACTCAATTACATTAGCAATAGGCATAAGTTAAACATAAAATTAAAAATAGTTTAAAAAATTAAAAAAATAATTATATTTTCTTTATCTTATATAAAGATTCTACCTTATAGTTCAGAATTATAAGATAAATCTTTAATAAAGATAAGTTTTAGTCAATCTTATTTACTTTAATTACTTCTGTAGAATAATAAATGTCTATACATAAATATTGAATATATATTCAAATATAAAAAATTATACGAATTACATTTATGTAACTAATTTATTGCAGTGTAAACATTAATTCATAATATTAGAAAATAATTTATGATTGAAAATATTTTTAAGAAAGTGGAACAACTTTAATAATATTCAGATTCAATTTTGATAATTGTTGATATTAATTTTTATGCCTAGTCGATAAATTCGATGTAGTTATAAAGAAATATTAAAAATTATAATTTTGAGGGAAATAATATAAATAAATAATTATAAAAATTATTTATATAAATGATAAATTAGAAAAGTTCTACACTGTAATGATTTCTGTTTATTCGATTAATAATAAGTACTGAACAAGAAATATATTTTTATAATAAAAATAATATTATTGTTTTATTAAAAAAATAGAATAATTTAAAATTTTATTTCTAATATTTTTGTTCAATACCTTTAACGAATTAAAAATTAATTGGACTTAATTGTAGTTCAATACAATTCATCTTTAAAACTTAATTTTTATTTGTTAAAATAAATAATGGTCAATTTTTCAAAGCTTGGATTAAATAAATAATAGTAAACTAAAAAAATATTATAACGTAGGATAGACTAAATTATATTGAATTTCAAGAAATAAATAGTTCGTATGAATACGTTAAAAAAACTTATGAAAGTAAAAATATTTAGCAGACTTATACTCGGAAATGATTTCTAATTATTTTCAATATTTATAATATAATAAATTTAATTTAATAATTAGAACCCATTTTCTTAATTGAAATTCCAAAATAGTTTTATGAAAATATATCAGATTTATATAATTCTTGTACATAAAATATTCGTTATTGATAATAAAAAATGAAAGAGAAATTTATATTTGTCACATACCAAGCAACTGAAATAAGTTTATCATATCGCTTTTAAAGAAAGAAGCTTGTATAAAAAATTTAATTTTTCATATTACCAAAATTAAATAAAATTATTAATTATTTATGAACAAAATTATTCGATATTTATTACTGTAATGATTTTCACTTTTTAAATAGGCTACGAAAGATATTTTATACTCAAGTAAATTCTAACCGATGTGTTATATTTTTAAATATATTCAAAGTACCAATAATTAAGAAAATTTTTTTTTTTAATCATAATTCTTTGTTTAAATTGTGTACTTTTGTCTGTTAAAGCTAAATCAGTTATATTTCTTAGACCTATGTATGTATTCGTATGAATAATAATGTTTCAAGTTCTATCCAATAAATATCTTTAAAATATTGCATAAATTTATTAAAAATCGAATACGAAAAAATACAATAAAAACTTAAAGAGTAGAGAGAAGATAGAAGATAGAAGTAGAAGACTAGATATATTTTATTAAATAAAAATATTTTCATTGAATTTATGCATTTCAAGTTAACTAAATCATCAACGGCGATAAATTATAAAGATAATTAAAATAAATAAAGTAAAAATTAATATTTTTACAATACAATGTTTATAATTTTCATGAAAACATAGTATTTTTGACTGTAGGATTACAAGAAAGTGATTATTTATTATTGAATAACAAACTAAATATATTAATTTTATGCATCGTTAATACTTATTTAAACATTTTTATTTTAAAGTTGATAACATTTATAGTCATACCACTGATAATGATATGAACGTCAAATGTTATTAAAAGAACCCAATATTATGACAATGAAAACGTAAATATTGTTGAATCGATAGATATAAACGCAATATATTATTAAATAAAGGTGTATAGACATAATTTTCTCTTAGCTAAAGTCCACAATGTTTTGCTTTTGGTCAAACTATTTAGAAACACAGGATATCCAATATTCTACTAGTTTAAAACTATGGGTAAATGAGGAACAATAGTTAATTATATCGCATTCAGCTCACAAAGTCAGAGTCTATCGAATAAAAACTCCCTATGAAAAATTCCTTATTAATTTTTTATTATATTCGAATTAAAATATTACGAAAAAAATAATTGTGAAACTTATATTTATTTTTCTTGTATTTTCTGTTATTTACGTCTATGTAAATCTGGATTCAATTAATTGAATTTGTTAGATTCAATTAAAGAAATGAATTTTCATTTTAAATATCTATGGAATTTTATTAATTAGTTAGATTTTTTAAATACTAGTTTTCCTTACGCACTATAATATTTATAAAACTTTGAGGTACTACTTTCTTCGCAGGTATTACAACTAATAAAAAATAATAGTAAGATAAAGTTACTAGTTTAAATAATATGTAACGAATAGTTATCTCTGCATAAACAGAAGATGTGAGAAGATGTTTAAAAACGAAAAAAGCATTATATCGAGGTAATAATAGTCTTTACTGCGATGTGAGTAGTACTGTTAAAGTAAAACAAAAAAATTGTACAGGGGCATGTATATTACGAATAATGAATAACTTATGAAGTGGAATACATATAAAAAATATATAAAACAATATTTAAATAATAACTTAAATCTTATAAACATATATCATTGTCAAAAGATCTTTCTAGAAATTATTTCATTTTGTTTAATTTTTGTAGTTACATTATTGTTTCTACTCTTAAAAATATGATTATATATATTTTATTAAATAATTTTGTGAAATTATTTATATTGCAATATAAAATATTTGATTTATAAATTTGTTTTTGTTAAGTAATTAGTATATTAAAATAATAATAGTAGTTACTATTTTAATAAAAATAGCAACGACTAAGTTTGTTAAGAATTATTTTTTAAATATTACTGTACAAAGTAGTGTGACATTAGTTTTGACTATTGTATTCATAAATTCTTTAAATACAGTTAAAATGTCTACAATTTCTTAATATTCAGTAGTTTTATTAATTAGTAAGCTTGTGAATTTATTATCAAATATAGATATTGAATAGAATATGTTAATTTATAATATTTTTGAGATATTTTTTTATTATGTTATTATGTTCTATTGTTATTTTATTACTAATAAAAACAGAATTTTATATGGATACGATATTTTTAATAAAGTTTACTTTATTTAATGAAAAGACTTAAATAATAAAAAATAAATATGTCATAATGATTCAAACTTAAATTAAAGCGTATATCAACTAATTTTTGATAAATCAATAAAACAAATTAATCGTAATATTTGATGAAAGAATTTGTATAAATTATAATTTTTTTAACTATAGCTTTATTTTTAATCTGACATTGACCAAAAACAAGAAATTTTCGTTTTTTTCTGATTTTTAAAATAATTTTATGTATACATGTATTTTACAATTTTTTATCTCATTGATTAAACTATAAATTTAATAATTTAATATGATATAAAATATAAATAAAAAATAGAATATTATATTTCATTTACAGTGAATAGAAAAGATATTTAATAATAATTAAAATCAATATTTTTTTATCAATATTATTATATTTATTTCATTTCCTTTAACTAAATAGACTTCTTGTTCTTGTTCGTGGTTAACGATATACAAGAACTACTTAAATTTGATTATACTTTAATCAATAGTGAAAAGCAGAAATTTGACATACAAAGTTTGAACATTATTTTGCTATAATGTTTTTAATAATTGTATAGTTTATATGGATTTATTGATATAAGCCTGTTTGTACCTTAATAAACAGGTTACTATAACATTTGCTTGCATAGGATCGCTAGTTACTCAGACGATGACAATTATCTTTTTAAATCTCATCATATTTCTTTCTATTTCTCAAATATTTTCTTGTCGTAATAAGGCAATAACTTAAAAAGGCACTTAAATAAATGATAGAATGTTAGTGTACCTATCTTCTTCTGTATCTTTCTGATTTGAACTTGTCTTCCTAAATATCGCGCAAATCAATAAACCGAGCATTTTCATGTATACAAGGATGTTCAAACATAAAAAATAAAAAAAAAATAAAGTAGAAATGTATAAAAAGGAAGAAAAATAATAAAGGAAATAGTATCCTTACGTTCGTCTGAACAAGAATCCATTGTCTTGATGAATAAAAGTATAAAAGCGCGCGAAAAGGCATAATAAGTGATGTCAAGCTAATAATATTCATTAATGCTACTTGTTTTAAGAAAGTAAATGCAGTTAAGATAAAGTATAGTTTTAGAAAAGAATGATAAACACAATATGGTCGAGAAAGAAGAAAGGAATAAATACAATTATAAGTGAAATGAATGGAGACAATCAAAAACAAATTATAGTCTAAAGAAAGTAAAATAGAGGTGTTAATGAAATAAAAAATAGGAAACGGCAAATAAAAATAATAATGAAGCAGTAAATAAAAAATATAATGTAGATTGGTAGGGTAATAGTAGCAGTGGAATAAGTAAAATAATATTTTCTTAATTTTTTCTTTTTCTATTAACGAATGCATATCAATATTTTGTTTATTTATTTTATGTAATTGCAAAAAGATTTAGTGTATTACCAGTATTTATATCTTGTAATCTAAATATTTTTCTGTATATTATATTATAAAATTTATCTGTGTTATATTATAACGATATAAGTTAAGAAATACATAATTGCTTTTATTTGAAATATAAGCTTTAAGTATTAATATATAGTTCAATAATTAAATAAAACAAAAATATAATTATAAAGGATTGATTGACTAAGAAAAATTATTTATATACGGTAAATAAGCAATACCTCCACTTTTTCTTGGTAGAACTTGTTTGTTAGTAGAATAAGCCGTATAGGAAAATTTGGATACTGGATTGTAAAACTAAAAATGTGAATTTTAAAGAAAATAATTTAATTTTTAATGTTTAAATACTAATTCGGCTGACAAAGTTCATAGTATAACAAAATAAATTCCTAGAATATATCGTTTATTATTTCATTAACATTATTTACTATATTGAAAAATATTATTCTTTAATTGTTTTCTAAAATATTAAATTTAAAAATAGCCATATTTGTGTTTCTTCCATAATAACAATGTTTATTTGATTTTTTATAGTTGAAATTCATCATTTCGAAAGAAAGAAGTTAGAACTTATGCTCGTTTGATTTTTAAATATCAATAGATGAAAAATACTTTAAGGATACAGTATAACTTTTATGGTTTCATATAACAACTTCTTTATAGTGGATTTGGAATGAATTAGCCCAATCTGTTCAAATTTTTGTGTATTTTCAATATTGATTATGCTATATGGTTTCTTATTATTATTAGATTAATGGTGAAATTATAGTAAAAAGTCCTTTAAATAATTTTAGTATTATGGACTTACACAATAAAGGTTATAAAGAATTGTATTGATTGAAAATCTGATTTTAAAAAAGGCAAGTTTCTTCTCAAACTTATCATTTGGAATAAATAAGAATTAAGAGTAAGGAAGAAAAAATGGAAGTAGTGCTAGTGGAAGGGATTTTAATTCTAATTAACAAAAATATTCATGATTTCGAAGTATGCTATCACTTTATTTATATGAGAACAATAAATTATTCATTCAATTCACCATAAATTATCTACAAGGAGTAGTTTTTTAAAATTATCGTGGATAATCGAATACTTGGTTAGATAAGAACATACCCTTGTAGAAGATAAGTTTACAAAATATAATATATAGAAAAAGAATCTATATATATACTTGTATCTAAAATATATAAATATCTTTCATCTAATTTTATGTAATTTAAAAAAATTTTTTTAATTAACATCAACTCAAATTTTGTCATGATTCTTTATCGTTAATTATTTCATTTAAGATATTAGAAAGTTACTGGAGCCAAATACATAGTTTGTAATAAGTAGACACTGTTTTATTAACAGTAGAATACTTGATGTAATAGAAACTCATCAATTTTAGGGTGGATCGAAGAGAAAAAATGCAGCCTTATGAAATAAAGAAGAGGAGTAATCGTTATTTTGTTAGTTTCTCTTTTATATACGTATCGTACAATCATTGGAATAAATTTCAACTTAAAAAGTCTGTGTTTTAAACGTCTAGTTTGTACTAACCATGAAGTTGATGATCTCTAAGCTCACAAGACAGATGTTATATATCAAAAATTTCACGAATGTCAAAAATTCTTAAGTTGATGAAAACTTACGTCCTCACAAGTGAGTTGAAAGTTATAATAGCAAATAATACTAGATATTTTTTTAAATCAAGGCACATCAATTTATGATATATTGCACGAAAACCTTCGTTAAAACAAGGTTATTAATTACTAATGATTATCTGAAATTTGAAAATTTGAGAAAATTAAAAATACAAAGTTTGCACAGTTCTTCCTTGAAATTCATTTTGTTATGTATAATATATGAAAAAGATGTAAGAGGACGACCATGAGGTGATAAATTAAATTTCAACTTTGTAAAAATTGTTGAGGGTATTTTGAAAATGGTAATTGAGACCTTTTGTGTTGTTTCAAAAATTATGGTTAATTTTAGAATAATTTTATTTGATTTTTGAAAGATTTATGAACTATTTTTTAATAGATTATTGTATAAGTATCAGTAGCTTGATATGTAATTGAATTATTCTATTTTCTTTTTCATTAAAAATTAAAATTCATTATTAATTAATTATATTCATCAGATAAAATAAATTAGTCACACAAGCATACAATATATTCAAACATTTCATTATGAAATAGTATTTAACTCTTTCATTTTAAATATTTCATTTTATTTAAAAAAATAAATGAGTAATAAAAATAACACACACACACACGTATGCATACATGATGAACACACATAAATAATAGAATATAATATTTTATAAAATAAATAAATAATTTAAAGCAAACCAATACTATTATTGTACTCATTTATGTTATACATTAAGTAAGTTTATATGATCTTAGATAAATAAATTATTAAAAAGCATATCAAAAAATAATTTCCAATAACCTAGAAACGTGGAAAAATCTATTATAAATAATAATTTCAATCTTATTGGCGATAACAGGAATATTCAAATGCTACACGTGGAATGGTGTAACGTCGAGAAAAAATTGTAAGATATCAAAAAATAGATTTACTAAGTGTTTCAATGCAAATAAAAGATGAAGTGCTTACTTTTATATTTACAGATAGAAAAATGTGTGATAAAAATATTCACGAGTAGATATCGTTTTCGAGTCTTGTCAAACTGCTTTGGCGGAACGTAGAGTCGAGGATTGTCTTTCGGGTTTCGCAAATTTCCTGTGGTTATTTCTGTATTTAACCAATACGACAAGCTTGCTTAAGTTAATTTAAAGAATGAAACTAACAAACTTTGTCGAGTTTCATTATTTTCCTAAAAAATTGTGTTTTATAATACGCAGATATTAGTAATGTGTAAAAAAAATTAAAAATTTTTTCTAACAGCTCTTTTTTAGAAAAATTTGCCCACGAAAAATTACTGGTGTTATTTGTTACCTCTTCCATTGTCTCTCTTAGCTCTTTCTCTTTCTATATTTATTTTGTAGGTTTAGTTTAATGTTATCCACTTTTTATGTATCTAGTGAAAATTAAATTTCATTATTTTGATTAATTAATTACTTTGTATTCTAAAATTCGCCGAGAAAATTAAAAACATTATTAACATGAGAAAAGAGATAACACAGGAATAAATATTCAATACATCATATTTATCAATTTTTTCATTATTTATAGATATGTATATAATTATAGAACTGTATTATAAGTAATCGAATAAACGATATTTATGTTATAAAATAGTTTAATTTATAATAAATATAAATATTTGAAATTGTATTTCAATTTTTTCCATCTTTTTATTTTTTTTATTTAAGAAAGAAAGAAAGTAGAATACATTTTTATATCAGACACAATTTTTATTTATTACTTATTGTTATAAATTTAACCACTACAAATGTTGTTTGTAATCTATACTAAATTTTTTATTATGCAATATATTATTGTATTTGTATTAATTTCAAGAGTTTCGATTAATTAAATTGTATTTTCTTTACAGAGTTAAGAACACGCTCGTAAGAATTTTTATATTAAAAGGTGAGTACTGCGTAGGACCCATTTACATTAGTATTATTTATAGCATTTTTCGTTAGTGACTCTCCCACCTTAGAAGCGTATGATCTTATCTGATTACCAATCAGCATTATTAGATTGAGAGATATTTTAGTTACTAGCGAGATAGCCAAGTATTACGATTCAATATCTTGTCATTACTTAAACCCTTTTTAAACTTTACCACTGTTCTCCCAATGAGCTTTCACATCTGCGTCATATTTTTATACAGTATAATGATACGTACTGTATATTATTTTAATTTAATTATAGCATTTGTATGCACTTAAATTGTATCTCAAATCGTACTAGTGTATTCGCTATGTAAGTGTTCTTAAAATCTAGTCAGTTTTAGAGGTAATTTGGAGCGAGTCTTATAAGAACAACCTAAATTATTTGTCATAAATGATTCAGAAATTAGATTTTCACCAAGATCGATATGTATTTGTTTCTCGTATTCAAGTTGATCTTATAGATTAGTCTATTTATAGCTAGAAAAAACTTATATTAAGAAAAATCTGAAGATGACCTTTACCGTTTTTTTATGTAGCAAACTTGAATAGTGATAAAAATATAAATTAATATATTTCTTAATAAAAAATATATAATAAATGGCAAAATTCAAAGGTAATTAATGTAAATGATTTATTCCGAAAATTTATCAGTTTTTCTAATTATATTAAAAACTTTTATAACATGTTATATATATTAGCCTGTCAGAAAAATCACTCTTCCCCTTTTTACCAAAAGAAATATATGTATTTTTATTTTACTTTATCTAATGACCTTATAATTTTCAATTATTAATACAACGATTTTTTCAATTCTTTTAATCTATAAATATTACTAATCTATTAGCTTGTAATTATCATATATAATTTATTATATTTCTATACATTCTCAATTTAATTAATTGTTATATAATTTGCATAAAAAATTATTTTTATATTCATAATAAATTATTTCCAAAATAGTAAAATAATGTAATAAGTAATTCGTAGTATAAAGATGAATTATGAAATGCAGTACAAAAATATAATTCATTTATGTTGTTGAAGAATACTTTGAAAATTAAATTTTTCAAATTTACAATGTTCTTTTATACATAAATGTATAAAGCAGCGAGGCAGATGTTTTTAAAGTAAATTTATTGAATCAAATAGATTATAGGGATTTTAAATTGTCAACATATATTAAATTCATATTTAAATAATATGCATAAAATTATATATTTTTTCTTTACTTTTTTGCTTCTTATTTATTTTTTTTTTTTTTGACATGTACCAAATTTTATTATAAAAACTAATTATATAGATCAATACAATGTGCCATTAATACTCTATGTCAATCAATCAAAAACTTTAAAAAAGGTTTTACGCATTGTGCCTACAAATTTAACTTTATTGTATTTCAAACGTTATATTATTTGATACATAAATATTTACATGTCACCTTAGGAATATTGCGAATACATTAAAATATTGCATAAAATAAAAATGACACAAAATACAGTGAATATAATTAATAATTTATAAATGTATTTGTTCTAAGTATTTAAAATATTTTTTACATGGATATATGTTATATGAAATTATATTGAAATGATACATGATAATATTTATTTTAAATGCATTCAAACATAATTAATAAAACAGCATAAAAAAGAATAAAGATACATAAGAATTATAATTCATTTTTATAATAAACTTTTAAAAAAAGTAATTTTTTAAAAGTAATCTATTCGATGAAAGTATTTAACAATATTGAAATTCTATTACGTTGTTATCAATTTTCAAATAAAGGTAATTTAATACAAATTTTACATTAAAAAATATTAGTAATTAAAAAAAATAAAAAAATTACTAAATTATGTATTCAATAAAATATTTATAATTTTTATAATTGATTAGTTTGTTTCCTTTTGAAAAAAAATAATAACATTATTTTTATCGATATTTTATGTATTTTGAAAAAAGTTTTTTTATTATATGCATTTATTAATAATTTTTGCGATTAAATAATTTATTGGTTTATTATTAATAACGCTGGGATAAAAACCAAAATAATTAAACGTAATACGTAAACATAGCATTAAATTTAAATAATTTATTGTTGATTTTATTTATTTATGTAGAATAAGGCTCAAATTAAATAATAGTTTATGGTATATACTTGAAATTTGCAATAAAAATTATTAAATTAATGTCGACTATTACTTTTATATCAATAAGTATTTGCATAAGACTGATACTGATTTCGTAGTAAAATATTATACATGTGCGCGCGCCACACACATATGCGTTCATATAAACAAGTGTAGTATTAAATAATCAGAATAATATAATATCATTTATATTACAAGAACAATTGTATTAAAATTAATAAAGTATACAGTTTCACTAAATTATAAGTTTATAAATTTGTTATTCATTTATTTTTGGAGCTCATTTTATGCCGATATGGAGATAATTCAATAAAAAGTAATTCAAAAATAGCACTTTGAAATGTTTATGGAAAACGTTGTTTATTTATATTAATTTTATAAAATTGATTACAAATACAGTTAAATTTATTAAAACTTATTAGTTAGTGCAATAAAAAATAAAATATTGTAAATTAGTTATTATACTCTGAAAACATAAATCTACGTATTAATATTTTATATATGTTTATTGGGAAATTTTATAATACGTAACACAATAATTTAGTTGGAATATAGTTATAATAAAATTTTGTGCTCGTATTGAAAAATTATTATTTTATATTTAAGCTTTTAAGAATAAAATTTAAATAATAAATATATTAATTTAAATTTTAAATTATCTTATGAGCTATATTCATTAGATAAATTTTATTCTTAGCGTATAATACTTTTAAAATTAATATATTATTACAAATCATGACATGTAGAACCAAATAAAAACCTTTGTAGGATTTTTATTTTTTCGAAAATTATGTGTGGACTTATGCATACATGGATAAATGGATACATACTTATACATAGATGCATACATACATGCACAAATTAATTTTTATATATAAAGTTATATCTGATTATTTTACACTGTAATTTTACGATTCGAACGTTTCTTCAAAGAATTCAACCAATTGTATCCAAAGTATTAGATTATAGAATTATAATTAAGAGAATCTTTTTATAATATTTTATCGGATAATAAAATTTTTTTTTAAATTTGCTGTACTTTGAAATTGAAAGTAATCAAATATTTTTATCAAATTTAATAGAATATAATATGAAAATTTTTTTAATTATATCAGAGACAAATTATTTTTATTTTAATGATAGTTCATATATTATGTTGAATATTATTACGTTGCTATCATATATATTACAATAAGTTATTTAATAAGTTTTTTAAATAATTAATATTAATTATTTAGACAGTATCAATTTCTATGAATTTAAATGAATATACTTTACTCAATTTAAATATATTATTTAAATATACACATATTGACGATTATGCATTTTCGCGATTTTAATTATGGCTATTGAATATTCTTAGTTTCTCAATTACTGTTAAAATAAATTACTGTAAATGATTTTAATTCAATAAATGTTATTGCTAATTTTATTTACTATTTATAATACAAATAAAGGAACACTTAATCTTATGTAAAGTTAAAAAAATATTCCTCGGAAACAAACCAACTATTGTAATGGAAATTATACATCTTTACTCACGAACAGAAATAATATTTGTAAATGAGAAAAAAAAACGAATATAAGGATAAAAATTTGGTGGAGATGTACATCATGTTTAAATTTGTGCTCAACAAAAGTATATCGCACACATACATTTGTACATATATTTCACACCCAAAAATATTTCCCTTCTTGTTTCTATCTTCTTATCTGTTTCTCTCTCTTCCTTTTTAACGCTCTTTTATATTTCTTGTCATTCTATCTTCCTCTTGGGTACCTTACTTCAATCGTTTTTCCTTCTCTTTTTCATTTCTTCTGCACTCTTTCTTTGTGGATAGCCACAAGTTGATAGCCGCGGCGTCGCAGTGGGTTGAGATGGTAAGAGAGTTCGACTAGGTGGGAGAGTGCAACAATGGTGGGGCAATGGGCGCGGGGGTGGCGTTTATACGGAGACTCGTTGCTGATGGTCGACGAGCAAGCAGTATCTACCAGGCAGTGGCTACGTATGTTACCCTGTGCTGCAGTGACATTTGTTCACATGCGCGCTTAACTCCTAACTTGTTATGTCACTGCGACGATAACAGTAGTCGTCAAGTTTCAAGATTACTGAAGGCTGACTAGGCGTGCTATCGACCCTTGCAACGCGTATCGTCTAACACCATTTCCATTTATTGAGCCAAGAATTTTTACTATTAATAGTGACCAACATAGAAATGGCAGTTCTGCTAATGCAATATTACAATATGAAAAAACATAGTAATAAACTCTGAGTGAATTTTTCATCATTTAAAATATATTTCTTACATGATACCGGTAAATATATTTTTTTTATTTAGATGAAAATATTTTCTGCGAAACTATTGAAAAGTAAGTGATTTGAACATAGTTTAAAAATAAAAAATTGTACTACATAGTTGACTGAAATATTATTTGAGTGTAAATTTATAAACATTTTATCGATACATTAGAAAATTCTGATTAATTTTCTTGAAATGTTATTTTGTTAAAATTTTAAAAATAAGTAATGAATTATTACAGTACTCCGTAAAGATAATATTTTTTAAAGACTAGTTTAAGGCTAGTTATAGTACGACTGATTTAAAACCATTACAAATTTTAATTTTTCGAGTGAATTCCAGGTAAAAATTAAACAAATTGAAAATTTTTTAAAATATTGATATTGAAAATAATATTTTTTCAAAATTGCTTAAGTTTACTAAATTATATATAAAAACATCAGATATAGTAAATTTCACTTTTATAGATAAATTGAATTATGATAATAATATATTACATTAAATTCTACTTTAAAAAAAAATATTTAAATTAATAAATCGACCTGATTTATTGTGATTTATTATGCTGTGAGTATGAATTATAAAAAATGAATTCTTTAGTATTATGTTACAATATATAACTTGGTAATTTTATGAAAGATGCAGATTAATTAAAATCAAATTGCTTAAATAGGACAAAATTAACAAGATTGAATAATCAGTGTGCAGGATTTAGTGCGCTTTGGATGGAGTAATGAGCTCGGCCCCTGTAAGGGGCATAGTGCCCCATCGTCAAAGGCGCCACCATCACCATCATGAAAAGCACCAACGACGTCATAATTCTATCTGCAATCAAAATGATAATAATCAAGTATCTGTTCAACAGTCAATTGAAAATATTGTCAAATATAATAACCATTTAACAAATGAAGAAGTTGAGGAAAAACGTCCAAAAGTAAATCCAATATTTCTATGGGCAGCTCAACGCGAACAGAGAATAATTGAGGTTAGATGTGAAGATTATGATAAACGAAATCGTATAAAATTGACAAAAACTGCACAAGGATGGCGTTCAATTCCTCGTACAGCATATCCTATTATAGAATGTGTCACAGAAGACGAAAATGAAAAGCTTTTGTCACGGACTTCTAAAAATGAAGAAAAAGAAAATAATACGAGAAAGCAACTACAAATTAAACAAGTAAACTTTGATGAACTTGAAGTCATTAAAATCAATACTACAAGAAAAGTTGATAAAATTCAAGTGGAAAAAGAAAGACATAAACGAAAAAGAAAGAAACATAGTGAATTTTCTAAAAATAAGAAGAAAAAATTTGATTCAGAAGCAGAGGGACTTTCTGATAAATCTTTATTCACTACAAATTGGAAAATGAAAAAGGGAAGAAAACTTAATAAAAATAAAAAAAATAAAAAGTTATATTTGAAAGAGGCAACTATTAAAAATAAAGTAGACAATCAAAGTGAAATATTAATTAAAGAAGAATCTAAAAACGAAGTTGAAAGTTTAGATAATGTAAAGAAGACTGAAGAAATTAATGTAATCCAAGAAAAAGACTATCAAAAATATATTAATAAACCTGAGAAAGTTGTTACATTAGTTGATGATCATAAAAAGTATAATGATTTAGAAAAATTACAGAAAAATCGACGCTTTCAGCCGCGAGTTGTATTGGAACAATTACATCTGTCACAAATTCCAACTAGAATACACCGAAGGCTACTAAATAGGGCAGAATTAGAAAGTAATACAGAAAAAAGTGAAGGAAACAATGGAAACAATATTGATGAAATTGTAAAAGACAATGTAGAGAATAATAATCAAAATAACAATGAAAGTAGAATTGATTCGGAAAATGACGATGTCACCCTTAACAAGGAAGATTGGCTGGTAATGTTAAATATATTAGATTCTAATCAAATTCCAATTAATATCAATGATAATAATTCTAGTTTGATTGAAAATAGAAATATAACTAAAATTTGTACAAAACTTAGCACTAAATTATTAACAAAGAATGAAATGAATGATACTAAATTTAATATGTCGTCAAAAAAATATGTAAAAAATGGAAATGAATTAAAATTTCTTGAAAAAAAAACTAAATTTGGACATGAAAATAATATTAAACATGTTGGAAGTAAAAGTTTAGATGAAACTATTGAAAGATTAGAAAGATCAATAAGTAATCAAAAGAAGATTAGTAGTGTACCAAATATTTTTACAATTGCCGACTATAGAGTTCATAAACAAAAAGCAAATAGAATAAAATATACATCTAAAGATATAATTTCTAACGTGCAAAATACGATATGTTTATCTGATCCTATACTAACACCAGAAGAAAGCATATTTAAAGATATCAATACAGAAAAAGATATACTTGAGAGTTCCAAAATTTTAAATGCTTTAAGAAATACGCCAGGTTTATCGGTATCATTAGCAAATGATAGTAGGAAGCACGATAATCTTATCAATAAAATCTCAAATACAAAAGAAATTTTGGTTTCTAATACAACACCGGATTCACAAATAGAAATTTCTGAAAAAGATGGAAAATTCATTTCTGGTATTTCAATTGTAATGTCTCCTTATAATCAGCGAACTAAAACTACATCTCCAATTTTTAAAAATCGAGTAGATTCACCTGAAAGTACGGTGAATTTTACAAAAAATGAATATTATCAGTGTGAAACAGATACTTGTGAAATAGAAGAAGATCAAGATTATGAGTCTCAAGTTGTTGAGGAGATTAAAAATAAAAATAATTGTCAAAGGCTTAATATTAAATATGCTTATCAAAATCATGAAGCTTTTAAGAATAATTACTTTGATTATGAAGGTAAAAATTATTTAGTGGATTCAACAAAAGTGTCAAATTTCAAGTCACTTGTACCATTAGTTTCCAGAAGTAGCGAAGCTCAAGCAAAATATTCGAATTTATCTCAGTTTCAAGAGATTAATCATTTTGATGGAAAAATGATTGAAAAATTTCATTTTCAAGTTTCACCTCAGCCTAGTGAAATACCGTATTCAACGACATGTTCAAGACGGTCTTCATCGGCATATTTAGAACGACTCTTACCAAGTCCACCATGTTCAGTCAGTTGTTCAGAGGATGCAAAGAATGATTTAACACTCAAAGGTATACTTTCATTACCAAATAATATTGAATCAAGAAATAATGATAAAAAAGAGCAAATAAGTGATTTTCTTAAATATTGTGATTCAGAATTAAGTCCATCTTACAATAATTCTGATGAGACATTTATGAAAGAATTATTACTTACTAATAAAATTATTGTAAATCATAGATTACAAAGATATTCACACGAAAAATTAAAATATTTAGAGATGAGAAATCATGAAAGGACAATATCAAATAGTGATATAGAAAATTCTTTTACAAGAGACTACATTTTGCCAAATGGTCCGTTATCAGCAGAGTGGATTGTTAACGAACAAAGAATTGAAAATAATGGTAGATATTTCTCAAATAATGTACATTATGTAAGTCAAAATGAATTCATTAGTACACCAAAACTTCAAGAAATCTATGCCAGTCCAACAATTTTCTTAGATCCTGCAAGCCAATTACGAGAATTAATTAAATCTTCTGGACATTTAATTCCGGACCCATTGTTAGTACCTAGAGATTATCTTCCATTTTTAGCAGGTGCACCCTTAATAGAAATTCCAAAACTTTTGACAGCAAGACCAGAATTGCGATTACCAGAGGCTTTGACGAAGCCAGAACTATTGAGAGATCCTGATCTGCTTGTAATTTCTCTTGCACATCTTCAGTATGTTCTTGATCACGGAGAAGGACCAATTAATAAATCTTATCAGACAAATCAAGTATTGCCATGTTTAATAAATGGGAACAAAAGTATCGAACTAGCGGAAAAGAAAAAATGTGAACAACAACGGCCAAAACTTAGTTGCAAACCAATAGGTAAGCTAATGCCAGCACCAATAGATCTTTCAAATAATCAAAAAGTCAATTCACATCAACCATTACTGAGGGTACGTCGTGGTTTATTAAAACAAGAATCAGAAGTCACATCTACTGAAAATTCTCCAGATGATTCACAACTTTGGCATCCTTTATTTGGAAGGTAAGAATAATATTCATACATAATAAAATTTTAAGCAAAATATAAACAAGAATATATTGTATATATTAGGACATACATAATTAAAATACACAAGATATAAATACATAATTAAATTAATAAAATATTTATTAATACGTACATAATAAAAACTATATTCAATTTTTTTGAGAAATGTGGTTTATTGAATATTAAATGAAAATAAAAATCAGTTTCTTTTCAATATCTTGAATTATTAAATTATCAGCATTATTAACATTGTTTTTATAATATTTATAAACAATTTATTATATTTATAAATAAATATAATTTAAAAAAAAACAATTAAAAATTAATGAATTAATAATATTCTTAAATATTCATACTAGTTTGTAATTTATGTTTAAAATAATTATAAAAATGAAATGATTAATTCATATTATTTCAAATTATATATAATTATAATAAAATTAGATTTAAAACTTCATTTCTCATATTCATTTAATTTTTAATTATCGAATATATTATTTAATATTAAATTTAATATTAAATCGAACATATAATTTTTCAACTTAATAGATTCACATAGATTCACATTCTAATTACAATATGTACAAAATTATTATAATTTAGATTTAATTTCAATTTTCTAGTTTAAATCTTGAAACAGTAGAAGTTTAATAAAACGTTTATTTCATACTGATAAAAAAAAGAGATTAAAAGGCGTTTGTATGATTTATTTTAAACCCATTTTGGTTAATATTTTGTTATATTATAAATAATATTTAAAAAGAGGCACTTAAAAACATTTATATTTTGATTACTTATAATTGACTGGTTTAGACTTTCTTAAAGAATATCCACTATATTATTAGTAATCAGCAAATGAAATTAGATCATCTGAAAGGATAAAATAAAAAGATTTAAGTCTTATATAAAATTACATATTTAAATAATTTATGTGTTACACAAAAAAATTTTGACCCAAAGTTTTGTTTATCTATAGGAAAACTTTCAATTTTTATGATAAAATAGTTAAATTTTAATAAAAAAAAATATTAGTTAAATAAAAAAATATTCAAAATTACAGATTAACTATTTAATACAAAAGTAATCAAGCATTCTTACTTTATTTTTGCCTCCAATATATATTTATTATCAATATCAAAGAATTATTCCTCCTTAGCAAATTTATTAAATACATCATTAGTCTCTTCAAATGACAATAATTTCATTTTTGACGATCTCTTTGAATTCTTCGTAAATAAAAATATACAAAATAATACAAAATCAACTACTAATCGGGTCTTAGAAATGATTTATAATTTTTAACAATAACAATTTTTTACCAACCAAAAATTTTATGAATTACAACTATTTTTTAAAGATTTTTTATATAAACTTTTGAATTCTATAGTTGGCTTTTATAATTTTAAATATTCATACATTAAAAACAAGTAATCTTTTTTGCTATTAATAAGTTTATCTATATAAAGATTTATCTGTATTTTAATATATTTCAAAATCTTTTTTAATTATTTATCATTTTAATTTCTATATAACTATCGTTTAAACAAATATTTTAATATAAATTTTATCACTAATAAAAATTTTCTTAACGATCAAAAACCACTGTTAATCGGAACGCTCGAGATTTTCACATTGTAAAATCAATACTTTAGATACAATTGGTTGAATTCTTTGAAGAAACGTTCGAATCGTAAAATTACAGTGTAAAATAATCAGATATAACTTTATATATAAAAATTAATTTGTGCATGTATGTATGCATCTATGTATAAGTATGTATCCATATATCCATGTATGCATAAGTCCACACATAATTTTCGAAAAAATAAAAATCCTACAAAGGTTTTTATTTGGTTCTACATGTCATGATTTGTAATAATATATTAATTTTAAAAGTATTATACGCTAAGAATAAAATTTATCTAATGAATATAGCTCATAAGATAATTTAAAATTTAAATTAAATATATTTTATTATTTAAATTTTATTTCTTAAAAGCTTAAATATAAAATAATAATTTTTCAATACGAGCACAAAATTTTATTATAACTATATTCCAACTAAATTATTGTGTTACGTATTATAAAATTTCCCAATAAACATATATAAAATATTAATACGTAGATTTATGTTTTCAGAGTATAATAACTAATTTACAATATTTTATTTTTTATTGCACTAACTAATAAGTTTTAATAAATTTAACTGTATTTGTAATCAATTTTATAAAATTAATATAAATAAACAACGTTTTCCATAAACATTTCAAAGTGCTATTTTTGAATTACTTTTTATTGAATTATCTCCATATCGGCATAAAATGAGCTCCAAAAATAAATGAATAACAAATTTATAAACTTATAATTTAGTGAAACTGTATACTTTATTAATTTTAATACAATTGTTCTTGTAATATAAATGATATTATATTATTCTGATTATTTAATACTACACTTGTTTATATGAACGCATATGTGTGTGGCGCGCGCACATGTATAATATTTTACTACGAAATCAGTATCAGTCTTATGCAAATACTTATTGATATAAAAGTAATAGTCGACATTAATTTAATAATTTTTATTGCAAATTTCAAGTATATACCATAAACTATTATTTAATTTGAGCCTTATTCTACATAAATAAATAAAATCAACAATAAATTATTTAAATTTAATGCTATGTTTACGTATTACGTTTAATTATTTTGGTTTTTATCCCAGCGTTATTAATAATAAAACCAATAAATTATTTAATCGCAAAAATTATTAATAAATGCATATAATAAAAAAACTTTTTTCAAAATACATAAAATATCGATAAAAATAATGTTATTATTTTTTTCAAAAGGAAACAAACTAAATCAATTATAAAAATTATAAATATTTTATTGAATACATAATTTAGTAATTTTTTTATTTTTTTAATTACTAATATTTTTAATGTAAAATTTGTATTAAATTACCTTTATTTGAAAATTGATAACAACGTAATAGAATTTCAATATTGTTAAATACTTTCATCGAATAGATTACTTTTAAAAAATTACTTTTTTTAAAAGTTTATTATAAAAATGAATTATAATTCTTATGTATCTTTATTCTTTTTTATGCTGTTTTTATTAATTATGTTTGAATGCATTTAAAATAAATATTATCATGTATCATTTCAATATAATTTCATATAACATATATCCATGTAAAAAATATTTTAAATACTTAGAACAAATACATTTATAAATTATTAATTATATTCACTGTATTTTGTGTCATTTTTATTTTATGCAATATTTTAATGTATTCGCAATATTCCTAAGGTGACATGTAAATATTTATGTATCAAATAATATAACGTTTGAAATACAATAAAGTTAAATTTGTAGGCACAATGCGTAAAACCTTTTTTAAAGTTTTTGATTGATTGACATAGAGTATTAATGGCACATTGTATTGATCTATATAATTAGTTTTATAATAAAATTTGGTACATGTCAAAAAAAAAAAAAATAAATAAGAAGCAAAAAAGTAAAGAAAAAATATATAATTTTATGCATATTATTTAAATATGAATTTAATATATGTTGACAATTTAAAATCCCTATAATCTATTTGATTCAATAAATTTACTTTAAAACATCTGCCTCGCTGCTTTAATACATTTATGTATAAAAGAACATTGTAAATTTGAAAAATTTAATTTTCAAAGTATTCTTCAACAACATAAATGAATTATATTTTTGTACTGCATTTCATAATTCATCTTGATACTACGAATTACTTATTACATTATTTTACTATTTTGGAAATAATTTATTATGAATATAAAAATAATTTTTTATGCAAATTATATAACAATTAATTAAATTGAGAATGTATAGAAATATAATAAATTATATATGATAATTACAAGCTAATAGATTAGTAATATTTATAGATTAAAAGAATTGAAAAAATCGTTGTATTAATAATTGAAAATTATAAGGTCATTAGATAAAGTAAAATAAAAAATACATATATTTCTTTTGGTAAAAAGGGGAAGAGTGATTTTTCTGACAGGCTAATATATATAACATGTTATAAAAGTTTTTAATATAATTAGAAAAACTGATAAATTTTCGGAATAAATCATTTACATTAATTACCTTTGAATTTTGCCATTTATTATATATTTTTTATTAAGAAATATATTAATTTATATTTTTATCACTATTCAAGTTTGCTACATAAAAAAACGGTAAAGGTCATCTTCAGATTTTTCTTAATATAAGTTTTTTCTAGCTATAAATAGACTAATCTATAAGATCAAACTTGAATACGAGAAACAAATACATATCGATCTTGGTGAAAATCTAATTTCTGAATCATTTATGACAAATAATTTAGGTTGTTCTTATAAGACTCGCTCCAAATTACCTCTAAAACTGACTAGATTTTAAGAACACTTACATAGCGAATACACTAGTACGATTTGAGATACAATTTAAGTGCATACAAATGCTATAATTAAATTAAAATAATATACAGTACGTATCATTATACTGTATAAAAATATGACGCAGATGTGAAAGCTCATTGGGAGGAACAGTGGTAAAGTTTAAAAAGGGTTTAAGTAATGACAAGATATTGAATCGTAATACTTGGCTATCTCGCTAGTAACTAAAATATCTCTCAATCTAATACTGCTGATTGGTAATCAGATAAGATCATACGCTTCTAAGGTGGGAGAGTCACTAACGAAAAATGCTATAAATACTACTAATGTGAAATGGGTCCTACGCAGTACTCACCTTTTAATATAAAAATTCTTACGAGCTGTGTTCTTAACTCTGTAAAGAAAATACAATTTAATTAATCGAAACTCTTTGAAATTAATACAAATACAATAATATATTGCATTATTAAAAAAATTTAGTATCAGATTACAAACAACATTTGTAGTGGTTAAATTTATAACAATAAGTTAATAAATAAAAAATGTGTCTGATATAAAAATGTATTCTACTTTCTTTCTTTCTTTAAATAAAAAAAAATAAAAAGATGGAAAAAATTGAAATACAATTTCAAATATTTATATTTATTATAAATTAAACTATTTTATAACATAAAATTCGTTTATTCGATTACTTATAATACAGTTCTATAATTATATACATATCTATAAATAATGAAAAAATTGATAAATAATGATGTATTGAATATTTATTCCTGTGTTATCTCTTTCTCAATGTTAATAAATGTTTTTAATTTCTCGGCGAATTTTAGAATACAAAGTAATTAATTAATCAAAATAATGAAATTTAATTTTCAACTAGATACATAAAAAGTGGATAACATTAAACTAAACCTACAAAATAAATATAGAAAGAGAAAGAGCTAAGAGAGACAATGGAAGAGGTAACAAATAACACCAGTAATTTTTCGTGGGCAAATTTTTCTTAAAAAAGAGCTGTTAAGAAAAAATTTTTAATTTTTTTTACACATTACTAATATCTGCGTATTATAAAACACAATTTTTTAGGAAAATAATGAAACTCGACAAACGTTTGTTAGTTTCATTCTTTAAATTAACTTAAGCAAGCTTGTCGTATTGGTAAATACAGAAATTAACACAGGAAATTTGCGAAACCCGAAAGACAATCCTCGACTCTACGTTCCGCCAAAGCAGTTTGGACAAGACTCGAAAACGATATCTACTCGTGAATATTTTTATCACACATTTTTCTATCTGTAAATATAAAAGTAAGCACTTCATCTTTTATTTTCATTAAACACTTAGTAAATCTATTTTTTGATATCTTACAATTTTTTCTCGACGTTACACCATTCCACGTGTAGCATTTGAATATTCCTGTTATCGCCAATAAGATTGAAATTATTATTTATAATAGATTTTTCCACGTTTCTAGGTTATTGGAAATTATTTTTTGATATGCTTTTTAATAATTTATTTATCTAAGATCATATAAACTTACTTAATGTATAACATAAATGAGTACAATAATAGTATTGGTTTGCTTTAAATTATTTATTTATTTTATAAAATATTATATTCTATTATTTATGTGTGTTCATCATGTATGCATACGTGTGTGTGTGGTGTTATTTTTTATTACTCATTTATTTTTTTAAATAAAATGAAATATTTAAAATGAAAGAGTTAAATACTATTTCATAATGAAATGTTTGAATATATTGTATGCTTGTGTGACTAATTATTTTATCTGATGAATATAATTATTTAATAATGAATTTTAATTTTTAATGAAAAGAAAATAGAATAATCAATTACATATCAAGCTACTGGATACTTATACAAATATCTATTAAAAAATAGTTCATAAATCTTTCAAAAATCAAATAAAAATTATTCTAAAATTAACCAATAATTTTTGAAACACACAAAGGTCTCATTACCATTTGCAAAATACCCTCAACAATTGTTAACAAAGTTGAAATTTAATTTATCACCTCATGTCGTCCTCATTACATCTTTTTCAATATATTATACATAACAAAATGAATTCAAGGAAGAACTGTGCAAACTTTGTATTTTTAATTTTCTCAAAATTTCAAATTTCAGATAATCATTAGTATTAATAACCTTGTTTTAACGAAGGTTTTCGTGCAATATATCATAAATTGATGTGCCTTGATTTAAAAAAATATCTAGTATTATTTGCTATTATAACTTTCAACTCACTTGTGAGGACGTAAGTTTTCATCAACTTAAGAATTTTTGACATTCGTGAAATTTTTGATATATAACATCTGTCTTGTGAGCTTAGAGATCATCAACTTCATGGTTAGTACAAACTAGACGTTAAAACACAGACTTTTAAGTGAAATTATTCCAATGATTGTTACGATACGTATATAAAAGAGAAACTAACAAAATAACGATTACTCATCTTCTTTTATTTCATAAGGCTGCATTTTTTCTCTTCGATCCACCCTAAAATTGATGAGTTTCTATTACATCAAGTATTCTACTGTTAATAAAACAGTGTCTACTTATTACAAACTATGTATTTGGCTCCAGTAAATTTCTAATATCTTAAATGAAATAATTAATCGATAAAGAATCATGACAAAATTTGAGTTTGATGTTAATTAAAAAAATTTTTTTTAAATTACATAAAATTTAGATGAAAGATATTTATATATTTTAGATACAAGTATATATATAGATTCTTTTTCTATATATTATATTTTGTAAACTTTATCTTCTAACAAGGGTATGTTCTTATCTAACTAAGTATTCGATTATCCACGATAATTTAAAAAATACTCCTTGTAGATAATTTATTGTGCATTGAATGAATAATTTATTGTCTCATATAAATAAAGTGATAGCATACTTCGAAATAATGAATATATTTTTGTTAATTAGAATTAAAATCACTTCCACTAGCACTACTTCCATTTTTTCTTCCTTACTCTTAATTCTTATTTATTCCAAATGATAAGTTTGAGAAGAAACTTGCCTTTTTTAAAATCAGATTTTTCCAATCAATAAATTCTTTATAACCTTTATTGTGTAATTCATAATACTAAATTATTTAAAAGGACTTTTTTACTATAATTTACCATTAATCTAATAATAATAAGAAACCATATAGCATAATCAATATTGAAAATACACAAAAATTTGAACAGATTGGGCTAATTCATCCAAATCCACTATACAGAAGTTGTTATATGAAAACATAAAAGTTATACTGTTATCGTAAAGTATTTTTCATCTATTGATATTTTAAAAATCAAACGAGCATAAGTCTAACTTCTTTCGAAATTGATGAATTTCAACTATAAAAAAAATCAAATAAACATTGTTATTATGGAGAAACACAAATATGCTATTTTTAATTTTAATATTTTAGAAAACAATTAAAGAATAATATTTTTCAATAATAGTAAATAATTGTTTAATGAAATAATAACGATATATTCTAGAATTTATTTTGTTATAATATTGAATTTGTCAGCATAATTGTAATTAAACATTAAAAATTAAATTATTTTCTTTAAAATTCACATTTTTAGTTTTACAATCCAGTATCCAAATTTTCCTATACGGCTTATTCTACTAACAAACAAGTTCTACCAAGAAAAAGTGGAGGTATTGCTTATTTACCGTATATAAATAATTTTTCTTAGTCAATCAATCCTTTATAATTATATTTTTGTTTTATTTAATTATTGAACTATATATTAATACTTAAAGCTTATATTTCAAATAAAAGCAATTATGTATTTCTTAACTTATATCGTTATAATATAACACAGATAAATTTTATAATATAATATACAGAAAAATATTTAGATTACAAGATATAAATACTGGTAATACACTAAATCTTTTTGCAATTACATAAAATAAATAAACAAAATATTGATATGCATTCGTTAATAGAAAAAGAAAAAATTAAGAAAATATTATTTTACTTATTCCACTGCTACTATTACCCTACCAATCTACATTATATTTTTTATTTACTGCTTCATTATTATTTTTATTTGCCGTTTCCTATTTTTATTTCATTAACACCTCTATTTTACTTTCTTTAGACTATAATTTGTTTGTGATTGTCTCCATTCATTTCACTTATAATTGTATTTATTCCTTTCTTCTTTCTCGACCATATTGTGTTTATCATTCTTTTCTAAAACTATACTTTATCTTAACTGCATTTACTTTCTTAAAACAAGTAGCATTAATGAATATTATTAGCTTGACATCACTTATTATGCCTTTTCGCGCGCTTTTATACTTTTAGTCATCAAGACAATGGATTCTTGTTCAGACGAACGTAAGGATACTATTTCCTTTATTATTTTTCTTCCTTTTTATACATTTCTACTTTATTTTTTTTTTATTTTTTATGTTTGAACATCCTTGTATACATGAAAATGCTCGGTTTATTGATTTGCGCGATATTTAGGAAGACAAGTTCAAATCAGAAAGATACAGAAGAAGATAGGTACACTAACATTCTATCATTTATTTAAGTGCCTTTTAAGTTATTGCCTTATTACGACAAGAAAAATTTTGAGAAATAGAAAGAAATATGATGAGATTTAAAAAGATAATTGTCATCGTCTGAGTAACTAGCGATCCTATGCAGCAAATGTTATAGTAACCTGTTTATTAAGGTACAAACAGGCTTATATCAATAAATCCATATAAACTATACAATTATTAAAACATTATAGCAAATAATGTTCAAACTTTGTATGTCAAATTTCTGCTTTTCACTATTGATTAAAGTATAATCAAATTTAAGTAGTTCTTGTATATCGTTAACCACGAACAAGAACAAGAAGTCTATTTAGTTAAAGGAATGAAATAAATATAATAATATTGATAAAAAAATATTGATTTTAATTATTATTAAATATCTTTTCTATTCACTGTAAATGAAATATAATATTCTATTTTTTATTTATATTTTATATCATATTAAATTATTAAATTATAGTTTAATCATGATATAAAAAATTGTAAAAATACATGTATAACATAAATTATTTAAAAATCAGAAAAAAAACGAAAATTTCTTGTTTTGGTCAATGTCAGATTAAAAATAAAGCTATATTTAAAAAATTATAATTTATACAAATTCTTTCATCAAATATTACGATTAATTTGTTTATTGATTTTATCAAAAATTAATTTATATACGCTTTAATTAAGTTTGAATCATTATGACATATTTATTTTTTTATTATTTAAGTCTTTTCATTAAATAAAGTAAACTTTATTAAAAATATCGTATCCATATAAAATTCTGTTTTATTAGTAATAAAATAACAATAGAAAATAATAACAATAATAAAATATCTCAAAAATATTATAAATTAAATATTATATTCAATATCTATATTTGATAATAAATTCACAAGCTTACTAATTAATAAAACTACTGAAATATTAAGAAATTGTAGACATTTTAATGTATTTAAAGAATTTATGAATACAATAGTCAAAATAATGTCACACTACTTTTTTACAGTAATATTTAAAAAATAATTCTTTAACAAACTTAGTCAGTTGCTATTTTTATTAAAAATAGTAACTACTATTATTATTTTAATATACTAATTACTTAACAAAAACAAATTTATAAATCAAATATTTTATATTGCAATATAAATAATTTCACAAAATTATTTAATAAAATATATATAATCATATTTTTAAGAGTAGAAACAATAATGTAACTACAAAAATTAAACAAAATGAAATAATTTCTAGAAAGATCTTTTGACAATGATATATGTTTATAAGATTTAAGTTATTATTTAAATATTGTTTTATATATTTTTTATATGTATTCCACTTCATAAGTTATTCATTATTCGTAATATACATGCCCCTGTACAATTTTTTTGTTTTACTTTAACAGTACTACTCACATCGCAGTAAAGACTATTATTACCTCGATATAATGCTTTTTTCGTTTTTAAACATCTTCTCACATCTTCTGTTTATGCAGAGATAACTATTCGTTACATATTATTTAAACTAGTAACTTTATCTTACTATTATTTTTTATTAGTTGTAATACCTGCGAAGAAAGTAGTACCTCAAAGTTTTATAAATATTATAGTGCGTAAGGAAAACTAGTATTTAAAAAATCTAACTAATTAATAAAATTCCATAGATATTTAAAATGAAAATTCATTTCTTTAATTGAATCTAACAAATTCAATTAATTGAATCCAGATTTACATAGACGTAAATAACAGAAAATACAAGAAAAATAAATATAAGTTTCACAATTATTTTTTTCGTAATATTTTAATTCGAATATAATAAAAAATTAATAAGGAATTTTTCATAGGGAGTTTTTATTCGATAGACTCTGACTTTGTGAGCTGAATGCGATATAATTAACTATTGTCCTCATTTACCCATAGTTTTAAACTAGTAGAATATTGGATATCCTGTGTTTTCTAAATAGTTTGACCAAAAAGCAAAACATTGTGGACTTTAGCTAAGAGAAAATTATGTCTTATACACCTTTATTTAATAATATATTGCGTTTATATCTATCGATTCAACAATATTTACGTTTTCATTGTCATAATATTGGGTTCTTTTAATAACATTGACGTTCATATCATTATCAGTGGTATGACTATAAATGTTATCAACTTTAAAATAAAAATGTTTAAATAAGTATTAACGATGCATAAAATTAATATATTTAGTTTGTTATTCAATAATAAATAATCACTTTCTTGTAATCCTACAGTCAAAAATACTATGTTTTCATGAAAATTATAAACATTGTATTGTAAAAATATTAATTTTTACTTTATTTATTTTAATTATCTTTATAATTTATCGCCGTTGATGATTTAGTTAAACTTGAAATGCATAAATTCAATGAAAATATTTTTATTTAATAAAATATATCTAGTCTTCTACTTCTATCTTCTATCTTCTCTCTACTCTTTAAGTTTTTATTGTATTTTTTCGTATTCGATTTTTAATAAATTTATGCAATATTTTTAAAGATATTTATTGGATAGAACTTGAAACATTATTATTCATACGAATACATACATAGGTCTAAGAAATATAACTGATTTAGCTTTAACAGACAAAAGTACACAATTTAAACAAAGAATTATGATTAAAAAAAAAAATTTTCTTAATTATTGGTACTTTGAATATATTTAAAAATATAACACATCGGTTAGAATTTACTTGAGTATAAAATATCTTTCGTAGCCTATTTAAAAAGTGAAAATCATTACAGTAATAAATATCGAATAATTTTGTTCATAAATAATTAATAATTTTATTTAATTTTGGTAATATGAAAAATTAAATTTTTTATACAAGCTTCTTTCTTTAAAAGCGATATGATAAACTTATTTCAGTTGCTTGGTATGTGACAAATATAAATTTCTCTTTCATTTTTTATTATCAATAACGAATATTTTATGTACAAGAATTATATAAATCTGATATATTTTCATAAAACTATTTTGGAATTTCAATTAAGAAAATGGGTTCTAATTATTAAATTAAATTTATTATATTATAAATATTGAAAATAATTAGAAATCATTTCCGAGTATAAGTCTGCTAAATATTTTTACTTTCATAAGTTTTTTTAACGTATTCATACGAACTATTTATTTTCTTGAAATTCAATATTAATTTATCTTATCCTACTTTATAATATTTTTTTTAGTTTACTATTATTTATTTTAATCCATAGCTTTGAAAAATTGACCATTATTTTATTTTAACAAATAAAAATTAAGTTTTAAAGATGAATTGTATTGAACTACAATTTAAGTCCAATTAATTTTTTAATTCGTTAAATGTATTGAACAAAAAATATTAGAAATAAAATTTTAAAATTATTCTATTTTTTTTAATAAAACAATAATATTATTTTTATTATAAAAATATATTTCTTGTTCAGTACTTATTATTAATCGAATAAACAGAAATCATTACAGTGTAGAACTTTCTAATTTATCATTATATAAATATTTTTATAATTATTTATTTATATTATTCCCTCAAAATTATAATTTTTAATATTTCTTTATAACTACATCGAATTTATCGACTAGGCATAAAAATTAATATCAACAATTATCAAAATTGAATCTGAATATTATTAAAGTTGTTCCACTTTTCTTAAAAATATTTTCAATCATAAATTATTTTCTAATATTATGAATTAATGTTTACACTGCAATAAATTAGTTACATAAATGTAATTCGTATAATTTTTTATATTTTGAATAGATATTCAATATTTATGTATAGACATTTATTATTCTACAGAAAGTAATTAAAGTAAATAAGATTGACTAAAACTTATCTTTTATTAAAGATTTATCTTATAATTCTGAACTATAAGGTAGAATCTTTATATTAAGATAAAGAAAATATAATTATTTTTTTAATTTTTTAAACTATTTTTAATTTTATGTTTAACTTATGCCTATTGCTAATGTAAATTGAGTATTAAATCAATAATTATACTACAGTTATATAATTTAATAATACAGAATTTTACAAAATATTCTGTTGTATTTTTGTAATTAAATAATGTTTTTTTTATTAAAGTTGAATGTATTACATTATTTTATTAAAATTTGATGTTTGTACTTAAATCATTTTTTTCATGTTATTTTAAATTTACTATTTTTAGTATTTATTTAAATATATATCATATATTTTTCTAATACTAGTATGCATTTGTAAAATATGTTATGCAATTGTATAAAAGATGTGTTTAATTTATTTTTTATGATTTTAATAATTGGAGAATAAAATTTAAATATTCGTGATATTTCGTAATTATTAGTCACTTTTTTTATAAATATATGATCTACATTTTAATTTTTATCAACTTTCGAAATAATATATACAATGGAGAAATCAAATAAATACATAATTAAATGTAGCTAAATGTAAGTAATGTTTTTATTTTTTAAAAACTATCAATTGTTTTGAAATAAAATAGAAAAATTAGAATAGTCATTAATTTTAATCTCCAGTAATGAAATCTCCTTTCATCTTTCATTTCGAAGATGACAGGTTTTGGTTTTTAACTTGCCTTTCGTCATAATCGCTTAAACGCTTCAAGTTTCATGTGCATGCATTAATCATGAATGAGTACTTGCTTTAAATAACATGTGTGGCATCGTGGCCTCCTTTAACTAACTATGTTTGATTATATCGGGTAGACGACATTTTATAGTAACTCGCAAAGGAACCAAAGAACGCGGCAGTACGGATATGACACAAAGCGCCTCACGGTGGAATCGTCCCGTACTTTATGCGGCCTTGACTTCTTTGCGGAAGGCACCATCTTTTTACGGACTTTTCATTTCCCAATAATTTGCCAACTATGTAGTACGACATAACCAAAAGACAATACCATGTTACTATATGTAGATTTCAAACTTCATTAAATATTTTAATAAATCGATTTAAAAAAAGAAATGTATTGAAAGATTTAAATTGCGAATTAAAATAAAAACATGATTTCATTATTTTGTATTGAATTTTAAAATATAAAATATTATTTTATTATTTATTTTGAAGTTCAAAAGATATTTTTTAAATTTATTAATAGTGAAAATGAAAATATGTAAATATCAAATTTATCCAAAAGTTTATTTTAAAAATTTAATATACAACATCAGATAGATTACAATATGAATATACATATTTTAATATATTTAAATAAATATTGAATATTCGAAATGAATAAATTATTAAATACGTGATATTTATCGAAATAATTATTTTTATATTTGGTATCTACAAAAATTATTGTAAATTTTAAGTATAAAACATAATATTAGTAAAGTTGGAATAAATTTGATATATTAATTTTAAATTCTACAACTAAAATATTTTATATATATTATATTATGGCTTATAATCTATTACCATGATTTAATAAATTTTAATTAATAATTTCACAAGTACTTTAAATGCTTAATATATACCTTCGTAATACAATCATCTTATTATATATTACTTAGTAAATAATAATAAATAAATGCACGTTATTCAAAATATTTTTTTTAAATATTAGTTTCAGCTTCTAATACACTTAAGAAATAAAATGATTTTGAATAACTTGATTTTTAAAATAACAAATATTTTAAAAGATCTAAATTTTTGAATTATTTATTAACAATTTATATTATGATATATTTGAATAAATAATTACACTTTTAGACAAATTTATCTCAAATCATTAAAATTAGATTTTTAAATTTTGTACACAAAAATATTTTTTTAAATAAATAAAAATTTATTTAATTTATTATAATATGCGCTATTGTTTATAAAATATGTAAAACTCGTATATGAATTAACTAATTTTATTTCATTAAATTAAAAAAAAATAGTGTGCATATCTAAAAAATATTTCTAGAAAAAATTCTTTGCTACAATCAATTAAAACATTAACCACATTAGAAGTTTAAAAATAAAACATTTTACAATTTTTTTTTCAAAAAATTTTACCCTATGTTTGGGTCTTTAATTATTTGTTTGACAAATTATCTCTCTTATGTAATTATCTTAATCTGATACTAGAGATAGTTTAAGCCTTTTATTAATAATCTTAAATAAAAGTGCTAGTTTACCTTAATAGAGTATTATTGCTTGCTTCACGCAAATTTTTTTATTTTATCTAGCAAATTATTCGTTATTCAATGTCCAAAAATGTCTAATAGAGTCAATAGTATAAAACGATATAATTTGTTCAATTGTTGATATAATAGTTCAATTATTGCTATGTACTCAAATTAAATCTACATTTTAGGGAACAGGGGCTGGCTGTAATGATTAAAAGTTCCAGTATAGCATAAGCAACACAATTTTACAGTATTCCTCAATTTTTGTGAAGAAAAAGTCTATATCACTACCAAATCTAACAATAAAGTACCTATTTAATATTACGACTACTCGTTAATAGCGTCTTATTATTGAGTGGCACCCGCATAAAGGTACTTGATAAAGAATCGCCACCTACTTAGAATTTACATGTATACGTGCACTGAAACCAAATATGGTATTCTGTTATATCTTGTTCAAGTATTTTATTTCCCACTGTTATAACCTTATAATAACTAACAAATACAATCAAAAATCAAATATTTTCAGTTACTCTTTCTGTGCATGTTGGACAATTACCTGACTATTAATATAATAATAACTAGATAATTCACTAACAAGTCGATGACTTTTACTGATTCTTGAAAATTACTGTGAGAAAGAAAAGAAAAGAGTATTTATATTACTAAGAGAAGTAAAAAGAACAGTTAAAATAAATATTGATGCAGAATAAAACAACATACAAATTACAATAGAAGTAAATATATTAGAACTAAAAAGGAAACAATAAATAATAGTTAATTTTATGAGATGTGTTAAAACAATATATATAAGGATATATTTAGATAGCATGATACAAAATTAGTTACTATAATTTAAAAATAAGTTAGATTAGAGAAACTATTCATATTGTTCAAGTAATAATAAACGGAAATATATTAGATAGAAAACGAAACAGAAAATAAATAGTTAATGTCATAAAATGATCACCTCATAAATATAGACTGATGAAATAAAATAATAATGTTAAAGAAGTTAAAGGCTGTATATACACAATAATTAAAATAATAGTAAACTAAATAGTTAAAAACAAAAAACATAAGAACAAAAAAAGTGTGGACAAGATTAAATAAAACATGTAAAATTTAAAAACTTCGAATGTATATAAAGAAAATGTGTATAGTATAAGATTCAATTTTGTATGTAATATAAATACGTAAATGGTAAAATTACGAATACAAAAGATATAGATTATATTTAAAAAATAAAATAATGTAAATAAGTACATATACAAGAATTTATAAAATCAATATCTAAGAGATAAAATGTTAAAGATATGTAACCAAATGTACAAACTAATTATGTCAAATGTAACAATGTAAAACATTGTTCAATAAAGACTACTAGTACTACTACTACTGACAGAAGTTTTTAACAAAAAAATGTTATAAACTATATAATTATCGATAATTAAAATTTGTACATACTTGAAAGCAAATATTCTTAATTTTTTAATTTGTTTTCCATAAATATTAAAAAATTATTAAAAACTGAATAAATTTTCTCTTTTTCTGTCTGTTTTCTTCATTTTTTATTTTTTAGTATTTCTCTATATTCCTTTATTGTTTCATTTATCTTACTGTTTCTTTTTCCTTATTTTCCTTCTTTCATAATATAAACTTTTTCTTTACGTTAATGTTATTAATCTAACATTATGGATTAGACATAAAAAATTCAATAATTTATATATAATTTAACAATATGTTTGTTTTTTCATTTTTCAAAATATAATTCAGTACTGATGCTACAGGCTAGCTATTGAGCATTAAGTTTGTATAATTTATTCCTTTTCTCTCTTTTCCCCTTTTGTGAATACATAGACCACTACTTTATCTAACAATTCTTTTTTTTAATTTATTCTTCACATTTTCTTATTTCATCCATTTATTCATTCATCCATCTTACCCAATGAGATACAATTTCTTTTCTCTGATTCTTGATACACAGGCCCCATATAATACTTTCCTTTTTATTTTACCTCTTACACAGATGAACTCACTACTATTCACTTTTAATACTTTTATATATTACATTTTATTGATCACTAAAGAATTTGCTCTTTCTTTTTTTCGACAGTGTTTACTCGACGTATACATTTTCTCACTTTCTTTTTATTTCTGATGTTTCTACATGTCTAGGATTTCATGTCTCTTCATGTATTTCTATTCTTCAACGTATTTAGCTCCACTATATTTCACACTATGACTCAATGAACCAGTAGATCAAAATTTTTTATTAATTTTACAGTAAAAGTGCAATTAAAACTAATTTCAAACTAATACACATTTTGAATTATAATAATATCGTGTAATTTTTCATTGATAAATAAGAATTTAAAAAATATATATGTTCTAATTATAATATTTAATTATAAATATATAATGCATAATTTTAATTTATGTAACATTTATATTTAAAAGTAAAAATTTCTAATAGCTATTTAATAATAACATTGATATAATTTTTTGCAATTAAGATTTTTTAACTTCGGTAAAATTTGAACTTTTCTCAAGTCAAACTATTAAATATTAAATACATGAAATTTATTATTATATTTATATAAATTATTTATTATAAGCTAACAATGTATAAAAACTATTAATATACATTTTTAAAAAACTAAATTCTTTTTTGATTTGTATTAAATAATTTTTTTTAATTATATTATTTATTATTAATCATGGCGTTGAGGTTTTGTATTGCAAATATTTAACTTCACTTTATAAAAAATTATCTTCTTTATTGTAAATGTTACAATAATAGTCATTAGTAGGTAGTTTATTTTAATAAGAAATAATAAGTTTCGTCATTGAACTATGTATTTTGATGTATTTGAAATTGAATTTCAGAGTTTGAATTGTGGTTGTAATTAAAAGAGTTAAAAAGTAATTGTAATTGATACTGAGAGTTAGAAGTGTAATTACAGATTAGGATAGTTATATATGTCGGATGCTTTTTTATGAGGTAGAGCGTATCGATCAAAGGGGAATGTTGTGATTTTTAGAGAAAAAGAAATATGTGTTTTCAGGTTGCGCTTATAAAATGATTTTTTAAAACAGATGTGTTAATGTTGATCAAGAATGTGATGATTCTTAATTATTCAATCAGATGTGCGTTTATAGGTTGCGTGTTTGCAAAATGCGTTTATAAATACAATATTATATTGGTTAAGGAAGGAAAAACATGATGATTTTGTTGACTTTGCAAGAATATTTTTTGAGGTTGCGCATGTTAAACTGTTTATCACAGCGATATGCGCGTTGTAAGCAGTTTCGTGTAATATCGATTACGTTTGTTATATTTGTGACGTAACGCTATGTACGTGGTAAGTTTAACGTACTAGATATGTGCGTATATTACCCCCTAAGATTAAAGACATAATTTACAATTTGTCTTTAAGTGAGCGATATCATTTTAATGTTTTAAGTTTTGTAGGTATCGTCTTTGTCTAAATTTATATTATCTGTCGGTTCTTCGATGTCTATTTCCTTATTTTACATACATTGAATGCTAGAGATTCGTTATTTTGTTATATGTAGACATGATGTTGTGTTCACGTTATTGTTGTTGTTTACAATATTTATATAATGTAAATTTTACGAATAATACATTAATTATTGTTGCTATATATACGATGTACAAATAATACATAGTTTCTTGTCATTGTCCTTTATTCTACAGAATTTCGTTTGCTATTTTTGATATGTCATCGAGTTTGTTGTTAGCATTTTCTCAACTGTCTAAATTTATGCTTGTCGTTTTTATTTGTTTTAATGTTGATACATTTAAATGTTGGTTTTTATGCAATAGACATATTCCAATGTGTGAAATTTTGATATATATGATGCGTAATTGGTTTCAAATGAGTTTTCGACAATTAAAATTGAAGTAAGCCTTACGCATCTTTTTAATTCTAGTTTTCCTAAATTTTATATTTCTTTGTTTAAATTCAGATTATATATATATATATTAATTTGGTTTATTAAAGTCGGATTTTTACAGCTAATGTGATATTTGTATGTTTACGCAATACGTATAATCAATATTTATTTATTAATGTATAACATATATCTACTTCAAAGTTTATGATTCTAATGTCACAATTTTCGGAGATATGAGAGTTAGAGAACAATAACTGCACTTCACAAGATGCTTTACCATTTAAGTTGAATATTGGTATTGTTGATTTACAAATTTGATGCTTTATTATTATTACTTTGCAATTATTAAGATTTTTCAGAAATGCATGGTTACCAGTATTTCATGAACCATTTTATTTTCATGAACCACAATAAGAAGTTCTCTGAAGAAGTTTGAACCCATACCGAATAATTTTATGGAGAGGTTGCTCCTCTTATTGTTTTTTTCTTTTTTTAAATTATAGAGAGAGAAAAATAGATATAGTTTCGACTAAGTTTTTGAATAAACTACTTTAATGTTGTCAATGTGTATTTGTAATTATTTTCGTTTATGTTTGATGTCAACCTCTGATGGGAATGTTATATCTATTATTTCATAAAGCCCATTATAATATGGGTTTAGTTTCCTTGATTTAGGAAATTGTTGGGTTTTTAGATAAACGTTGTCTCTACCGTTATATTTTGTAGATTTTCTCTCATCGTCGTAATATTTTTTATTTTGTTTTTTTCGAATTAATGATGTTATTTCTAGCTAATACTTTAACTTTTCTTAATTTTTAAAATTGCTGATTTTTTAATAGCTGAAGAGATAGTCGGTTTTATACCAAAGACTAATTCGTAAGAAGATCAAAATTTTTGGATATGTAAATAACGTATTTATTAGTTGAGAATATGGAATTTCGATTTTCTTTTACTTTATTGTGAAGAATTGTATTTATTTTTAAATTTTGTCTAAAATTTTTATATGAATTGGTACGTGGACTTAGTGATATTATAGATTCAGTAAATTTTGACGCAAGATATTTCTTTCGATCTTTTAGATTCAGTGGAATAGTATTACTTATTAAAATATCATTTTATATATCACTTGAGTTTAACGTTACCAGATATAGATTATTTGTACAAATTTTGAATAATTCATTAGAGTCAACGGTTGTGGAATTCTGCTAAGAGCGTTGGTATTGTAGTTAATTTTTCATATTTAATATTCTAGGGAAAATTTGTATTCTACTAATTTCAATTGCCATTGGAAAAGTCTTGAACTCGTTATAATAGGTATATGTAAAATTTTTGTATTATATTTTTTCTTATATCTAAAGTTTTTAAAATATGCTATTTATTAATTACCTAGTCTTCAAAAAATGTAATCAATTTTTCTTATTACATGGTTCCTCTAATAATGTATTAAATAGTTTTTAATATTTTGAGTCAAAAGTTAATAATTCTAAAATGAAAATCAGTTTTTTTAGTAATTTTTCAAAATTATTGTGCAAATGATAAATTCACATTTGCATATTCTTAAATTTCTTGACTTTAAATAACATATATTGTTAAAATCTAAATAACAGACAATTTTAAAAATGTGCAATTG
The DNA here is from genome assembly GCA_018907185.1 of Platyscapa corneri. Lineage (NCBI taxonomy): Eukaryota > Metazoa > Arthropoda > Insecta > Hymenoptera > Agaonidae > Platyscapa > Platyscapa corneri. Next base: position 159,135 of record JACCHW010000125.1, read on the forward strand.
TCAATAATTTTTAAAATACGTGATATTTATTTGTTTACTCTATGAATTAAATCATTGAAAATAGCGCTATTAATTTGTAATTCTTAATTTATTAGGATATTAATAAAAAATATATTTAAAATTTATAAATATTATGTTGATTTTGTAAAAGGAAACTCTGGCACAAGGGTTAATTGAACAATTTTCACTGCTTTTTACATTAATTTATTCGAATATATTTTAAGTTACGCAATTATCAAAATTTTAGAAGCCCAATGCTCGATACCGAAAGTTATAAGTTCAAAAAATGAAACGTTGGTTGACACACTATATGCTTGTGACCGACCGACTTTTCTGAGTGCTTAATGCTTGTGACCTAATGCTCGCGACATAATACTGTTGCAGACTAGAAGTCAGGGCTTTTTATAGATTTTAGTTACAAAGAAAAATTAAGAAAATTCGGTATTTAGCAGTTAAATATTTTTGGTTATCGGGTAAATAATCACTACATTATTTACTTCACAAACAGTTATTTATTGATGCCGTTTATACAATTCATATATTACGCTAATAGCACAATATATGAGAGCCGAGCGCGAGTGCAATCGAATCGCTTGCACGATTCGAACTGGTTCGGCCGTAGGCAAAGGGCCACCAGCTCCTTTGTGATGTTTTCTACAAAACGCAAAACATTACGGATACTTATATCTAATTCTTATTTCTAAATTTTAATAATAATGTCGATACTCGACACGACGCGGGACACCCGATCTTTGTATATCTTATGCGTGCCGAATTGTCGGCGCGCGGCAACATCGATCCGGCCCGCCGCTTAAGAATAAAAGTAATTATACTAGAGTATACGCTACATATTCTTTCCTAGAATGATAATAAAAATAAATGTAAAACTTACAGTATTTCAAAAGAGATTTTCGTGTTTAACTTTCTCTGTACATAAACGTTGACAAAAGATTTTCAAAAAGGTTTTTTATATATAACTTTTTACAGTGCATAAAAATGTAGACGGATATTCGGTAAAACGAGTACAATAGTTAACAAATTTAGGCGCGTGATGGGAAAGAATATGCTTGTACACTGGCTCGGCCGGTCACTTAGTAACGGGTGAAGGTTCTAACTCGGCAGAAAAATATACATTAGAATTGCATTCTTTCTAGCGAAAGATAGTTTTGGTTTTGTTGTCTTTCTTGTAATTTAGAAAGTCAAAATGTATACAAATAGAAAGATTCAATTTTTATTACGGTAAGGGTTTCGGAGTTGGCGCAACAATATACTGATCCAAAATACCTGCAGTTACATGTAGAACGTAGGGCTGCAAGACCACCTGCGTTGCGTAAGTTGCGCTGTGCCTTTAAGCGTAGCATACAGTGTATACGTGAGCGGTTTGAAGAGTGTATGTGTGAGTGACTTGAGCAGTGTATATATGAGTGGCGTAAAAGTACTTTACATAAAAGTACTTTTTTTTACATAAAATATTTTATCCTGAATAATGTAAAATATTAGAATTATTATCGACACTAATTATTCACCAAATCATAGTTTAAAAAAATGTAATAAACTACAAAACTAAAGAGTAAAATATCTAAAATTGTAATAAGAATATCATTTTGAATCAAAATATTCTTTCGTATTTATAGAAATGATCATTACCTATTAAATCGTCAAAGTATTACAAAAGTTATTTATTATTTGAAATACAATTTATATAGGATAAAAAGTTTTTAATACTTTTAAATTATTCGTTGATACCGTGTAAAATATTATAAACAATTTATTTTTTAGAGGCTAATGTAAAAATTTTTTAAAATGTATAATATACAAAATATAAAGTTTACATAATAATATAAAATTCACAATATAAATTAACAATAAAGTGATAAAATGAATTCTATAATTTTTACTAAAATATATGTGAATATCATAATTTTTTAGATTTATTTACTATGCTTGACAGTAAGCTATCTTAGAGATTAAATGTTAAAACTAAAGAGATATAATTCATAGTATTATATATTAAATTAATTAAACGATATTTAATAAAATTTTTCCGTGAAAATATTCTATATGTATATAATATATATTTAATTTATACCACACTTTGATTTTGGCCAATAGGCTAAGAAGCGATGTTATTTAACATCGTCATGCAGGACACGGAAACTTCTTTAAAAAAAAAAACTAGAACGAAATAGAAAGCTAGAAAGTAAAGGGTTGGAACTTAATGTCTTAAAGATAAAAATAATAAGATCAGGAAACCCTAGAGGGAAAAGAAACGAACAATCTGTAGAAAGAAAACATTGAGATAGTCAAAAAGTTCAACTATCGGGGTACATATTCTGTAATAACAACAAAGAGATAGAACATATAAAACATCTGACAAAAAGGCACATATAAAACTACGCTAAGTATGGAATCAGAATTAAAAATAGTTTAAGGAAGACATAAACACGAAATATATAATATTTGAGAGCTTGATAAATGGCATTATGATGTATGGGGCTGACATTTGAGACTGAAAATATTTGAAGAAATTAAACTTTAGGAAATGGATTTTAGGAGTTGACAGAAGCATCCAAAATTTCATCGCAATGCTTGATACAAAAAGAAATAAATTAGAACTCAAAACAGTCAAGAAGAAATTAATTTCAAAGAAATTTTTAATGAATAACCAAGGAAACATAATGAAATAATATCTAAAAGTCGCTCTAAGAGATGGAAGAAAGCAGGAGAGAAGTTAGATAGAAAATAAGAAATAGTCAAAAATACTAGCAGAAAGAAGAATGAAATTCTGGAATAACAGTGGATGGTCGGACAGAATATGAAGAGGAAAAAGAGAAGAAGGAAACCAAATATGGAAGGAAATGGTAAAGATACTACTTGGTAAACAACAATAAGATTGAATAAATAAATTAGAAAAACCAACATATGGAAAAAAAATAAAAAAACATTCTATTAGGAAGACTCCAAGGAAAAAGAAGTATAAACGAAAAAAACCAGAAGAAAAAAAAAGAACCCAAATGAAAATAATACCGAGATATAGAATGGGAAATGAATCGAGAAACAATAAGCATTGGGCAAAAGAAGAAAAAAGAAAGTGTAGGCTGTGCAACAAAAATATGAGAACAATAAAACACTTTTTAGAGAATTGCGATATATCGAGAAACAAAAACGTACAAGGGTGGAAAATACTAAAAAGCAATAAGAAAGGCATAGCTACATTATACAAAATTCAATGGTTAAGAAAGACTGAAAAATAAAAATGTAATACGCCAGACGAGATCAACATAAGGGAAGAATAAACAAAAATAAGAAAAAACAGGAAGTGAATAAAGCGTATGAAAAAAACACCTATATAAGCAAAACATAAAAGAAAAATATATAAAGGACGTATATGAGGCTAAACAATATCTCATAATAATAGAATTAAATAAAGCGTTAGATGTAAGAATGATTGTGAAAAACAAACAAACAAACAATAAAAAATTGTAAGTTAAATATAATAAATAAAACAAAAAGTAAAATTTAAATATAACAATTTATAATATTGTGTAATAAAAGATCTATACGTTTAATTTATATACTTATATGAATATATGTATATTTTTTAATGATATTTTATTTTGATCTTACTAGCTACATATTATAGATAAAATGTAAAAAGGGATTTACAAATACCAAGTTTCGTCAATTATAATTTTCATTTATAAATATATATGATTAACTACACCGTACTACAAGTAAAAATGTAAATAATTTATGGAATTTAAATTCATAATTATACAATAATTTTCTAATAATAAGTGACTTATAATTAAATAATTATATGACTTCTAGATAGAAATTAAACAAAGTAACAGACTACACAAGGATGTCTTGTACCCCCCGTAGACGACGGGCTGGCGAACGTTAAACAAAACATCATCGCACGGGCATAATTATTTACAGTTTCTTAGATTTAATTAAGTTTAACGTATTTTGAGTTTTCTGTGAAATTTCGAACGGCCGTTGACATTTTACGGATATTCGATAGTGTAATAGAGCGTCAATACGTATAAATATAGAAAAAATATACGCAACATCAGCGCGGAAACAAATACCAGTGTCCGCACATTGAAACATTGCCGACGGATACATGCCCCCGGTGTAGTCACATCGCACCTCCATGAGCGAAACCCATTGCCTCGAGGACAAGAGACCTCAGTCTCGCTCTACGTCGCGGAATCGTACCATCAATTACCAATTTAAGCGACTACTTGTATTTGAACCATGCATCTATCTATTAACTCCTTTACACTGGCTCCAAGAGGGCGTGCTCTTATGAATAATAATTATAAGACTTCTACATAGAAATTAAACAAATTTTACAGACTACACAAGCATAATATTCTTTTTTTATGTAATATATTTTTTATTAGATAGATAGATATATTGATAGTATATTAAACAATATTTTACATTGTTATATTGACATATTTTTTAACAGTGTTATCTTTTTTACAGTATTTTACAGTGTTTTATTTATTTTATCATGTTTTTATCAATATTATTTTTATTCGGGTTATTAAAAGTGTAGTCGTGGATGTTCACTCTTTTTTTCCTTTTTTGTTGTTTATTCTTGACTATTATTATTCTCTTCTTTTTTTTATTCCTTTTCAATGGTTATAAAATTTTATCTTCTTTTTTTCTTTCTTCTGAATTTTTTTAAGTTTGTCTATATCATATTTTTCACCTTTTAGAATTTTTTTCCACTGTAACTCTTTGTTTTCAGCGATTTCACGGTCCTCTAATGTATGCTTATTTGTTTCTTTACTTTTATGGCATAATCTGCATTTTTTCTTCCTCTTTCAACAAATATATATTATTTCTGGCTTCATTACCCATTCGGAATCTAACGAGGGTTTTCATCCCTATTTTCCGGTGTTATTCCAAAATTCTATTCTTTTTTCACCTAACGTTTTTATACATTTTTATTATATTTTTATCCTGTTTCTTTCTTTGTTGCATTCAAACTCAATTCCGTCTTTCAAGGCAGCTTTCACGTATTCTTTCATTAGTTCATTTTTGTTATTCATAATTATTTTTCTTTCGAAATTAATAGCTCTATTAACTGCATGGATGTCGAGATTATCTCTTTTGCTGTCTAGCATTAGTAACGTGTTAGGAGTGTTTCTCTCTAATCCTAGTGTGCATTTAATGAATCTTTTTTTTATTTTTTTCAAATTCCCCATATGATTTACAACCCCGTATTCCCGAACCATATAATGCTACTCTACTAATTAGGCTATCCAATATTTTGAATTTCATTTTTATATCTTCTTCGAACCACTTTTCACTTAGGTGCCATATTTTTCCCATTTTTAAGTTCGTTTTTTTAAGTATTTTATGTGTTTCTCGTCTTTGTTGTTGTTGTTAAATATGTAACCTAAGTAATTTTAAGTTTTGACCAATTCAATTATCTCTTTTCTCCATCTGATAGTTTTTTTTCTCCCTTTGGAGTTTCTAATTCTCATAATTTTTTCTTATGGGAATACAAATGTAGGCCTTTATCTTCTAAATTTCTCCTTAGTAACCTCAGTAGTTCTTTTAATTCTGTTTTGAATTTTGCGATTATTATAATGTCGCCGACATACGAGATCGATCTGATTTTTTTGTTTGCAATTTTAATTTCTGATGTTCTGGATTTTTTCAACGAGCTTTCTATATCTTACATGGCGATGTTGAATAATAGCGGGCTCAAGGGACAGCCTCGTTTTACACTTTTATTTGTGAGCATTTCAGTGATTATTTCATAATCAATTTTTATTTACACCCTCGAACCTCTGTATAGTTCTTTTACCATTGTTAATGTTGAAATCTAACGAGGGAAGTAATAATTGCCGGTGAATAAATTTACGCTAATTCCTTCAGCACATTTTTTATTTTACGTTAAACTGAGGGTAATGGATCGGTACAATCAAGGTCGAAACAGATTTCGAACAGTATCTGAATCGCTTTCCGCCGACAATCGTATTTATATCCTTCTTTTTGTCGGTATTTTCCACCGGAGATTTATGTATATGTTAGTTTATATTTTATGCCTACACCTATCGCCTATGGTTCTCCGGAAAGACACTTGACCGGTGTTACTAACGAGACAGTTATTAAATAATAAGCAATGTATTCAATTTCTATTGCGTCTAAAATATAAAGAATTCGCTTGCGCATGATCTTCGAAAGTGGCGACAGAATCGGTTTATTCTGTCGCTAACAACAATATTTATTATGTTTTGGATTTTCATATTTTCCACGACCTTCAAAAGATCCTCTCTTTTTAGAGTGCTGAAAACTGCTTTGATTTTTTAATAGGTAAATAGCTTCGGCCGTACTTCTCTTTTTTCTAAAGCCCATTTGTGCAAATCAAATTTTGCATTTTGTTCCAAGTATTTTTCTAGTCTGTTTTTTAAAACTTCTGCTAGTATTTTATAGCCAGTATCTAGTAAAGATATCCCCCTGTCACCCTTATTGGGTGAGTTTTTGTATCCTTTTTTGTATATAGATATTACTATCGCTCTCTGTTATTCGTCTATAATTTTTTGGTGCTTTATAATTTCATTCAGAATTTTTGTCATTTTATTTATCGTAAATTCTTCCCCGTATTTCTACATTTTATTCATAATTTCCTGGGCTTTTTCTTTTTTCAAATTTATAATTATGTTATGAATTTCTATATCTTTTATTTTGTGATCAATCCGTAAGATGCGTTGAAGGTCCCAGTCATTTTTATGCACTGCTATTTGTCTATATATCTTTGTGATGTCTGTGGCAAACAGGTGTCTGAATTGCCTGATCCAGATGAGTACATCACAGATGTCCAGGTGTAAGTTTGAACCATTGTGCATGATATCATTGAGAGTGTGTCCCGATGAGGTTTTACATGATGCGTTGAACACCACTCTCAACTTTAAAAATGCACCATCCATTTTACTTACACCATATTGAGGTAAAGACACTGCATGATGGTGAGCATTTTCCGGAACCTTCCTCATGCGTTTGAATTCCTCGTATTCCTTCATGAATGCACTGTATTGATGATTGAAGTTGTCATCCTTTGACAACTTCCAGAGCAAATACTGTAGATGTCTTTGTGCTATGGTGAGTGAATTTCCCAGATTACTGATGGAGTCCTTTAATGGAATCCTACGATGAATTTTCCTGAGGAGTATCGCGTATGAGTTGACTTGAAATGTTTTTCACACTCCAAGTCGGTCGGACTAAATTCCTGAAAATTAGTTTTCAGGACCTGTTCCTGTTCCCAGAATCTCTTCAGCAACAATTCCAAAGGAAATTCATACTGTCGCTGCTACGCATGCTGTGCAGTGGTCAATATCTGCTTTTTTTCTTCGATTGGATCAAGTACAATCCAGTTGCGCAAATGGAGGATATGTCGTCTGTGAACCCAGAATGCCCTCCAATAACTCACTCGTCGCTCTATCGAATGACTTTAAAACATGATGGACTACCATGCAGTCCCACATGCTCTCCGTCATTTTGAATAATTTCAGGGTCTTCGCGGCCTTCTTTATGTTGGATCTTAATTCATCAAGATCTGTGGCCGAGCGGATAACGGAGGCTGCTTTAAACATTTTTCCTAGCTGGGCATCAATGTGGTGATGAAAATGTTCATACTCGTCAGTGATTGTCTCCCAAGCTAGGCTAATTAACTTATTCCGCACTGGGAAACCCTTCACAAGCCTGAGAGAATGTCCACTCAGAGCCCGTGTTACATATTTCAGTTTCTTCACATCGGCGACATCCTTTCGTTTTAACAATCTGACAACGAATATATCCCGAAAATGGGGCTAATCTGACAGATCGTCAGAGAAGTCCGGCAGGTCAAGACTTGGAAGCTTGTCCTAATAAGACCTCCCAGTTGATCCCGTTGACTGTAATACGTTAACCCGGTTCGCTGCCAGTTTCTGAGCCTAGAGACTGAGAGTGAATCGGACTGATAATCACTCATGAGTGCATACTAAACCTCGGTGAAGTATACGTCGTTGATGAATTTCCTAGGGCATGTTGTCTCAATGCTTACGTACTCCTCCTCAAATTTGGCAAACACTGACTCAAATTTATTTTCTAAGCTGGTGAGTTGTTCTAATTTGATGGTTTCCGCGGAATCTGGAAGATGATGAGCCGTTCTCGTCAATGAATTAATCCTCTGCTGTTGGTTCTGCAGTTTGAGGAAGAGCATCGGAGGCATTTGAGCTAGTGACTTGATTGAGATCCCACTCCCACAAGGCTGCGGAGAGTGAGACCTTCTCAAGTCACGCATTGATTTTACTGGTATGACTTTGAGTGATTACGCAAAGTCCATCACTTGAGTGGTGCTTTCACTGTCAGACATAATTGAATGTGTACACACAGAGCACTACAATTTGAGTTATCACCACTAGATCTGGCTCCCAGGACCAAATAAATTTTGAGCAATATCCAAATAAACTATTTAATGGTGAAGGTAAATGAATACACACACAAATCATCGATGAACGGTTCATAATTATAATTTTTATGAGCAAAACTTAATTACTAATTTAAGATTAACAATGAAAAGAAGAACTTATATTATTATTTGAGCGCACTTATAAACACTTAATACTAAGAACTTAAGCACTAACTTATTAATACCGCACCTATTATTAATTACAAATAAAACGCACTTAATTTAACTTAACTACAATTTATTTTTACAATGATATTAACGCAAGTGTATTGAAATGATTTTATGAGTGAGCTTGAATTACTCCAATGAATGTGTGTGTGTGAGAGAGAGAGAGAGAGTTTACTACTTCTATTTAAATATTATCGATCATTTTACAATGTGTTGATGTATGAATTCTAAAATGAACAAAATAAAATGTTGTTATACTATAATGAGTATAATCAATAATTAATAACAAGAAGCAGCTATTCTAGAGCAAAAAATGAGAGACAACAAATGAGTTTTTGATAAAACTATCTAACTGAAGTTGGTCATCAATAAGTAACAAGCACGAGCGCGCCATTATAATCGATCTACTGCCTAATCAGTGATAGGCGACTGATAAGCCAATCATAAGGCGCGTCGTACTCATTATCAAATGAGATGATTGATGACCAATTCAAATGAATTATACGAAGTTGTCGAGAATGCTTCGCGGGTGGTCGACCGCGCCAATTAGTTATTGACGCGCAATCGACGCCCTCCAGTTGAGCAGCGCCCTCTTTATCGCCACGTGATGAGTCCTTCTTATCGATAATCACTATTGCTGGCACTAATTGGTGGCAGTGGACTTGAAAATAATGATATGAGTTAATAAGATAACAACACTGTTTAGAAATTATCAACTTATTAAGTTGGTATTAGTGACGTCATCATTGGTGTCATTGATGCCATTAATCAATTATCGACATGTAATAATTAAGCGGTCACTTTAATTCATGAGTCGTTTCGATCGAACTGACACACTAATCAATACACAAATTCGCACTGACAACAGGTGCGACCAATTGAAATTTCATCGTTATTAAAATTCAGATATAGACAATCAATAATAAAGAAACTTTCAATTTAATTTAAAGAAAAATTCAAGAAATATTACAAAATCATAAAGTTCAAATAAAGACATCAGTTTAACTAAATGTTGCTAAAGGTTGAGAAATCAAACATTCAATCAAATTAAAATTTACAAGTAATAATTATTATCAAATATTATTAAAATTTATTATCTAAAGAAGCGTAAGAGATTTTATTTATTGTAAATAAATCAGCAATTAATATTTATATATTTTTATATTTCATATTTTTTTATATTTTTATTATTATATTAATTTTATCATATTTTGTTATATTTTCATTATGATATTGATTTATATTATTTTACATTTCATATTATATTTTTTTTAATAATTTTTTATAGTATATTATATTGTATTTCATATTATATTTTTTTAATATATTTTTTATATTATATTATATTGTATTTCATTTAATATATTTTTTATATTATTTATATTGTATTTCATATATATTTTTTTCATCAGGAAGATATCAAGGTAAAATTTTATTACAATTTATATATTATTTATTTATTGTTTATTATTTCATTTATTATTTTTTATATACAATTTAATCAAAACCATAAAAGAAGATAATTACAGAAAGATTATTTATAGTATCTATAAATATCAAATTTAAATCAAGTAGTTAAATACATTCAAGTAAATTGTAAGTAAATCAAAATATCTAAAAACCAAGAAGAAAAATCAACCACTAAAAATCTTTCAACATCTCCGATGACAACGTGGAGTAAATAACAGATATACTTCCTTTGAACCTTTCATAAAAAAAATGTCTCAACATCTAGAGTTAGATTGATTAAAAAATTAGTTGCTGAGTTGCCTGAAGATTCAAGCCAAACGACTATTGAAAACTTAGACGTTATTAAAAAAATTATTGAAAATTCACATAAGGCAGCACAGCAAATTTGAATCTGACCTAAAAAATTTTTAAGTAATGAATATTTTAAATATAAAGTTCCTGACAAAGAATATGAAGTTTATGCAAAAACTTTAAAGAAAATGTCTTAACTTAAGTAAGAACTAAATAACAATTTAAAAATCTCATCTGACAATAATCATCTAACTGTCACAACTCAAAGGCCTGTTAGGTTGACAAAAATTCCTATACCTTTTTTTGACGGTGACTACACAGACTGGCCATATTTCAATGAATTATTCGAAGGCATTGTTTTAGATGCATGGCTCACTGATGTTGAAAAATTTCATTACCTCAAATGTCAATTGAGAGGCTCACCCGCCCAGGTAATATCGACATTTCATAATATTGGAAAGTCGTTGATCCCTATCTAGAATGCTTTAAAGGAAAGATATGAGAATAAAAAACAAGAGATTCCAGGAATATTAAACAAAATATTTGGAGATTTGTCTCTCATTCCAGACAAGGCTACCTCACTCGAAAAATTATTCACTGATGCCACCGAGCTGAAAAAAAGGTTAGATTCCTCTAACGCACTCACCTATCCATAGCACTGTATCATGACTTTCAACACAGTGAAGCGGTTAAGCAAAACAACAAGGAAGGAATGGGAGGCAAAAATTAGTAATTATCAAAAATATCTTACCTTCGAAGAGTTAAAGGAATTTAAAAATCTAAATATTTAACACTCAAAGAGATGGAAATATTGAAAGATAAGAGATGGAAAATATTGAAACACCATCATCAAGTTTCAATAATAATCAAGAAACTCATAAGTACATCAACCTTCAAATAAAAAAACACATTTTTCATCAGCGAGAAACTCTTCAAGTCAGAATGCAACAGAACCGGAGCAACAGTCTCAATATATTTGTGATTGCTGTAATGGTTCACATTTCATTACAACGTGTACATCTTTCTACGATATGAGTTCTGGCGTGAGAGACAAGCAAGTAACAGAGAAATATGTCTGTTATAATTGCTTTGGAAGACATAGCATTTGCTCGTGCTAGAACAAAAAGATGTGAAAATTCTGTTCTAATAAACATCACACTATGTTGCATGAGGCATACAAGACAAAATATGTTTCAGTCTCCGACAGACTTTAGCCAGAAAGTTGTGGAAAATAGGCAACAGGCGCAGTCACATCAGAACAATCAAGAATAATTTCAATAAATATCTCATCACATAACTCATCAGGTTACTCATTATTAGGAACAGGTCGGGTTAACATCAAATCATCATTAGAAGAATCATCATCTGGAAGGTTATTGATAGATTCCAGAACGTAATTTTCATTTATAACTGAAGATATCATAAGAAAACTCAAAATTAATCAACAATCATCAGAATTACTCATTACTGGAATTGGTGGATCAATTGCACTCAAAACCAAGGAAGTTGTTACAATTTTATTAAAATCAATATACTCTCATGCCATGATCACAATAAAGGCTCATACTTAAAAAGTTATCGACTGTGTTGTCCGTCGTCAAGATGTCACTACAAGTATTGGCCACATCTTAAAAATCTAAAACTGGCTGATCCTGAATATCTAATAACCCGAATAATAGATATCACAATAGGAGAGGATTATTATGGGTAAATTATAAAAACAAACATTATAAAATATTCATCAACAATGCCCATATCACAGTTATCTATTTTTGGATGACTAATTATTGGTCCTACTAATAATCATCAGAACAATTCAAAGTCAACTCATTTAGCTTCCAAATTAGAAAATTCAAATATATCATTGGTCGAGATACTCCGGAAATTTAGGATACAAGAAGAAGTACCTGAAATGGAAAGTAGTAAATTCACCAGAAGAATACTGGTGTGAAAAACACTACAAATCAACTCATCAGAGAGACTCATCAGAAAGGTATATCTTTCGTATACCATTTCATTCAACGCCAAGTAATCTGGGTTCCAAGTATTCATGGCTCACAACTGTTTTCAAAGTCTCATTAAAAGACTTACAAAGGATGAAGATTATCATCAACTTTATCAATAGTTTATGAGTGAATACAAGAAATTAGAGCACATAAAGAAAACACCTTCAGTCATTACTCATCAAACAAATAACGCTTATCTGACACATCATGGTGTATTGAAAACAGAAGGAACTCTTAAAAAATTAAGAGTTGTTTTCAATGGCTCCTGTCCCACAAAATCAAGGAAATCTATTAATGATCTAACTCATACAAAAGCCAACTTACACCTTGACATAACAGATTTTTTAAATTTAGGTTAGAAAATAAAATATCTATTTGCTACAGATGTCAAGAAAATATACTGTATGTATGTAATGTATCAAGATGACTGGAACTATCAAATAATACTCTGGCTAGATGAAAATAATAAAAAAATACCATATCACTTAATTACAGTGACATATGGTACTAAATCAGCACTATTTTTATCAATGAGGACTCTCCTGCAACTAGTCATTGACGAAGGAAATAAATTTCTACTTGTTTTGCCATCAATATACGACAAATATGTCGATAACATACTTGTGCAGATTCACCACAACAACTGGTGAATATTGTAAAGAACCTCCAAAAACTTTGCATAGTGGGCGGTCTCCCATTAGCTAAATGGCACTCATCACATCCAAAGTTACTCAAACAAATTAATATGATTGATGATCAGGAAATAATCATCAATTTTGAAGACTACGAGACCAGAATACTCGGACTCAAGTGGAACAGCAAGGAAGATGTATTTTTCTTTAATACGAAATCAACGCTCAACAATAAAAAAATCACAAAAAGAAACATACTCTCTAAAGTAGCCAGTATTTTTATTCATTAGGATTCGTTCAACCAGTAGTTATCACAGCTAAAACATTCATACAGGAGTTATGGTTACACAAGCTCATGTGGGACGAATTCTTGCCAACTCATCTCATTTAAAGATGGATAGATATTAGAAAAAACCTATGAACTAGGCAAAATCAAAATTCTAAGGTGGTTTAACACTACCAGTGAATCATAAGTTGACTTGCATAGTTTTCTAATATCTCTCAACTCGCAACTGCTACAACAATATACATGACAGTCCATAACTTAAAAGGTATCACAAACACCCGCATTTGTGCTAAAACTAAGGTAGCATAATTCGAGCCAACAAGCCAACTTTCAGCAGCCGTTTTATTGTCAAAACTCATCAGATATGTCAAAGCCACAATAAAAATTGACATCAACGAAACTAATCTTTGGACTGACTCACACGTTACACTCACATGGATCACAACTTACATTAATAATGAAGTATCCTGTTGATTTTAATGACAATCCGAATGAAATTAACTTGATGAGTCTTGAATTGATTTGATCTCAATGATCCTTGTATTGGATTGTTAGCGAGTGTTCTGATGAGTTATATCCATTAGTAAAATTGCCAATTTGTGTATTGGTCTAACCATGGTAGTGATTACTGTTTCGAGTGTTACCACTCTAATTAGACCATCTTGATCTGCATGCAATTGAGTGACTTTGGCGATAGGCCACTTGCTACGTGGGATCCTCTCGTCAGTGATGAATACTAATGATTCAATCTTGACATCATGTCTTGGTGAGTGCCACTTTGAGATTCAAAGTTGTCGTTGTAGATAACTCTTTGACGATTGAGTTCAAAACTTCTGAAGCTGTTATTGAATGAATTGATATCTTGATAATCTTGATTTTTTTCAAGTCCTTGAGTGATGCTTTAGTCAGTGTTAGAGCATTTCCGATAAGAAAATGACTTGGAGTGAGTGCTTCGACGTCTTTTGGGTCATCACTTAGAGGCTCCAACGAGCTTGAATTAAGAATTGCCTGTACTAAGTTAGCAAAGTGTTGATTTCTTCTAAGGTGAGTGGTGTTTCCTCAATCGTACGTTGAAGATGATATTTAACCGATTTCACGACTGCTTTCCATTTACCTCACATATGAGGTAATGCAGGCGGGTTAAACGACTAAGCTGAATGATCAGATGATATGATGCTTGAAAATCGTTTATACTCTATGGTACCTTGAATGAATAGTTTCTTGAGTTCAGTGTTAGCTCCAATGAAATTATTGCCAAAGTCAGAGTAAATCGTCAGTGATATTCCTCTTCTTGATGAAAATCTTCTGTACGCAGCAATGAATCCTTCTGATTGAATAGTCACTGACTGTGTCCAGGTGTACTACAGATGTGGCAAGACACACAAAGTCACATAACCATGACTTATGTATCTTAGCACTTCGTCCCTACCATGTTTGAAAAGTCAGTGACCCTTCATCGTTGACTCTTGTTTTTTTTTTGTTTTTGAGAAAGGTCGTGACGTGACAGCGTGACTCAAGAAAGAAGTAGTTGCCTCATCAATTGTTGGGCTCGAATAACTGTTTGACGATTACACACGACACACTTGAGGATGAAGGATCTTACAAAAAATCGACCAACAATGATCTAGTATTACTGACGTATATAGGCCAATGTTATTTGTGTGCCTTCATGAAGAGTCTTCTGATAAGCATTTTCGATGATGAATTCAGTCAATCGGCGCAGAACTGCTGAGTGTTTGCTTTCTTCAGGTAATTATGAGTGTCTTATTCTGCCTCCAACTTTGACAATACCGTCTTGATCCAAATATATAGTGAGTTTATTGAATGTGTGTGATGATGGCAATTTGGATCCGGATTGGAAAATTTTGAGTTCTTGATGAAAATAGATTAGTTGAATAGCCTGAGCCCAAAATTTCAAATAAATAAGAAAAATACTTTTCAATTGAATTTCTTTTATTTACTCTCTAATATTACATGTTTTTGTAAAAGACTTATTTTTTTCTACTTTGGTGTTATTCTTAGTTCATAGTGTACTATAAAATACTAACAATTTTTTATATAATCATTAAAAAAAAAAAAAACATACTCGCAAAGCGCGTGCCTTTCTTTGCACAACCAGAATTAGGATGTAACAAAATGGAGGCTGAGAAGAAGGAATCGACGTTTCAACAGCTACCGAGAACAGTCAAAAGTTCTATGTTATGTCTGCCGGAGCAGAGATCACCGGAAAATACCGTGTACTTAAGCTTGCGGCAATGGTTGACGCGAATGAGGAACGTCGGCGAGGATACACCGAAATCAACATTACTGAATTTCTGGTGATATTACAGTAAATGCAACTTCAAATGCAGGAGCTGCGGGACCAAAGCAAAGCATTTCGTCGAACAGCGGAGGAGGCTAAAAATGCTCTAGCTACACGGACTGGCTCCCAGCTGATGGGAGAATAACGGAAAATTAGCAATCCAAATAGAAGGAAAACAGAAATAGAGTTAGCCAGACCTCGCATCAGTGAGCTAGAGGATACAGCATATCGTGAAGGCGTCCTTAATGGTAGAAGCTCGCCCTCTGGCCAACATCAAAGCGAGGGGCTACCGTTCCTAGTGACCACGGAGCAGCTGCCAAAGTTTTCTACTGAAGACATGACGCAGACTGTGACGGCGTGGTCTGAATGGGTAGTCCAGGAGACAATCTTTTACAGCTGGAACGAGGCCGAGATGTTCCTGTCAGCGAAGAGAGCACTGATGAGCACGGCACGCTACTGGCTCGACACGCAAAGATGACTAACGTCATGAACATCGATGAGTCAAGGACTGGACGAGACTTTAAGGAAACAAGTGCTCGTCTCAAACATGTACGAACTAATGCGCACAAGAAAAAAAAAGAACAAGACAATTCTGGCTTATATCCAGAAAATAAAATTTCATGGGGCCCAGGCAGGTATATTTACTACAGAGGTGCGCAGATACATCGCGCATGGCTATACGAATGACGCGCAGCTGAGAATACTGATCATGAGAGCAACGTCGTGGCCGAAGCTGATAGACATGCTCGCGACCCTGGAGCGAAAACAAGGAATTAAATTCGAGCTATGACAAGATCCAGGCAGAAGAGGCGACAAAACATGCTAGGTGTGCAGAAAAATAGGACATCTAGCCAAGGACTGTACGCAATCGGACAAGCGTGAGTGCTACGTATGCAGAAAAATCAGACACATGGCGAAAACCTACTCGAAACACCAGCAGCGTCAATGTGAAAAGCTAAGATTAACCACATATTGAGCGGCAGCAATAGAAGTTCACTGCTATCATAGAAGTTATAGAGATGGCATGCCAGATGGACACCGGCACGAACAGAAACATTCTGCACGAGGACGCATTTAAAGAAATCAATTGGAAAGTTCCATCTGAATTATTAATTCACCATTTTAGAAGGCTCAGGGGTTCGAATTCGAACACTCAGCACAGTAGATGTCCCTACTATAATAAAGAGTATAAATTATAACATACGGTATTCGGTGGTGCCTCAAGACAACCTATAATCCACGGTGCTTATCGGCAATCCACTTGTCGACGTGGCCGTAGTCAGGTTGAGCAAGGACAGCCCTGAGATATACCCTCTGGTAGGCAGGGAATATATTTTTCAGGTACAGGCTGAAATTAAAAATATGTTCTTGGAGCTCGTGGAGCACATATGGAGATGCTTCAAAATTATACTACACAACACCAAGCCGAATGCCCTGTAACCTTAAAGATCGAACCGAACGACTCAACGTCAGTAGCATCTCGACCAAGGAGATTATCGCCTGAAGACGAGGGTGTAATCCGGAAGACGTTTGACAAGTAGTTCGATGAGGCCGTCATTGTCAAAAGCGACTCTGAGTGAGCCAATCAGGTACTCACATCTTCCAAAAATGACAGTACTCTAAACGTCTTTATCGACTATGTAGTGTCTAATAAAAAGGTAAAGAACTGACATTTTCCAACAGCAGTACTGGAAAATTTATTGAAAGCGACCGACGGCTCCGTAATAAGCTCGGTTTTGGATTTAATGGTCAAATTTTTTCATGTACCAATAGAGGAGCAAAGTCACAGGATTGAAACATTCGTGGTACCGCGGGGACAATAGAAGTCTATGGTGGGACCCTTTGATTTTCGTAAGTCGCCGGTTATTTTTCAGAAATACGTGACGAGACTTTTCGAGAAACTGATAAAATAAAACAGAAAAATAGTGGTTATATGTATAGACGATATGTTCCTCAATGGGAAGGACAAATATGAAGCAGCAAAAAACCTGCAGCTAGTTGTTAAAACAGCCGTCAAATATGGTCTGCGATTTAATTGGAGGAAATTGCAGGTAATTAGGAAGCGGGTGAACTATATCGATTATACCATCCAGAGCAGCACCGTTTCTCTGGTTCCAGAGCGGTTCAAGGCGGTTGAGAGCTGACAAGAGCCAACAACTGTCAAAAGGTCACGATCTTTCTTGGGGTTGGCTAGCAATTTTCACAGACTTATACGCGATTGCACACTTATTTTCAGGCCGGTCATAAACCTATTAAAGACGGATGTAAAGTTCAAGTTCGACAAGAAGCAAAAAGAGGCATTTATATTATTGCAGCAAATCTTGTTTTCAGATCCGGTGTGGCACCTATACAACAGAACTAAAGAAACAGAGCTACATACAGACGTATCAAAAGATGGATACGGTGCTATGATCCAACAGTGTTGTTCGAAAGATAAAAAAATGTACCCAATCTACTGCATGAGCAGAAAAACAACCGCTGCCGAGAAAAACTACAACTGTGAGTTAGAGGCATTCGCATTAGTAAAGGCCTTGCAAAAGTTCGACGTTTACCTACGAAGAATTAAATTTAAAATCGTGACGAACTCTACCGCCTTCTAGAAGATTATGAGCTGCAGCCATTTGAGTAAATCAATATCTTTTTTGTAAAGTTTTACGGAGTGAGCAAACTGAATTTTTTCAAAGAAAATAGGCCTAGTGTATTTTCATATATCGAAATCGATCGCATTATCTTATCAACGACAGGTGATTAATGAACCAATAGAATGTGTCATCTCCCTTGACAAATAACATAAATTATCTTATTCAAATGAGGAACGTGAAAATGTCTCTAGACATCATGCGGCGGGAGTGTTGAACACGCTGATTAGCTATATATTTAGAATTATGTACTCGAGTGACGCGTTATTTTTCGCTACGTAGTGAGTTAACATTATCTATAATCTATTGATTATCGATTGCCACATATGACACCAGAGATATCTCAATCCGCGTAATCTCCAGCAATAGAAAATATGCAATTTTAAAGTAAAGTGAATTTTTAAGTTTAATTCTTACATGTTACATAAAAGTAATTGAATTTACTTTTATGTTGCTATTTCTATTAACATAATTTTATTTAATATCAAAAGCATATATAAAAATTATATGCTTTACATGTATAATTCAAACTTTTTCAATAATTCTAGAAAACTAATAAAAAATAATACTTCAGTAATATTTCTACAATTTTTAAACTTTGCTAATAATAAAGCAAAATCATAAAATATGTTCTATAAAATAAATGATAGAGCAATATTGTTTAAGTTAAATGAAAAAGTTATTGGTAATAAAAAATTTTAATTTAACAATGTTTCAGAATGAATCATTTTGGCACCTCTGGCACTACCTGGTTATTGACCATCAATTATTGATTATAGATAAAAAGGACTCACAACATGGCGATAAAGAGAGCACTGCTCATCTCGGGCGCGTCGATAACTAATTGGTGCGGTCAACCCCCCGCTAAGCATTCTCGACAACTTCGCGTCAATATTCAAATTGGTCATCAATCATTTCATTTGATGATAAGCATGGCGCATCATATAATTGGCCCATTGTTTGCATATCATTGACTAGGTGTTACATCTGTCATTATGATGCGCTCATGCTCGTTGTTCACTGATGACCAAGTTTAGTTAAATTACATACCTATAACTCATTGGTTGTAACTCATTTGCGCAAATTTTGTTAATCATTTTTCATTAGACAAAAACTCACTATTATTACAATCATTCGTACATCAACATTAGATTCACTCATTTAACACACGTACATCAACACATTTGTCTAGCGATTGTAATAATAAGTTAATAGCAATTAATCATTTCTCTCTCTCACACACACACTAATACACCTCATTACATTTACAAAAAAAGAAATACTCATAAGTTTATAATCACATTAATTTATGTGCAGTATTTACATTTTAGTGCTTAAGTTTATATTTAATTATGTTTAATATCAAGTTTCATTGCGTAGTGAAATTAAGTTTTTGAATAATAAGTATTTAGTAATTTAAACTCATATAAATTAAGTGCATTACTTTGTAAATGCATTATTTGATAAGTGGGTTAGATTTATAAGTTATCACATCGACTCTTTCTTAATATAAGTTTTATTGTTAAATATATTGTTTATTTAATTTGCAAAAGATTTGTGTGTATTTTACTCAACCGTCACCACTAAAATATTTCAATTTGATAGTGCTCAAACAAACAATAACATTCTAATTTTTTCAATATACTTTCATAGTGAGTATACATATTTAAAGTTTCAATAAATTTTTTATTGCTTTAAAAATTAATTTTCTTAACATCAACATCGTTTTAAAATACTGTAGATGAGCAGACAGCACGCGACACATCGGCAGAGACGCCGATGTACCAAACAACGGGCCGACGTGCCGCCGTCCAATAGGAACGTACAATGGTAGCGTGGATGACGGTACGCTGCAGCGTGGTGACGCGCTACGATAACATGGCAACTAGACACGACGAGTAACGTTACTCGGCGCTATCAGTACCGTTACACGCCGCTGCAGTATCGTCACGCAATGATGCACTTGGGTGCATCAGTACTATACTGGCTACGCGTTAGACCACATATATAGTCGTGTCATATATATATATTGTAGCAAACCATCCCTTTAGTATTAAAGCTATTATTATCATTTTAATCGAACGCTTATTTATTCAAACCCCGTATATGAACCTCCTCCTCTTCCCTACAAGTGTGAGCTCGACCGAGATATGGACAAATAAATAAGTATAGTTAATTTTTTTTTCTTTTTGACAAGAAAAGTGGTGCGAAAAATTTTTTTTTTGTGCCTGCTTTGTAGAAAATAAAAGTGAAGTAATAATACAACAGAAGAATAGACGCATACGAGCCAACATCGGTAACAAGAACAAAACGTACGTAGCTATATAGTATAAAAGTGCAGTGTATAATACTCGGTTCACACAGGGAATAGAGTGTAGAGGAAACGACCAGAATGCACGGAAAAGGCAATAGATACGGAAGCAAAAGCGTCGTGCATGGGAAGGACGACGATAAACTGGAGCTAAACCGGGAAGAAGCGGAAGCAACAGAGGCCGGAGTACGAACCCTAGGGGCACCGATCGAGGAAAAGAGGGAAGACTGTCGGTCAGGGAGGCCGAGCATAGCCGAGGAAAGTCCCTTGGATCCCCAACGACAACCTCACAGGGCGGAATACAACCTTACCGCGAAGCAAAAGCGTCTGTGCTCAAGAAACAAGCTAAGAGAGTAGCTTGGAAAAAATCATTAGACGAAGCGGAAAACTCACGCAAAATGGCAGAAAGTCAGGAGCTAAATAAAGCTCTGGAGAGAGACGCGCAGAGAACAGGAGCTTCAGGAAATGAAACAACAGTTGCAGGTTTAAGGGCAACAGATGGAGGATATGATGGCCTCGCAAGAACTATTCCAGAGGAATATCATCGAAATACTATACACCAATCAGCGAGAGGAGAAAATCCTACTTTAACACCAGAGCGGCACCATCGCCACACCTACTAACACAAACTCAAAATACAGAAGAAGGACCATCGACCTTCGGTCAGAAACTGAAAACCCTACCAAAATTTTCGGGGCTAGATCCAAAAAAGCCCGTTGAAAAATGGATTCAATGGGTGGAGCAAAAAGCATAACTAGCAGGGTGAGACGATTTTCACACACTGGTGACAGCGCAGAACGCCCTCACAGGTGCAGCAAGAGACTGGAGCGACAACGCGAATAACATCAGAACATGGGAACAGTTCCAGGAACAAATAATAGGCGAATTCCATAAGGAAAGAAACGAAAATCTCATAATAGAGAAAATGAGAGACGCGCATCCTGAACGGAACGAGTCATGGGAGGAATACCTGAAAAAGATGAGGAATTTAAGTTTACAAACCAAACTAACAGAGTCATGCGCTATCAAGTACGCCGTAAATGGACTTCCAGGAGAACTCCTTCTCAACACAAACCTCCACGACTGTAAGACCTTTAGCGAATTACGCATCAAGGCTGAGAATTACGAAAGTTCCTGAAAGAAGCAAATGGAAAGCGGCCGAGGACGAAGTACAGTCTACAAACAACTAGTGAAAACAGCCACCAACATACAGAAAGATCCAAAATCTACACAGTGACAGCCAGAAAACAGCAAGTGCTTTAACTGCGGAGGAAAAGGCCACAGAAAACGCGAATACACGCACAACAAGGGCGGATCCAGGTGTTACAAATGCAAGGAGACGAGGCACATGGCCAAGGATTGCAGAACGGAAGTAAATCGAGTAGAAAACCAAGGATCAACCAGCACAAAAAGGACGCAAAAGAACATCGAAGTAACAACCATGGCCCTGTTGGATACCGGAGCAACTACGTGCATCATTTGATCGGACGTGTGGAAGCATGTCCAGGAACTGGGAAGATGTGAATATAAGCTGAATGCTTACCCAGGTATGCTGCGAGACTTCGGCGGGGCCCTGGTCGGCACAG
This sequence comes from Platyscapa corneri, assembly GCA_018907185.1. Taxonomy (NCBI): domain Eukaryota; kingdom Metazoa; phylum Arthropoda; class Insecta; order Hymenoptera; family Agaonidae; genus Platyscapa; species Platyscapa corneri. The sequence goes on from JACCHW010000125.1 coordinate 181,302, forward strand.
AAGGAGTTGTAAGAATCTCAACTAACGTCGATGGAACAGTCTACGATCTCGACTACTTCATCGCACCAGAAGGTGCGGAAACTCACGAGGTATTCTTAGGTGAACCAATTCTCGACAAGGCGTGGCTAATCCTGGACAAAGAGAAAGCAACACTGGAATCACACCTGCCTAGCATAGAATACATAAAGGAAATAAAAGAAAGAGAAACTCCAACAGGTAAAGCACTCGAAGACGTCCCGACCATCTACATCCAGGAGGTGCGTGAAATAATAAAAAAGTATAAACTATAAAAAACTATAAAAGAAAGAAGAGGCATTGGTGAGAATAAAGATCATCCTCAAGGACGAGACTCCCTACCACAGCCACCCGCACCGACTATCTCAGGCTTAGTAGTCACCGGCTACTCAGAGATAGTAGACAAACAAGTGAAGAATGGCTGGAGAAGGGGATTATCATCCCGGGATACGGCAACTTTTCCAGCTCACTAGTGGTAACGAGGAAGAAAACTGGAGAATACCGAGTGTGCGTCAATTACAAAGAGCCAAACGCACAAATGGTAAAGGAGGTGATGAAAATGCCGATCATCGAAGACGTATTGGACAACCTCGCGGAAGTAAAGGTGTTCTCCACTATCGACCTAAAAAATGAGTTTTTCCACGTGAAGCTGAAAGAGGAAAGCCGTAAGTACCTGACCTTCGTAACGTAGAACCGCCAGTACGAATTTACCTTAGTTTCCTTCGGAGTAAGCATGGCTCCAGCAATGTTCACCACGTATATTCGATATGTTTTCGCGGAGTTCCTGAAAACGAGACTGGTCGTCTTTTTCATGGACGACGGAGTCGTGAAAGGCAGAGACTACCTAGAAGCCCTGGACAACCTGAAAGCAGTTCTAAAAAGAACAGAACGCTTCGGCATAAGAATAAACTGTAGGAAATACTAACTGCTCCGGACAAAGGTAGAATTTTTAGGCCACGTCATCGAAAACGGAAAAGTCTCCCCCACTGAAAACAAAATGCGATTTCTAAGACTAGCAGGATACTTCAGAAAGTTTATCCAGAACTACGCAAAGACAGCAAAACTCCTGAGCGACCTACTCAAGAAGGTTGCGAAATACAGGTTTGGAGAGGAGCACCGTAGAGTATTCATCGTCCTCAAAAGGGCTCTTGTGGAGGCACTAGTGCTGAGAATCTTTAACCAGCACCGGGAAACGGAATTCCACGCAGATGCTTCTATCGACGGATACGGTGCTATATTGCTCCAAAAGAATCCCGAAGATCAACAGCTACACCCTGTGTACTACCTGAGCAGTAAAAAAACACCTGCGGAAAGGAAGTACACAAGCTACGAACTCAAGTTCTTAGTTATCATCCGGGCCTTAGATAAATTTCGGCGCTACCTGATGGGCCGATACATCAAGATAATTACGGACTGTGCGGCATTTCAGCAAACCCTGAACAAAGAGAAACTGTCCCCAAGAGTCGGACGATGGGTCATGCTGATCCGATAGTTCGATTATGAAATGGAACATCGCTTAGGAACAAGGATGCGCCACGTAGATGCTCTCACCAGGTTGGACTACATCAACATCATCCAGGACAAGCTCATCGCAAAGTTAACGAGAGTACAGAACAAAGACGACGGACTGGCAGCAGTCAAGCAGTGCCTGCACGAAGGAGAATATCAAGATACTAAGAACGGAATACTCTACAGGGGAGGCCCAGGAATAGAGAAGCTAGTAGTCCCGAATGGAATGTGCCAAGAAGTGATCAGAATACACGAATCAGAGTACACGAGGTGGGACACTTCAGCGTCAGAAAAACGACAGCACTACTGGTAAGGGACTGCTACATCAAGAACCTGAACCGCCGTGTAGAAAAAACTATCCGAAACTGTTTGAGATGCATCCTAGAAACAAACAAAAAAAGAAGAATAGAAAAGACGTTAAACCCAATCCCTAAGGGCACAGGACCGATGGATACGATACACGTTGACCACATAGACCCGCTACCAACGATGAGAAAGGGGTATAAACACCTGCTCGTAATGGTCGACGCCTTCAGCAAGTACACCTGGATCTTACCCTCCAAATCTACGGGAAGCCACAAAACATTAAAAAAGATAACCACCTGGCAACAACATTTCTGCAACCCACGCAGAATAATATCGGACCGAGGAACGGCCTTCACATCAAAAGAGTTTCAGGAATTCAGCGATAACGAAGGCATACAGTACCTCGTGACCACAGCAGCAGTGCCGAGAGGAAACGGACAGGTGGAATTGGTGAACGCGGTTATATCAGCAGTAATTACCAAACTTGGGGCCAAGAATCACCAAAAATGGTACAAGAAAATAAGCAAGACCCAAAGAGCTATTAACGGGACTCTCCATCGGGCCATCGGAACTACCTCGTACGAATTACTCTTCGGAGTCCAGCTCAGTCGACCTAAAGAGCCTTAACTCCGACAGGCAGTCAACCAGAAAATAATCCTCCACTTCGAACAGGCCAGAGAAGATCAACGAGCCCAGGCAAGGAAGGAGATAGAGCATTTGCAAGCCGAAAACCACGAGAACTATAACCGCCGCAAGCAACCTCCAACCAAGTACGAAGAGAGAAATCTGGTCACCATCAAGCGAACCAGTACCGGAACTGAAGCTGGCCATAAAGTTTTTCGGACCGTACCGTATAGTGAGAAGCGATCTACACGGCCGGTACATGATTGAAAAAGCAACGGTGTGCGAAGACCCACGGCAAACAACAACTTCAGCAGACAACATGAAGCCCTGGTACGGATTCCACGACGATCTTGAGGAAGACCTGCAAGACGAAGACAATCCCGAACCGGAAGAAGAAGACGAATACCTGCACGTGGAGATCGAATCATCTGAGGTTGGACGAACCTCAGAACGGCCGGTTGTGGGAGAGCAAACAGCACGCGACGCATCAGCAGAGACACCGATGCACCAAGCGACGGGCCGACGCGCCGCCACACAATAGAAACGTGCAAAGGTAGTGTTGGAAACGCTACGCTGCAGCGTGGTAACGTGCTACCATAGCATAGCAACTAGACACGGCGAGTACCGTTACTCGGCGCTACGAGTACCGTTACGCGCTGCTGCAGTATCGTCACGCATTGATGCACTCTGGTGCATCTACTGGCCACGCGCTAGACCACATGTATAATCGTGCCGTATATATATATATATATATAATATGAACCTCCTCTTCCCTACAATACCTAAATTATTTGGGTAATACAATCATTTGAATTAAATATAAAAAATTTTTTATTTAAAAAGAATAACTAATTAAATACTTATTGAAACTTATATATATATTTAAATATAAAATAGGTCTTTCAATTAATTCTATATCAAATACTTTTTTCTATAAATATTTTAGAAGGGAGAATAAAATATTTGTAACCAATTTTTTAAGTCCAATAATAAGAGTAGAAATATTTTTTTATAATTTATTTAAAATTCGAAGATGTACTTATAATGTTATATATAAACATATAATGATAAAGAAAACATTAAAACACCAAATGTTTGTAACATGTATTATAAAAATTTATTGTTCTTGAATTATCGAAAATCATTTATTTTTATGATCAATCTAGAAAAAAAATGATTTAATATACGATAAAATATTTCAATATAACTAATTGTTATAACTTTTTAATGATTATTTCTATCTTTATCATAAAAATTATACTGCAAATATTCCAGTCGAACCAAATTGTAAAATAAATCATAAATTAACATGTTCAGTAAAATACTAATCTTCAAGTTAAATTATCTAATTAATCTACATAGTGAATAATTAAATAAATAATTTTCAAATGTATTTTTAATTTGTTAGTTTAGTTTTTTATTACAAATACATATTTATTTTTTACCAAAATAATGTTAAGAAAAATATTGCTATATGTATTAATTTACTAAATAATCCTGAATTAAGCTGTTGTGCAAAAATAAATGTTATAACCATTTAAAACAATAACATAAGACAAATTATTTTTTAACTATAAATCATTATTTTGTTTGATTTTTATAAAACTCAAGAATATTTGTCTTCCTTTCATTTTAAAATTATTATGTATATTTTTTTATATCTACCATACATGTACTATAAAGTTATAGACATTAATTTAATTAAAGTTAATCAAAATACTTTATTTATGAAGTAACAATATAATTTTGTTAAAAACTTAACAACATTACATATTTGTTTTATGTTTTCTAAAACATTGCATCTACGATCACATCACTGATTATGATTTCTCAACTTGTAACGAACTTTATTTACAGTTCCAAAAATACATAATACATTCATACATTTAAATATCTAAACAAATTTAATAAGTCATTTTTTAATTCAAAATGTTATTAATTCATTAAATAAAAAGCTCGTGCTCATTATTTGTAAATAAAAGAGAAACAATATATAAAATGTCGGGAATTTTGTAATTTACATCATAAGCCTTACAACGTATGCAATAGGGCAGAATATTAATGCTTATTAATAAATTGATTACAACTAACAAATAAACTATGTCATACTTGTACATATAGGTTTATTTATTTGCATCAACCTCACGTTGTTTACTCTAATGGTAACAGGCATAACGAGTTACCAATGTGATAGTTTGAAGTGAAGACCAGAAACAGCGTTTTCTACATCGCTTAAATCATATTTTTTTGTCTGTATTAGACTCTTTTTTTTAAGGTATAAATTGGATTGTATCAGTGATATCATTTTTAGCAGAAATTCGCTGACTTCATCAATATTTTACATTGTAAATACAAATGTTTCGATAAAAAATTAATAGTATTTTACCTGTTTCCAGTTGTAAATAAAAATACTTCACCTCGTCAACAATTAAACGAATGATCGATAAAATTTTCATTCAATCACGCAAAGAGAAATTTCTAAATACTTAATAATATAAGTTTTTTGTTCGTTTAAACGGCATATACAATTGAAAACGCAATCATAAATAGCTTAATTATTTCAGATTTTTTTATAAAACATAAACTGCATTAAATATAAAATTCTATTATAAATTTATTTTAGTTGTGATTCATAATAGGATATTACTACATAAGTGCTATGAAGATATAGTGTAATAGTATCAAAATGTACATAGTTTGACAAGATCCTTGAATGATAAACACTTTTTGAAATCCAATTTATTGACTAAGACAATATTTAACTTCATATTTTAAATATAATATCTACATAAATAATGTTACAATAGAATAAATTAATAATAAATTATTTTAATTATTTTAAAATATATATTTTTAATTTAGGATTAAAGAATATAGCAGATATAATTATTTATGGCTTTAAATGTTTTTGATAGTGTGTTTTGTACTTTTCATTTATTAAATTTATTCTTTAAATTTGTTATTCCTCGTATGAATGAAGAACTCAAAAATAATCTAATCTAAAAAAATATGATAATACTAACTTCCATACTACCATATACTATATACTTAATCCATTTATCTTTGTCTATGTGTTCTAAATAATAACAAGATCATGCGTGAGAAAATTTTTCATAACTAAGTAGTGAACGTAAAGTTAAATATAATTTGTAAAATGATGAAACTTTAGATTTTTTCACAACTCTTTTTATCTATTTTTTCCCTTTTTTTTTAATTTTTAATAGTATTTGAAGAGATTGACAAAGAAGAAATTGGTACATTATTCTTTTTTTTTTAATAAAAAATTTATATGCTTAACACACTGGTAACTATCGTAGAAATAGAATCTTTTTCATAAATCAGATTTGACGCTGATATCCTGGAAACGGCGTACTCATGCCTAAGATTCCTATAATGTCACTACGTTGAGTTATGTATACCAAACGATATATTCCAGGCGAGCGAATGGCAGTATCACTAAAATAAATTGTTTCCGTAACTGCATGCGACTCCGATTTGGATTCAAATTTCCCTAAAATTTTATATATAATAATATTCAAAAAAATTATTTTTCAATTTTTAAATATGTAATTTAATAAAAATTATTCTTTATGCATTTTTCTGCTGTTTTTTTTCTAATTATAAAGAATTTTCTTTTCCAGTATTTTTATTAATATGCTATAACACTTATTTTTAATCGAATGAATGATGAGAATTTATATATAAAATTTAGAAAATACTTATAAAATTTAGTTCTTAAAAGTCATTAACAATAAATTAATTAAAAATAATTATAAGCTATACATATACTATATAATATAGCTAATAATTATTTTTCCAAATCTTACTTATTGATATAAAGAAAATATTTTTTCTTTTAGTTCTTTTATATTTTAAAAATTGAACAATTGTGGAATTCTCAAAAAAGTCGTAGCTAATGCTGAGTAAATCTTATTATACGATCACGAATCTTTTATATATTAAGTTTTATAAGTTTTACAAGAAATAAATGATATATTATTAAAAAATAAATTTTAATAAATAATATTTATTTTGGTAAAAAATTATTTAGGTTCTCAATTAATTCATTATTTATTATAATTTTAAAATGGTCTCTCGCTGTCGATTTAAGAACAGTTAAAGGCTATAAAATACAAAGTTACTGTAGTGAATAAATCTTATTCACATTTTAATCAAGCCTATTTACTAAGTTTTAATAATTCAAAATCTTTTAATTACTGTTGCAAAGTTATAAAATAGTTTTGGAAATTCCAATGCAATACATGAAGTAACATCTAAATGTTTTTTAATCGATAAAATAATATTTTACTTTTATTTTATATTTTTTCCTTTTAATCATAGATTTTTCATTAATATGAGGAACACAGACCTTTTGAGCATTAAAATTAAATTAAAATATAATTTTATCTAAAATGTTCGAAAGAAATGAAGATAAAGAAGTAAAATATAAAGTTACCATAAATAGAATAAACAAAAATTTAAGAAAAGCTTTACTTCTAAATTTTTTAAATATTAACGACTTTCAAAAATATTCTGTGGAATATTTAGTTAAAATATATTTAGTTACAACAGTTTTGTAAATTGTGAAAAAAATTAATATGAATAAACAAAAATATAAAAAAGGCTTATTTTAATTTAAATATAAAAATTCTTACCTCGTCCAATGTATTCATAAACAAGATATTCGTCTAAACTGGAAAATCCTTCATGGTATAACCCAATCCAATCTCCATTGGAAGATTTTCCATTACCTAAAAACTTGTAAGTAACTGCATTTTCTTCATCTATATACCATACAGTCATTGGACAGAATTCAATTCCATTATCAGGTATGGTAGATCTAATTATAATTTCAAACTCTCCACTAACAGGTTTGTGGTCAGATTGTACATAGTTACAGTGACTTTTATAGTTATATTGCACAGCCTTTAATTTTACATCTTCATATATATCTTTATTTACTTTATATAAAATTCTATCTGTCCAGGATGGTCTACGTCTACAATAAAAAATATTAAAATATGATTGAATTTTAGATTTTACTTTAATACTAAATTTTTCATAAAGTATTTCTTTTTTGTTACAATTTATAAAATGTAGATAACTTACTCATTTATATATTTAAATATGTACAAAAAATATTCAAATATTAATGTATTGTATAGTAGTGTTAGAATTAAGTCTTATTTCATCAGTATCAAGAATATTATAAAATTCTATTAAAATAACTCATACTTTTTATCTTTTATATATCCAAATTAAAGATTGATTCATTTTTTAATATGCATTATTGTTACTTTAAAAATTAATTTTAGAAGCACTTACAATAATATTTTCATTTTTAAATAACTTTAAAAATATAATCAATATTATCATTTATCACTTTGAATAGTAGATAATTAATCAAATTAAATCTACATAAATTTAATTTTATTGAAATATTTTAGTAGAATACAATCTAAATAAGATTATAATAATCATTTTTATATCATATTTTAAACTATTTAATCATCAAAAACATTTATGTGAAATTTAATTCTCTCTAATTTGTTAGAATTTTGAAAGATTATACATTAAAAATATATTTCAAATAATTAACAAAATGAAAAAAAATTGTATACAAAAGGAAATAATTTATCTTTGATATATCTTACTTAAAATCAAATTCCTGAGATCCGAATTCATACTTATAAGTTGGTGGAAATGTAATTTTCTCTTCAACAAAATCAGAAAAAGCTTCATTATTCTTAATTACACATTTTAATTGATCTTTTTCTAAAAGTAAATCTAATTGATTTTTTTTAACAAATTCATTTATATCCATTGCTGCTAAACCATCAGCTAATCGAAAATTAAGGTCTCCAAACCAAAAAATATAGCTAATAAAATATGAAATTCAATTTTAATATAATATTTTTACAGAAAATAAAATTCTGAAACTAAAAAAAACATACTCGTGAAAAAAAATATTTATTGTATCAGGCACATTATATAAATGTTCTTTGATAATAGTGTTATAATCAGAAATCCTTTCTGATAATAAATGATCGTGAGGTGTCAAATGAACATTCACTAAACATACATTAACACCATAAATTTTAAATCTTACACTGACAGCACCTTTATTTCCCTATAAATCAGATATTTTAAGAATAAAATTAAAAATAATAAACAAGTATTTTCATAGCAGCAATACTTACCCACATTCCTGCAAAACCAGTTCTTGTATATTGAGTATCAATTAATCTTAAATGAATTAAATGTTTTCTAAGACAAAATACATTTAAAACAAGACCCTGTAATCGTTGAGTTTTTAATTTCACATAGTCAAACTCTTTTAAAGTTTCCCTGAAATCAATTATATTTTATAATAATATTTTATAATAACTAATTATATATTTAAAATCTTAGTAATTTATTAAGTATTAGTAAAATTCACCTAAATGATTTTGTCCATGAATCTTCAAAAAAAATATCTAAAACAATATTTTGAGGCTGAGATTTAACTTCCTGAAGGCTGAGTAATAAATATTAAAAACAAATTTAACATTCGTTTAATGCTATATGATTTAAACATATATAACTTACCCAACAATGTAGATATCCGGTAACTGCTTAGAAGTGTCATAATGACTTAGTCCTAATAATTGACGAAGATTCTGTTCTGGATACTTTGTTGCTACATTCCAAGTAACAAAATATAGTCTATAAATTAAAAAAATTAACAAGCTCATACTCTCATACTCTTGTTTTTAATACATCATAATTAATCTCACAAAAACAATAGATTCATTTTTTATAATAATTAAATTTTTTAAACATTACTTAAATAATAAATAATGTTTTGACAATAATTTATTTCAAAGCTATGAAAATTGATATGATACAGTCAAATTATACAGTAATATGTAGAACTTAACATAATGATTCATTAGAATAATATATAAAACAATTCATTATTGAAGAAATAAATTAAAGATACAAGAAATTAACCACTATAACAACCAAAAACATTTAAAATACTTTTTTATATTAAAGAGAAAAAATAAGCTAATATTCAACATTCCTTTACAACAATTAATTAAATTAGAAAAATTATAAGCAAAAATAATGGAATCTAATATGTAAATTCAGACTTACTTCAGCAATTGATCTGCCATTGCCACTTTTTAGTATAATGATTCAATCCTTGTAAAAAAAGTTAAATAAAAAAATTACCGTATTATAAATATCAAACAGGTTTATATAAGATTTTCTCAGAATTAAAAGCGAAATAAAAAATTATCTACCTTACACATTTTGTTCTTAGTGATCAAAATTAATATTTTAAATATCATGTAAAAATACAAAAAGCTTTGTCAAATATTGTTGACACTCACAACAAATTAAAAAGCGCATAATTTACTTAACATCTACTATTGAAATATTTAAAAGTAACTCGAAATTACACATTTATAATTTTTAAATATGATAACAGTTACACAAACAACAGCGTTAGAATACGTACTACGCCATATCTATGATAGCAGATAGGTAAAATTTCTGCTCTCTTTCTACCCGTTTCTCTCTCACTCTTCTATCACCTCTCTTTGAGTAAATGTCACGTGAACCGCATATGGTGCACACCTTATTTCTTTATAATGGGTGTAAAGATAAACTCAAATCTCAAATCTGCATTGGTCTGAAAATGAAACCCTGTAAAGTATAACAAAAATTGCACAAGACGGCCTTTTAACCAAAAAATGTACTTATTAGGGAAAAACAAAATTTTAGTGAAAACAAAATAACTTATAGATACCTAGAAGATAAAGAAAGGTGACTTCTTATATATAAAAATTGAGGTTATTAATTGATTAAAAAACATTTATCAATAATAAAATGTGGAATTATATTCCAATAAAAATATTCACCGAATTATATAAATTTATTTTGAAAGGTATTTTTAATAAGCTTACATATATTAAAAGTATTTTTAACTTATTTAATTAATATTAAAAATCGTTAATTTCTCAAGTATATAAAAATACATATTAAAATTCATTGGCGATATATATAAACTATTATATTGAATTAATAAAGATAATTAAAATTTATCATGATTAAATTTAATTATCAACTGTAAACAGTTACTTTTTCGATACTCCATTAATTTTTAATTTATACTATAAATGTAAAGTACCTTTACGCCACTTACACATGTACCTTTACTCTACTCACACATGCACCTGTACACCGCTCACGCAAACACTATATGTGTATTTTTTTACACTATTTATTTTTATTTATGCTATGTGCAAAAGCACAGCGCAACTTACGCACTGTAGGCGGTCTTGCACCCCTACGTTCTAAGTGCAACTGCAGGTACTTTGGATCAGTGTATTGTCGCGCCAACTCCGAAACCCTTACCGTAATAAAAATTGAACCTTTCTAGTTTTATGCATTTCGACTTTATAAGCTACAAGAAAGATAACAAAACCGAAAACTATCTTTCGCTAGAAAGAATGAAATTCTAATGTACATTTCTTCTGCCGAGTTAGAACCTTCACCCGTTACTAAGTGACCCACCGAGCCAGTGTATAAGCGTATTGTTTACGCATTCACCTAAATCCGTTAACCATTATACTCATTTTCACCAAAGATCCGTCTACATTTTTTATACACTGGGAAAAGCTATATATAAAAAACTCTTTTCAAAATCCTTCATCAACGTTATGTACCCAGAAAGTTAGACACGAAAATATCTTTTGAACTTCTGTAACTTTTATATTTATTTTATTATTATTCCAAGAAAGAATATTTAACTGCAAAATACCGAATTTTCTTAATTTTTCCTTTGTAACTAAAAACCCCTGACTCCTATGTTGCACCAGCATTCAGCACCCAGAAAAGTCAATCAGTCACAGCCATTCAGCGTGTAAGCAACATTTCATGGTTTCGAATTTCGTTTGTACTTTCATCGTCGAACATTTAACTTGTAATATTTTGATAATTGTAAAAATTAACATATTAAAATAAACGATAACGAAAACTAGTGAAAAGTGTTCGATTAACCCTTGTGCCAACAAAATCCTTTACAAACTAGTGTCAGAAGTGGGATATTCAAAAACAAAATTCTCGGAAAAGACTCAAAGCTTAATGGAATTTTTGAGAATAATCCAAAAATATTAAAGGATAAAAGGACTCGAAGCCTATATCTCAAAGGAGAGGACAAGAAGGGTTTTTCCAATAACTTCGCCAATCACATCTACAAGCCGATACTACAACACCATTGCTAATTTCATCTGCAGAACCAGCAAGTTGACTTCACCGCTGCTGCGATAAATCAACACCAACGATAAAGAGTGTATCGATTTTATTGTAAGTTTTACGTAAATTTACATAAAATAAGACTTCACAGCGTAAAATTCACGAATTTTTTTTTAAGAAATTTTTGTTGACAAAAATGGCTAAGAAAATACACACTACGTTTAATTTAATTTCGGAATTTAACGGGGATAAAATTAAAATACATCGATTTTGTAAGTGTTGCGATATTGCGTTTAAATTTATAACTGAAAAATAAAATCAAGCATTGTTATTTTCAATTATATAAACGAAAATCACGGGGAAAGCAGGAGACGTAATTAATAACCGAGAGTTCGAAAGTTGGGATATTTTAAAAACATACTTAAAAAAAATTTACACCGAAAAGAAATCAGCGAAATATTGGCTACTGGAATTATTTTCGTGTAAGCAAGAATACGACGAAGATGTTTTAGCATACTTTCTAAGAGTACAGAAATATTATATAGAAATTACAAGTAACACTGATGACGATCTCGAAAAAGAAAAAAAAGAAATTTATATATCGTTGTTGCTATGCGAGCACCTACAAGCCTAAAAGAAACAATAGAAATCGCAACGCAAATAGAAGCAACACAAAAACACTTAAAAGTAGCGGCTGAACGAAGGAAATACAGAACAAGCATTTTTTGTAAAAATTGTAATAAACCAGGTCATTCAGAATCTCAATGTCGACGTAACTTTAATAACATGAATCATAATAAATTTGAAAATAATTCGAATTATTCTATACAAGGCAACTTTTGCAAAAGATTCGGACATTTAGAATCTGAATGCCGGAAAAAATCTAGCGAAAGAAATTATAATGTTAACGATAATCAAAACGTAAACGGGTTTAAACAAAGCGCGAAATTCTGCAATCATTGTAAAAAGAACGGTCGTGAGATACATAAATGTAAGAAAAATGAATAAAACGACAATAACAATAGACAAAATCCTCATGTAAAATCAAACACTAATCAACAAACAGTAAATACAACCACAGTTCAAATAAGTAATTTAAATTCGTGTCATTCTTTGGTTACTGCCGAACCAAAGATACTCAACCCGTCGGAGGCAGAATAATACGAATTTAACTTGTTATTCGTGGATTCGTGGGAGGCGAAAGGATAGAGAAGTTTGAATCCAAAACTTGATTTGCTTTATTGTAGTTTATTTATTCAACACTCGCACCTTGTGAATGACCGAACTTGCGCGCCGAAGGTAAGCTTATCGTTCTATTCCACTCGAGCAAGAGTAAGTAAAGTAAATAGGCCTGGCTTGTCCCATATTTATATTCTTTTACATTACTGTTGTTCACCTGCCTGCCCACGAGAAGGCCATTACATTTATTGGCAGGTGGTTACCATATGCAACCCGAGGCGGGGCTCGGCACCTCGACGTCTCGGGGAAATCCCTAGCATTTTCTTTATTTCGTGCTCTCATTTCTGCTTTGAACTGAATGTTTTATTTTATTTAATCTAAAATTTTATTTAATCCGGGCTACCCCGAAACCGGCGCCCTTCCCCGAGGAATCCCGCCAGCAAAATAACTAATAAAACAATTAAATTACTATAATGAACAGCTGCTAAATCTACTGTAAATTTTGACATTAAAGAACTAAATTAAAGCGTAGAATTACTAGTCCATACAGGTGCAGACATATCGACAATAAAGCCTTCGAATTTTGTAAAAAACACCGTGTGTTACGATAACACTAAAGTAAACATAAGTGGATTCTCTATTGAGGAAATGAAAACAATAGGATACTGTTTGTCAATATAGAAATTACTAACAATACTTAAAAAACTATTTTTCACATAGTAAAAGATGATTTCCCGATACCTTATTCGGAAATTTTAGGAAACAACATAATTACAAATCTAAGCATAATTATAGATAGTTAACGACGAATAATCAAGATAAATCATAATTCAATACCTTCAAATATTTACAAAATCGATTTTCAACAGGAAGAAGCTCCTCCAATTAAAAGAAGGTAAGAAAACGATAAAAATTCCTGCTAGATCCGAAACATTTGTTAAAATAAAAATCTTAAATACGAGATCAAGGGAAGGCATAATAAATCAAGAATTAATTCAAAACGGTATTTACATCTGCCAAAGTGCAGTCAAAATTAATGAAAATAGCGAAGCTATTACATCGGTATTAAACACAAACGAATACGATATATAAATTGAAATTCCCTGTGTCGAAATCGAAGAAATCGCACCAGATTGTAGAATTATGAATTTAAACGCGAATAACATAAATAATTATTCATCAAATAGGATAAAACACTTAGAAAATTAACTCAGATTAAAGCATTTAAGCAAAGAAGAAAGTCAGAAAATATTAGAAATTTGCAAAGATTTAAATGATATTTTTTTTCGCGAAGGCGATACTCTCAGCTGCACCGATACAGTAACTCATAGAATCGAGACTATTACCGATAAACCGATAGCATAAAAAATATATAGATATCCGAAATGGCGCAAACAGGAAGCGAAAAAACAAATAGGTGAAATGCTGAAAAATGACATTATCCAACCTTTGAAGTCACCCTGGAATTCACTCCTTTGGGTCATGCTGAAAAAATTAGATGCCTCGGGAAATAAAAAATGGCGAATTGTAATCAATTACAGGAAGTTGAACGAGATAACAATTGGAGATACTACCTCAATCCGAATATTTACGAAATTTTAGATCAATTAGGAAATTCAAAGTATTTTACAATCTTAGACATAGCGTTAGGGTTTCATAAGATTAATGGTCGATTAAATGGATCCTTGGGATCAAGAAAAAACTGCTTTTTCTAGAAACTTCGGGCATTACGAATTTAATGGGCTCCCTTTCGGATTAAAAAATTCACCTGCTTGTTTCTCTCGATTAATGTCGACAGCACTGGCTGGAATCCAAGGAATTCGCTGCCTACTCTAATTAGACGATATCATTTGTTATGCAGATTCATTAGAAACTCATAATAAAAAGTTAAGAGAAATATTTCAAACATTAAAAGAACATAACCGTAAATTACAACCTGATAAATGCGAATTTTTAAAACGTGAAGTGATGTACTTTGGCCATTGCATAACCGAGTAAAGCGTAAAACCTGATACAGAAAAAATCAAAGCGGTAACAAATTACCCAATTCCAACTAATCAAAAAGGGATTATCAGGATACTATAGAAGATTCATAAAAGACTATAGTAAAATTACGAAGTCTTTAACATTTTTATTAAAAAAGAATGTAATATTCAATAGGACTAGTGCACAGCAGGAAGCATTTGAAAATCTAAAATCGCAATTAACTTTTGCTCATATTTTGCGGTATCCGGACTTCGAAAAAGATTTCATATTAACTAACGATGCAAGTACATTTGCATTAGATTATGTCTTATCACAGATGAATAGAAGACAAGATTTATCTATAGCATACGCTAGTAGAACTTTAAATCGTGCTAAATCAAACTACTTTACTATTGAAAGAGAGTTACATACTATAGTATGGGCACTAAAAGATTTTCGACCATATTTATATGGGAGAAAATTTAAAATTATAAACGATCATATACCATTACTATGACTATTTAATCAAAAGAACCCAAGTTCCAGACTCTTCCAATGGAGACTAAAATTGGAAGAATACGATTTTTCTGTCGAATATAAAATGGAAAAAATTAACTGCAACGCCGACGCGATAAGTAAAATTTCAGAGTTATTAGACTCTCAAAAGTTATTTAAAATTGGCGCAAATAAATTATATATAAATATTAAAAATGCAAGTAATATAGAAAATTCTAAATGTACTAAATCTACAAAATCCACGACATCTAACGAAGCATCTTGTCAAATAAATCATAACGAATCTATAATATTGCCAAATAAATCTAATAATAATAACAATAATAATAATAATAATTATTATTATTATTATAATAACTCTTATAAAAAATTTACAGAAAATTTAAAAACAAGCATAATTGTAAACGACAAAGTACACCAAAATCGTGACTTTATATTTTCTGCAAAAAATAATTATGTTATTTGCGTATCTAAGGACCTCCATTTTACAAAAAATTGTTGGAAAGAATTTAATCTAAGGCACAAAATTCTTTACATAAATATACCTTAATTTATGACGTAAACTTTCATAAATTTATTTTTATAATAAACCGTATAATGTGTACTTATTTGAAAACTATTTTTAACTAAAAAAATATTGATAATATGAATATATTTTTATAATAATCTATAAACATATGTGATAAATCTACAATTACAGGCAAATTTTGGAAAATATATACAAATAAATAAAAGATTTATTTAGTTTAATTATTTATATTTATTGGTAACATTTATAGTAACAATTATAATTATATTTTATTAAACAACTTAATTAATGTAATATATAGCATTCGATAATTTTAAATAAGATGTATATAGTTAAATGTTAAAATTTTAAATGTAAAATCGTGTATATAACTTATATTATATATATTTATTAGAAAAATATGATATTTTTTTTAAATTACAATTTAATTATTGAATTATAGATAAATTTTTTACATAACCTAATTCAAAGTAACTAAATATCCAGGTATTACAGAAAAAATTATATAAAATTCAATTTCATTATTTTTATTACCATAAATACGAATAAAAAATTATTATTTCAATGTATATATATTTTTTATATATGTAATACTTAGTGTATTACATGCATTGAGAATTATTTACAATAAAGCATTAGATTATTACAAATTTGTAAAAGAAAATATAATGAAAATTTGCAATTAATACATCATTCTAGGGTGAGCTCTCTGAAAAAATACATTTGGATTTGTAGAAAGAGTTGTGTATAAATTTCCTGAATCTTCTGGTCTTAAATAAATTCCTGGTGGTAAGACAAATGTTTCCATCGGTGTATGAATATCTAAAATCATAAATTCTTGTTCATTAAATTATTACTTTAAATTTTACAAGAAACATAATGCAATTTAATTAATTGATAATAAGATTAAAATTCTAATATATTATAAAAATACTTATATTTATAAGTTATTACAATATATATATATATACTATAATAATAATATATTATTGTTAATGACCGCGAGTTTGGAACTAGGAGGTGAATAGGAGAAGATTAAAAAAGATAACACAACGTTTTCCAGCACTTTTCTTTATTTTGTTGACGAGGCGGCACGGTAAACGGAAAATATCGCAGCAGAAACCGAAAATCAAAAAAGTGGCCGTTCGCCACCGGTGGTTGCCTTTATATCCTCTGTTCGGTCGGTGGTTTTGCCAGATTTTACTGCTACCCTTATTTAGAGGCTTACGCGCGAGCCTAATTTGCCGAAAGGCGTGTGATTTGTCGTCGTGGTTTATGAGTCTATTTACGCGATGTCAATTTACAACAAAAAAAAAGCAATTTGTGTAACTCCGGTTTACAACTTCAGAAAGGGACGTGCCCGTGCGCGATTGTTAAAAGTGGCGATAGAAATAGCGTGTCCTGT
This sequence comes from Platyscapa corneri, assembly GCA_018907185.1. NCBI lineage: Eukaryota > Metazoa > Arthropoda > Insecta > Hymenoptera > Agaonidae > Platyscapa > Platyscapa corneri. The sequence goes on from JACCHW010000125.1 coordinate 198,596, forward strand.
CGTCAATAATTATAAGACATATTATTATAATAAAAAAATTTCTGTAAATATCTTTTCTATATAGATTTAAAAATTTTTGTTATTGTTATATTAACCAATTTCTTAAGCAATTTAAAAGAAATCTAATTATACGTTATATAAAGAGAGAAAACATTATATTGAAAAATTATTTATAACACTTAAGTGTTATTTAAAAAATGTCTATGTCTATAATAGATCGAATATTTGCAATATAAGTAAACTGATCATATACTATAAAATTTTATTCTGAAATACCTCAACGATATATATTATAAATAATTTGAATGAGAAAGTTTTTTAACTTTTCTAAAAGATGTCGCTAGAATATACTATTTTTATGATAGAAAAATTGTACATGTATTTTAAAACTGAATGTATAATGACTAAAACGCCATAGTCTTTATTTCAAGTGAAAAAATATTAAATGTATCCATGTTACAAACGTTAAAATTTATTTTAAAAAAAAATTTAGTAAAAAGTAAAAATAACGTTTTTGGAAAATAAAAAACGATTATTTTAATTTAAATAATAAAAAAGAGCTGTAGAAATCTTGAAAATAGACGGATACAAATAGCTTCAATATCGTGTTTATATTATGAACTGTCTATTTACTTAAAATACCCATCAATCTTAGACTCTACTTCTTTGTTATTGAAAAATTTACGATAAGCTTTTTTTTTAAATTTAGGAAAAAATAATCTGAGGAAACTATATCTATTAGATAGAATGTGTGAAACAAACATTTGAACTTTAATTTATTCCTTATTATTTATTTTATTCATTTATTAATGGATTATCTTGACGAAATCACACTTTTTTCTTAATCAAATTTGAACATTTTTCATTTCATTACTTAAACACGTCAATAACTTTATAAAATAAACATTGATTTTTTTTTATTTTTAAAGATAATGAAAATTATCTCACCCATATTTAAAAAAAACTAACCCTATCGGTTCATCAAAAAATGAAACTATCTTTGAATGGTGTCTTTGAAACCAATTCTCAACTTTCAGTCCATTATCTCAGCTATTTTTTCGTCTAAAACGTAAAAATAATGGATCATATTTGATCCAGCATATGAATCCATGATAAAACTCGGTCTTAAAACTGTGAAATTTTGACTAACATTTAAGTTGAAGATTCTCGTGTTCTACTTTCTTTCATTATAAACAAACACAGATAGTAAACATATCTACTGCATAATTTCCACATGTCCAAATTTTGGGTCAATGTAGAGCATTTTTAGAAATACCTAAAATGTTTACTAGTTAACGTATTTCAAATCGACGATGTTAAATATCATTTTGTAGATTTTGTATTTGGTCGACTACTGCGATATTCTTCACAATTCATATATTCTTATTTAAACTTTGGTACGCAACATTTTATTATTGTAACTAAAGGATAAAATTCCCTAAAAGTAGAATCTAATTCTGGTATAATATACATTGAAATGAGATCTTTCGAGTAGATTATTTTTTTCCAAATAGCCTTTTTTATGTTAGGGTGTGTACTTCTAGAATTACCCTCAAAAAATAAAAGTAGTGCCAAAAGTCAATTGTTTGAGAAAGAATAATTATTATAAGAATTATTAGAATAATAATTATTAAGTCGTTTTATTATCCATAAGGCACTAGTATAGAGACTTCTATGTATGAAGTAATCTCTGATTATAAAAAAAAAACTTAATAAGACCCTAAACAGCTTAAATTATAAAGTAAGCTGTGATATATTATAAACTTATTCCTTGTTTTAAAACGAAGTCTCCATATGATAAAGATTATACTGAATTCAATTGGATCAAAAGTGTTGTTTATTATAAAATTATAAATTAAACAAAACCTTCACTAAACATTATAAACTATACCTAATACGTTTGAACGCAAATTAAAAAAAAAAAATTATAATGTTACAATAAACATGAACAATTAATTATACTAGATGAAAACTCCAGGATCCATGACGAAAAAATGGTCAAACACTATCTAGAAATAGTGAAACACGGTATGAAGAATCTATTCCAACTTAGTTCTAAACGTGTTTATAATTATCACATACTTCAATTTATGCATTCACCTTTTTATGGAAAAAGTTACATTTTATAAAAATATAAAAAAATAGTTCAAAAATTTCATAAAATCAAATAAGTCGAAATGAAATCTATAAAAAAATTCTTTTAAGCGATATAGATGTATCTCTCAAAGATGAATTTATCGAACAAAATTACTTAGCGAGTAATTTCTCAAATAAACAACAATTTTAAATGAAGGGCACATACTTATGTCCATGCCTAATAGTAGATTTTTAATCATAAAAATTATTATAACATTTTCATCAAATATGCATTTACATAAAAAAATTATAAAGGCTTTCATATTTATACTTTATATTTATAATTTATACATATATTTACATACTTTGAAAAAGATAATATTTTATATTTTAAAATAATTGAAATACTATAGTCAAATAACTACTTCAGTATTATTAAATAATTAAGTTTCTAAAGAAATTATAAATAGTAATTTTATTAAAGCAAATAAGATTATAATTAAAGCCAATATGATTATTAATTTACATTTTTCACTAAAAATATGACTTATTCAAGGAATTTAAGAAACTTATTAAAAATGAATTATTTAGAATTAAATTTAAAAACAAAAATCATGACTTTGAAAACAAAAAATTATGTTTAAATAACATTATATAATGAAATTTCTACCAAAAAAGCCAGACATAAATTTCCAGGTACGTTGAATCATATACATTTTAAAAAGTCTAAAATTAATAATTAAAAATTTATTACACAAAAAATCTTTGGATTACAATTTTTAATGATATTAATTTTGTGTATACAAATTTGACAAATTAGTTATTGAAAGATTACACGAAAAATAGTTACGCAAGTTTTACTGCAACTATACATTATATCTTCCAAGTATTCCTGAAATAGTTAAATGGTATTTACTATAGTTACCAATTTTGCATTTGAATGTTTCAGTAACACATATTTTAGTATTAAAAATTTTTTTTTAAATTTTTAATCATTAATATTTAATTATATATGATACGATTAAAAAATATAATTTGTAAATCTTAAGCATGTCATGTGTACAAAAAATAAATATATTTTAAATATCTTAAATTATATATGCGTAGTAAGATATTATTAAATTGAGGCAATTTATATGCAAAGAAAATATGTAAATATTGTATAAGGAATCTTATATTATAATAATGCAATGTATTGTTCAATAAACTGCAATTACATAAGAAGTGTATTAAAAGTATGTTATCTGTTATATTTATAAAAAATATATGTATATTATTTCATAATACATAATAAATATATCATTTAAATTATACATTCCTACAACATGCAGCTGATTTCTATTTCTAATTAGTTATAGTTTTATTACCTTTTTATTATGCAATTTTTTATAAAAAAATTAAGACAAAATTCTTTAGAAGGAAACGAATTTTTTTAGGAAAAACAAAAATAATAATGAGAGTAAATACAAATATACATATAAAATAAAATTAGTGAGCTGGTTTTATAATATAAAATACAGAGAAACTACCAGCATAAATTAAGTAGATGTAATTTATTTAAAATAGAAGTAATTAAAATGTAACTTGAATGTATTCTTTTAAATTGAAAGAACGCATTTGCAAGTAAGATTCATAGATTAAGAGTACACTATTCTTACATACCATTAATTTGATGAATATTTATCGTGTCTGATTCACTCAGTGAAGCAGATTTAACAATATAAATTTTGTAAGAACTGATTAAATTTGTACTATTTATGTGAATTTCTTGTCACGTCAAATGGAAAACAAAATGTAAAAAAAATTATTATTTTTTTAGAATGTATAAAAATTAAAAAAATATTTATTGAAAAGAAGGGAAAAAAGAAAACCTTTAATCAATGAAGGAAACATACACCACCCTTATGTACTTTGTCTAGTTAAAGGGGGAGTTAATATTAATTTTAAAATATCGTTGAATGTAGAATAATAAAAAGTGAATGTGCAGTGATAACTACGAAAATTGTAACGTACTAACATACATTCACGCTACTCATACACACTCTATACTATGAAAGATACGCTACGCGTTACATATGCTGCTATAAATCTTCTACGCCTATACTTTTTCGAATAAACACTAAAGCATTCGAGAGAGTCAAAATATTTCAACATCGAAACATTCTCACACCAATTCAAAACTCTTACCACTGCTAAGCATACGAATATCATGTTCTTAAATTTTATTATTAATAAACAAAACATCATTCATCTTGATTTATAAGGCAATGATAAACCTTTAAATTAAAAGATTAAACAGCCGAACATCATTATTGATAAATGGTGCGTTTCTCATCTAAAACTTAAAAAAACATTTTTTATGAGCGTATCCGAACACCCGAAATTTATAAAAGAAACTTCCAGCAAGTGAGACACTCACTTCACTTACACTTTACTTACGTAGTTAATTACTTGAAATTTATTCATAGAATCAGACTTAGCCTTGTATCAGACACGATCATTAATAGACTTCTGTGACACTCATATTTTCTAAACTAAATTTTGTCGACAAACTAAAATATTGTATAATTATTATAAACTCATAATAGCATCAGTGAATAAATAAATTCTAAAAAATTATACAATAAAGTGATTTCGATGAACCTGCAAGTCCACACGATTCTTACACAATGTTTGTATTTTGGAACATGTTACTTGTTTTTTATTGTTGTATTTAAAGACCAAACAAAGAATAATATTAATTCAAAAATTTATTAAAAAATAGAGAGAGAGAAAAATATCTGGTACTTATACTCTTTGTCTATAGCAACATATGAGAAAAATAAATAAATAAGAATAAGCAAAATGCCTAATTGATTAAAGTAATTAGATATAATATATAATAATAAATTTTTTAATTGTTTTTTATTTTCATAGATGAAGTTATCAAGCGTTAAATATTTGCCAAGAGGACATGTATAGTATATATACACAGGCTTACAAAATTATACAAATGTATAATATTGATGCGATAAGGGATTACTGAGAGACATGTGTTTAAAATATGTATTACAGAGTACAATTGATTAAAATTACAGTTTTAAGAATTTAGGAAAAAGTATGATAAAAGCATGTGACGTTTTACGACTAAAATTATTATGTTTAAAAATTTGTCCACGATATATGTAATCATATATCATATATACGTAATCAGTGAGCCGGACTAAACTATTTGGATAATTAATCTTTACAAACAAGGCATACGGCCACTGACACAATGAAAAGATAGTATTGTATAATTATATATCATTTCCTATATATCGTATTGTAATTTTGACGTCTTCAGATTGTAACGAATATCTATAACAACATTACTGTTCCCTAACATTAATTTTGCTATAATAGGGCTACAAAAAAGTACAATTATCAGTCTGATCCAAAATTCAGTTAGTCCGTTATAACATCTCAATCAGTATGCTTCAAAAAATCCTTCAGCTTCCAACAGTCAATCTCCTTCAAAACTGAGACACTCAACTTCCAACATTTTTTCAAGTCTTGAAATTCAAGAATAAACTAAAAATCTCTTGATCAATACACGAATTCGAGGGAACCTTCCTTTTGAACTTCCCTTTTTATGGCGACAGTACTACATGCAGTTAACAATCCACTCCGATCCTTCAAAAAAACACAATTCCAGGAAACAATACATATAAAACAATATTTTAAAATAAATTTCATATTTTTATGCAAAAATACTAACGAATAAGATTTATTTATCTTTCAAAAACGTGGCTCCGATCACGTAAAATACACGTAGCAACGCCATTACGATGTAACAACATACATCTTTTATTTATTAGGATGAAATGGGTAAATAGGGGAAAACACACACACATATATAATATATATTGCACGAATTGTGCTTGGATAGAAAGAAGGGGATAACTTAATGTACTGACATATGCATACGTATATATTCTCTCTCTCTCTCTCTCTCTCTCTCAGTACTATTTTTCACTATAGAATATGAAAACAAAATTAAAAAAAGATAATATTGAAGCATATATAATAATTTAGATTTTCTAAAATAGAAAATAAGAAAGAAAAAATTATATCGCAGGACACTGAAAAATTTTTTTAATGTATGAACGTGTTTCTTGGACTAGAAAGATTTACTAAAAAATGACTGACATACGAGAACTTATTTGTATGACAGTCAATATAACAAACCTAAAATTATTAGAAGCAACAACAGTATTTTAGAATTAAATAAAATTAAGTTGAGACAGATGGAGCTCTCTAACTTATCTTTTAAAAGTCGATTGAAAAGAGTCAATCACAAGACGTCAAAATAGAAGATCTGTGTGAGATTGTAGACTGAGTTAACTTTAAAAAAATAAAAAATCAGAGATAGGCTAGTCCACGAAAATATTTCAATTCCTTTACATTAAGAATTATTATTAAGAAAATGAACATTAATCTCTGGATGAACAATTTTAAGAAAATAAACTGTCCTGATGTGATGACTATGAGAGAATTATCTATCCTTTTAGAGGTGCTTGAAGATAAAAGAGGTATTTTTTTAAAACTATAATAAACGATCGTCACGCTCGCGGCTATTATAAGTAAATTTACATGTTCAATTTTAAAGAAATATTTAAGAAGAAGCAGTTATAGGAAACAATCATTTTGTCTAATTTTTTTGAAGATTTTAAGATACAATTAAAAACTGTAATTATGCATAATAAAAAAAATAAAATAAACTTACTTTGTAAAAAGCAATATTTCACCTGATTTTCACCAAAACCGTAAAAAATATATTACGTCCTTCATAGATGATTTTTAGCAGATACAATATGGAAGATTATAAATCTCAGAATATTCCAATGATAATAAGATAAATACGCAGCAATAGAAAATCCAAAACAGGATTCAATAGAGATGAATCAACATCGAACAGTGAACGATAAAATTCCCTTTCGAGAAGCTATCGAAATTCTAATATATTTAGTGAGTGCTACTAAACTTGACATCGTTTATACAATTGACTTCCTGGCTAGAAAACAATATTTTCTGAGTGAAGAAAACTACAAAGAAATAAAGAAAAAGTTCAAATATATACATGATACAGTACAAATTATTTTGAAATCAAAATGTCAATCAGAAAAATTAAAAGCTGCATGAATATAACAAACGACAAAACCTCTATCTTTTGAGATCTTCTCTTTATCGAGTTGTGTGATTATCTTAAGATAAAAAATAAAAATTTTGAATTATAATTCAACAATAACTTGCTGACTAATATCGAAATGAAAATTTGTAATAGCGTATGTTTCATTTATGTTATGTTGCAATACGTGTCATAGCTTTCCGCGTATATTTTCTTTTCTCCAATAAATACTAAGTTGAAGTATACGGATCGATATATTCATCGGAAGGTGATAGCTTCATTATTATATAACATCATTATTATAATCTAATACTTTTAAATAATTACTCTTAAATTTATATTGAGAAGATTGCAATCTTCTGTGTTTCTTATTTGAAAAAGTTATATTATGGAGAATTATTATTTAATAAAGAGTATAATAAGAACGTGTTATCTGTTATATTTATATAAAATATTTATTAGAAAGTTCATTTGAATTATCTATTCTTCCAAAGCAAAATTAATTTCTATTTACAATAAATATCTGTATAAATAATAAACAATAAAAAAATTTTTTTTAATTTGATTTTTTTGGTAAATTTTGTTACTGGGTTATAACATCAAAATTAAACTTTCCTTTAAATTATAAATATATATTTCATTAAAGTATAATAAATTGAAATTTTTATTACTAATTCAAAAATAATAATTAAATAAATAGATATTCGTATTAATTAATTTTCAATAATGAAAATTTTTGAAAGAAATTTTATTAATAAACAATTAATATTAATAACTAGTAACCAATAACTTAATTTCAATTAATGTTTTAATTCTTTTGCAATAGAAAGAATTAATTTTATTAGTTTATTAATTTTAAATAATTATTACTAATAAATACAAAATCATTTTAATAAAATGATTGATTATAATTAAATATTTAAATATAAATTAATTATTTTAAAAAATATAAAATTCTATTATGATAATCATAATAAAATGTATCATCAAAATAAAAATTTTTATTGTAAATAAATATATATTCAAAAATTTTTAGAATTAAATACTTAATTTCTTGTTTTAATTTAATATAATTTGTGTAAACACTTTTTTTTTATTTTATTTAATACTGTACATATTTTATTAATGACATTAATTTATATACTGCTATAACATTTATTTAAAAACAAGTTAAATATAAGCAAATACATAAATAGTATCAAGTAAAATATAAAATTTCATGACAATCTCAAAATCCCCAGATTAGATCATTTTTTTTAAATACAGTTTTCGGATCATTAGTACGGTTGCATAATTTATGTAGATAATATACATAACAATTATATTCTCTTTTTTGCTTAAGTCTGTTTCTAAAGAAATTAAACATACAAACGCATGTACAGTAGCAAAGAGAAAAAAGCCAACGGAGTGAGTAGGCGAAGAAGTACGCGCACCATAAAAATTTCGACATCACTGAAGAGTAATTATAAATATATGTTATTTGCTAAGTAAGTTTATAATTCCAAATCTTTTATATTTGCATAAACACACTTCCTTTTAACTGCGCGTTTCATTTCGCAACAACGGAGGTCAATGCATCGTGAAAATAGTTTCATACAATCCCAATTGAGCACTTCATTTTTATACACATAGATCTAAACGATTCGCTTTGTGGTACTGAAATTTAGGCTTCTTCGTCTAACACTCGCGGCTCATAAGAAGCATCACATTTGAAAAAGTATAGCTCTCCTTTTAACCGTCCGTGTGCCCTATTCTCTACGCACCTTTTTTCGCCAACTTTTCTTTCCCGCGAACCGACTCCTTGTTTCTCTTGTCCGTTTCTTCCCTCTTGGTTGTTGAATAATAATAAAAGAGCTCTTGTCCGATGTTTTTTTAAACCTCACGAACATTCAAATAACATAATATGATTTATATTTTAATACTATTCGTTGAATGGATTTACGAATTTAATGTAATATAATATTACTTTAAGCAAACATTTATATCAATATAAGACTTATATTTGAATCTCAAAATTATACCATTTAAACTTTAATTATATCGAAATTATAATTTATGTTAAAATAGAACCAATATGCTTTGATAAAAAAGAACACGAAATATTATTTCTATCTTATAAATTAATTGGATTTTTTATTATTTATTTTTGTTTTTTATTTTTAACATAATGAATAATAAATTTGAATTTTTTAAAATAATATTTTACAATAAAATAAATAATTAATTTAATTTATTAATAGAATATTTCTATTTTATATCATTATTTCTATTATAGGTCAATTTGAGATAAAAAAAAATTTGATATAAAAACTCAAAACGAAACTAACGTAAATAAAACTAGTTTACTTACATTTAAGATAACAAAATTTTTAATATTTTTATTATACGTGTACACATATTGATAAAGAGTAAAAGAAAATCATTATTTAACTTCAATATCTAAAGGACAGTCGATATCAAAAGAGTTGTATAAAATTATATGTAAAACTAACTTGTAAAAACATTTAAGATATTTATTCGATTGAGTTTACAATTACAATTTATTGTCACCTCAACACTATATAATAATTTTTAAACCAAAAAACTTAGAAAATAAAATATATTAGAATTAAATTTTAACAAATAAAACAATATCAAGAAAATGTTAACAAATTAGTGAAAAATACTTAATATATTTAAGAAATTAAAAATTAAATAATTTATTAGCAAAAAATATAAATTTATTATGAATTAAAGTTTAACTGCAAAACTATTATGTATTAAGTAATGATGTAAGATAATCACGTTTAATATATATTTAATTATATTAATTTAAAAATATAAAATAAAACGCAATAGAACTGAAAAGAAAAATATTTTTATTTTTATTTTATACTAAATTAAAACATATTAATAATCATACGCACATGGTACTTGTTCAAAATTGGATGCAGATGTGACTTCGGAATAAATCAGACTGCCGCTGTTTCTGCACACATTACATCTGGGGACTACTGATGATACCAGTGCTACACGATCTAAAATTTAATAATTATTATTGAAGATATTAAGACTCATTTTATTTTATCATTATTTTTTTATTTTTAAATTCGCGAAGTATTTTTTGTACAGTTATCTATATATTTAAAATAAAAATCATTAATACTTTTTCAATATTTAATAATAATAATAATAATAATGACAACAATAATAATTTAATACGAATTTATAATAACCAATTAATAATTCAAAAATAAAATATAATATAAATAAATTATAAATAAAATACAAATATATTTTACGTTTCACTCTGGGGTATATACAAACATGTAAGAATAGAGTACAAACTAGTTTATTATAGACTAACATTTATTTGAAAAAATCAATGAAATATCAATATAATAATTATTTGAAAAAGTAATATGCAATTGTACACGTGGTTTTTGTAACAATCCCGCTCATCTGTAAAGTAGTATGAAGTTTAATTGTTAAATGTATTTATAATTTTTTTACAATTTACAATGTCTTTACAATAATTTATAAATATTAAAGAAATTAATGTTTTTTAAATACTTTTAAAATAAGCAATGAATAGTAGAATTAATAGAATTAAAATTACATCTAATTTATAGTACATATATTTCTTAATATAATTAAACGATAATATACAATAAAATGAAATTTAATTGTTACAATTATCATAATTTTAATTATACATGAAACATTAATTAATTAATAATATTATTTAATAACTATTACTTATTCATTCATATAAAAATTATTAAAAAAATGTTCATAATTTTTCGTAAATTATATTTATTAGAACGAAATTAAAAAAAATTTGATTTATTTCACATATATACTTCTACATATTTTGCAAAATAAATTTTTGTTAATATTCTTTAAAAAAAACTTCTAAATTATAAAATATCTTATACTACACATTAAAAGTAATTTTATAAATGTAAAAAACAATGTAAAATATTGTTTTAAAAAGCAAATTTTTCCGATTAGAAAAGAAAAAATTTTGAAAAAATAAAAATTTATTTAAATTTAGTAAGTTTAAAAAGAATCATTTTAATTGACAGAATATAATTGAATTTTATTTCTTATTGTATCTTAAAATAAGCTATATTGAAAATTTTTTCGCTGATGATGATTTATGCCGATTTTTATGGAAGTGAACACAAATTTTTATTATTCTTGTTCTATAATAATATAATAATTAAAAGATATTAACTTTTTTCTCACGTTAATATTCTTATAATACCAATGCAATAATAATAAAAAGAAAAAAAAATAAGAAAGCACAAACCGATACTATGGTAGTGTATGTTCCTCTTCAAAGTAAACTCAGCGGGTTTAAAGTGAAAGAAAGTAGGTGAATATCCGATAGTTGGTAACGAGCTAAGTCGCTCCTCACGCTCCTCTGTTATAGTGGCGGCTGCGATGATACCGTTTGTGCCTTCACGGCTTAGTGCCACAAGTTGTCGTCCTTTTGGAAGAAACATCGCGAGAAAAACCAGGATGGCGGTAATTAGGAGTCCGTAAGCTAGCCAGGCCTCGCGTTCCATTTCAACAGCAATAATTGAACCGATAGTACTCGTCGTCCAAACAGGCAATGTTAAACTTACTGCCAAGCCGATGAAAACTGATTCGCGATAATTATCGTGCACTCCTCGAACTCGGATTGCTAGGCATGTAACCACAACTAGTAACGCTCCTGGGTAACTATGCAGCAAAGTTTGCAGTTTATTTTACGGATATTGGACATTTTTTCTTAAATATTAATGAAACATAACTTAAAATATAATCATGAATGCATCACAAATTCAGTTAATTTTAGTCATTAATAAATTTTTTCATAAAAATAATTTTTCAATTATCACAAAAAACACTAATTTTTTTTTATTTAATAAAAATATCTTAAAGTAATAGTGATACTAAGATTTTGAAGAGCATGAACAAAATGTAAAAGTACTTGATTGATTCCATTTTATGTAATTCCATTAAATGTAAAAGTACTTTATAGATTCCAAGCAAATCTATATAGAAAGGTTAGTAGATTTATAAGAATAATTAAAGAAATACAGAACCCCAAGAATAAAAATAGTATAAAGTCGCATACAAATACAGACGAAACAGTAATTATGACAAAGAGTGAGGGGAATTTAAATGAGCTATTAAGAATAATCAGAATCTATCTAGAAAGAATAAAATTAGAACTATAAAAGTAAGTAATTGTGGGAACATGTGAAATGATTATGGATTGTTCTTGATTAATATAGTTTAATAATATAATCAATTAAATAATAATATAATTGTATAATAAAGTATTATAACAGTTTATGTCTTCTATAATAATTGTTACTTTTAACTTTATTAATTATTGTAAATAATAAATAATACTAATATTTTCTAGGGAGGCCTCCACTAGACTGATAGGCCTCCAACGGTTAGCTTAAATGAAATACATCTCTCATGAATATAACGTCGTCCGTCATTTAACAAGATACACATACATATAACATGTACACTCACTCGCGTACTCATATTCTTAATCTCACATAATAATATAGTTTAAGAAAACGAAGGAAAGAAAGAAAAAGATAAAATTCAGATGAAAAAAAACAAAATAGAAACAATTAAATAATTCATATATTAAGGGTATAAATCTAAAAAAAAAAAAACAAGAACAAGTAAAATATAATTCAGGTATAAGAAATGTATATAAATATAGATAACAATCTCTAAATTATTTATAAATAAATAATAATAATAATAATAATTAATACTAACTATTATAAAGGTCAAGAAAAATATCAGAATTATATTATGAGGTACTATGTAAGTTTTAAGCTTACAAATGTTAAACTTTCTTTTAAGTAAATTTTATATAAAATTAAGTAATTTTCTCTCACATTTTTTCGTACCCTTTTAAAAATTTATTTTATTTTTTTTTATTTAACAACCGTTTTAAAAAATATGTATTTTTACATTAATGTCATATTAGAACGAAACCAATTCAAAACTTGTACATATACAAGCACAAATTTGAAATGAACCTGTTTAAATTTAAATATTTTATTTTTTAATGACTAATTTAAATTATTTTTATTTTATTTTTTGTAACAATTACATATTTAATATCTTTATTGCAAATTATGTAAATATAAATTAAATTATAATGAAACTGAAATAGGTTTATTCTTTTTTGTCAATTAAAACAATTAAAATGTCTACATTAGTATAGAAAAGTAATGAATTATATATAAAGTTAATTAATTTTATGAAAGCCATATAAATAGATTCACATTTGTAATAAAACAGGAATCAGTACTATTATTATACTGTGTTATTACTTCTTTTTCCATCACAATCCTTTGAATTTATCAACATTAATAATTAAAAATTTAATGTACATCCGAAAAAATAATTGCTACGATTATAATTTATTTTATATAGTTAATTCAGTATTATATAAATACTTAATTAGTCAAAGAGTAAATCCCCTTATCAATAAAAATTTTCATATTTGTCAATCAATCATTTGAATTGTAGAATTTTTTAATTTTACGCTATCATTGTATAGAATAGTAATAAATGTTAAAAATCGAAAAAAAGTAAAAAGAAAATTTATGGTTAATCACTTAAAAATTAAAAAATAAAGAGAATAGATGAATAGAGAAACCGAAAAAGACATAAGTATAACTTTTTTAATAAATATAAAAGAAAGGCATTACTATTATACACATGCAAAAAAACAAAATTTTCAATTCAAATTGTATTTGTAAAATAAAAATAAATAAAAAAGAATAATTATAGAAGAAAATAGTAAAATTCAAGAAAAGAATCAAATTACACCACTAAAGGAAGTTTATTTAAGGAAAAGGAGAAAAATGAAACAAACAGTAAGATGACATCCACCCGTTTGATCAAACAGAATGGACGTTAGCTTACGCTTACACCTTAATATGCCACCGTCTTATTAGTAAGACGATGGCATTTAAAATTTTCATAGACGTATCTTCCATACCATTTTTCTATGTCAGCTCTCATATTATCTTCCACAATTTTTTAGATCATCAAAAACTGTATATATATATTAATCTCTGACTTTCTAAAAGTATATTATAGGTGCAAGTTTTCCAAAAATGGAGAAATTTTTTAAATTAGCTATCATTCTATCAGTCTTCTCTTATCCACTTGTAAAGTGCCTGAGGTAATACTCCTGCGAAGGATTTCTTTACAGAATATTAGATACTTTCCTTTTCAATTTTATACCCAAAACTAGCACAGCTTAATAATAGAAATCTTTTAGATTTTCGATCGTATAGCTTAAAATTATAAAGTTATCCTACTTGTCTTCCACTGCTAGAACAGTAAAGATCGTAAAAGTTATTTTGTAAAATTTAGCTTCTCTGCTTAAAACAACACAGTTACATCTTCCCACTATCTTATTACAGGTATAAATACATAAAGGACTTTAAAAACTTATTCAATATCAATGCGCTGACGATATCACACTTATATCATCACATTACTTCATTCAGTATCTTCCAACATTCCTTTACTTCCTTCACTGATAGACATTCACTAGCCCAAATCCAAAATCATTTACTTCTTCATTTTCCTTTATATACCATGGTCATCATCAGCCAAATACTTAAGTGTTCCTTTGATTGCAAATTTTCCTGATGTCCGAAAGTTATTATTGTACAAAAAAAAAAAAATCCTTCTAGCACTCTTCGCTCATAATCCTTAAATCAATACTACATTTAAGCTTTATGCCTTCCAGGTCAAAATTCATGGCATAGCAATTCATGATATCATCACTTCACCTTGTGTACTTCTATATCAACTACACTATATCTCCTTTAGTTTCTTTTAGTTTATTTATTTAGTTTAGTTGGATTTTAAAAATTTTCACTCCTTCCTATAATATCAATAGCTTATCAAAAATTCATAGATTTACTTGAATATAAACGTGAGCCATTTAGTTAGTTGCCAATATGGTTACACAACCCCAAAGAATTAACCCACAACCTGTGTTTCTTCTTAAATTAAGCCTTTTATTTCAGTTTTAAAAATAATTTATACGTTGAATTAGAAATCAATAAAATAACCGGTACTTGATATTGGACAAAAATTAATAGATAAGTAATGAGAAAAATTTAGACGAAAAATATATATTAGTGCCGATAGAAAACTCGATTGTCAATTTTTCGCACCACAGTCGAGTCGGGCAAATCCCCTTGGAACAGTGCAGCGAAAGTAAATAACAACTGTACTCGTGTGACGTCTAAGTGATGGTTGGACGGCGCCTTTTCATAAAACAAATAGGTAAATTTCGTGGACTAGTCGCAACTATTTCGATTGCGTACTGAACATAAAAACATCATGTAAAAGGGAGAAGAAGGAAGTATATAAAAGGACGCGACAGGCACGGACCACAGTTAGTTAGCTTTCGTTACTATATCAGACCGCAAGCTACTTCTCCCTTATGTTGCAATGAGAATTGCCGAGAATAAATATAAAATTGAATTTTAAATTCGTTTCCTTTTACTGCACTCTAACCATCGGCCTCAACGTGATTTGCGTTCAGTGATTTTCGTAACAGATATGTTGTGATTAGATAAAAATAAGAAAAAATATAGAGAAAATGAGAAATGAGGTTATAGAAGACATAAAACAGTGAAAATTTGAAACAAGTTATAAAGAATACAGAATATTACAGAAATACTAGAAACAGTACGTCACGTAAAGAAAAAGAGGAAAACAGAAAGGAAAAGGATTGTATCAGAAATTTTGGACGAAAAAAATCAATTAATCAACTAACTAAAGTTTAAAAGACGGAAAAAATAATAGGAATTAATAGTAGGTAAGTTATAACATCGTAAGAAAAAAATAAAAAAGTTACTAAAAATAAAGAAATGGAAAAAAAGAAAAGAAGAAGAAAGTAGAAGATGTAAATCAGAGCAAGACCTGGAAAACTTTCTGCAAGCTTATTGAAAAGGGTGGATAATAAGATACAGGATAAAAAAATGGAACTCTAACAAAAATCGGCTAGATTACTTTTAATAAATTTATGAAGAAAAGACCAAAACAATTATCTAATCAAATATACTTAAATAGAATTATACAAAGATTCTAAAAATCCAATAAGGATAGAGAAGGATTATAACAGGTAAAATTCTTGCATACAAAGAAATTATATAAATATTCCTACTAGGTTCCACGCTTTTCAACATAGAATTTACAAATCTAGAAGAAGAGTTAGAGAAATCTAGAACCTCAATGAATTAAAATTATTAAAAATAAGTTAAGATCGATTTTATAGAATAAAAAAATGGTAATATTAGCCAAAACAGAAACACTTAAAAAAATTACCTAAGCATCTTCTAAAAATTTTTAGAGAAAAAACAGAGCATATGTATTTTTAAGAAAAGAATTTAATATAAAAAGGAGGACACAAGTATTGAAAGGACTGAAAAGCATTTAAATACTTAATTTATTCGAATAAATCCATAAAGAAATATGAAAAAGAATAAAAATGATGAAAAAATCAAATATTCGAAGTATAGAAGAAAAATCAGAAGCTTAAAATAAAAATGGTTAACGATAATGAAAACGTATGATATAATTTTAAATAATATGTCATAATATCATAAAAATATTGTAATAGAAGTATATTATATAAATTTCTAAGTAAAAATGTATAAGTAATTTGTAAATAATAATAATAATAATAATAATTATTATTATTATTATTATTATAAAATACTGACATTAGAATAAGAAATTTATATCTTAAAAAAAATTAAATTTAATCGGCATATAAATAAAAATAAAAACTTGTGTTTCAAAATACTTTTACATAAGACAAAAAACTCACCCCAAAGAGGCAAAAATCTGCCCAAGCGGTGTTTTGCATGAGCTTATAGAACGATAGCGATCTAACCTAAAATTCGGTGATTGGATGACAGCTGGAGGCTCCACGTACAGCCACTGGGTGACAATTGCAACCTGTACTAATACTGCAAATATGAGAACCAGCGCCTGTGAACCCAAGTCGAATTTGACCTTTAATAATGTTTTATTAAGAAGACTAATTTCAGCTGTAGAAGCTGAACACAGAATCATTGTTAAACATATAATCTTATTTATGCGCAACTGTATACATACGTATACTCATTCAAGACATTTGAGTACGTCATCCAATTTTCGTTCTTATATGACATACTAAAATGTTTCTTTTGTTGTTGATTAACGTATTTTGAGAAAGGATAAATTTTTCAATATAGATGTTTACTACTTTCGACAGCACATATATAAATATCCTTTTACCATAGTAAATTATAGAATATAACTACTGTTTTTTCTTGTGATAATTATTTTACTTTCTCTAAAAACAACGATAATGAGTCATAAATCCAACATTAAATGAATTGCTTTTTTATAATATTCAAGCAGGCTCTTCATAACAAATTACAAGGTTTGATTACTTTGACTATTACTTTGACTACTACTACTACTACTACTACTACTACTACAGAATAAGCAACACTTATGAAATACCATAAAAACAGTAAATTTTAATAAACCTAAATAAAAAAAAAGAGTCAAGACAAAGAAGAAGATAGAAAGAAGTTGAAAAAAGGAAAAAATACAGAGAAAATTTTAAGAATAAAAAAGAAAAGGAAATAGAAAGACAGAGACTATGGTAGATTATGCAATTATTAATGAACAGGTAAAGAACAGGGTAAATAAAAGAAAACCGTGTGATTAAGAGACCAAGTAAAAATTTATAAGAACGAAATATAAGATATAAAAAATTTAAATTTATAAATTTAAATAAAATAAAAATTATAACAACGAAAAAGAAATCATATACATCAATAAAAAAAAATTAAGAGAAATCTTGAAAAACAAAAAAAGGCGAGAAAAGATAAAAAGGAAAATGTTTTTTGAAAATAGTTAATAGAGTACGAAAAGAATATGTTTTTAATTTATTTTAAGAATACATGTAATAAGAATATAATAAGGGCACATAAGACAAGCAGCATAAAAGAAGTAATTTCAGATTTATCGTAGAAGAATAACAAACAGTAAATAAAATGAAATGAAAAAAGAGTTCCCGCAAAGTCAGAGTCACACATAAAATATGTAAATATTAAAGAATAAGACTTTTTTATTACATGACAAAAAATAACGAATGAGTTAATATAAGGAGAAAAATGTAAAAAGAATAAACGAGAATAAAATAGCAAATTTATTCTACTTAATATTTTATGAAACAAATAAAAGAAATATGATTAACTACAGAGAATTAAAGTTAATTGATACTGAATTTTAAATATATACAAAAGTTATAAAGAATAGAATTGAAGAAACGTATGGAAAGAAAGAAATTGTAAAGTGACGTGCAGTTTCAATTTAGAAACAAAAGAAGCAAGATTGAAGAAATATATGAATATGAAATTGTGTTCCTTACCAATATAAAGGCAGCATTAAAAAAAATTAAAAAAGAGGAAATCTGAAATTGTATAGATAATGTAAGCATATAAAATATTTGCAGTGAAACAAAGATGAAAATTAAAATTGTCAAAGAAATAATTATAAACAAAAAGACAATAAATAGAAGGTTGTTTAATTATTCAACTCTTTTCTTAGGAATGGTAAATTCAGAGAAAGATTTAGGAAAGTCTAATAGCGCAGAAATAAAGTTAGGTAAAGAAAGACTAAAATCTTTAATATATGTAGATGATATAACAATAATAATAAAAATAAAAGACAAATTGAAAATATTACGCATTTTTAGAAGTGATTACTTGGAGAAATTGGAGAAAAAAGAATTAGAATTAAATGGATGGAAAACAAAAATAATGAAGTTTTGAAAAGCAGCGAGTATGATGGATAAAAAAATTTATATTTAAGGGAAAAGATAAACATTTAGTCAATTTACCTAATTAGAGTATAAATTCAATGAAATTAATACGGATAAGGCACACGGAATGACAAAAAAATATAATGTTAGTTAAAATATGAAACATAATGAAAAATGATTTCAAAAATATTTTAGAATATAAATAAAATTACTCGATGCTTTAATAGAAAATATACTATCTTATTATATAAAATTATAAAAAGCAGAAATTTAGAATCAGGAAAGCTGCGAAAAAATTGATAATAAAAAAGAAGATTAAAATGAAATGTTAACTTCGATAGAAATACATCTTGTTGCATTATGATAATAGAGACAAAAAATAGTAATATAAATAAAAGCTTCAAGAAGAGCAGTCAGATTTAAAAAAAAGTAATAAATAAAAATAAGGAAATACCAAAAAAAACGTGTAAAATTAAGGATGAAAACAGGAAAGTTTTTTAAAACAGTAAAAATAAAGTAAAAAAAGAGAAAAAAATTATGTATGAAAGAAAATAAATTTCTAGCAAAGCATTGAAGGTCAATCGAATTGAATTTGGAAAGAGAAATAAAAGAATTATGAAAAGACATGGAATAAAGTAGAGAAAATACAAGTAAGCTTCAAAGAATGAAAACCAAATAACATAATTTATGGGGAAAAAATGTGTCCACGGTTCAGAAGAGATTCTGGATGAAAATTTTATCAAGATTCAGAATGAGTAATGAGATGAGATGAAAATAACCACTGGTAAATAGAGGAAGAGAAACATACATCTGTTAAATAATAAAGATAAACAAAAAATACATTGTGGAAGATATAATAAAGTTTATGCACTCATAAAGAAATAGTATGAAAGAGGATAGAAAGGAATTACATTTACTGTGCAAAATATACTTAAATAGAAAGGGAAAAATATAGAAAAGTAGATAGCTGAATGTTAAGTAAAAAAACGTACGTATACAGTCGTTTGCGCAATCTGTATAATGTAAAGTTATGTGTAAATGTTTTATGTATAGTGAAACTTTATATAGGTATATTTGGTATATTATAACAATTTTTATATTGTTCAAAGAAACTAATTTAACAAAATACTTATAACTACAAGAATATAATTTAAATTCCTCTCATAATTATTGGAATACTATTACAAAAACTAAATTTTATGTAATTCTATGTATACAAACAAAAATCAATGTTGAAAATCAAATGCTTAAAAATTCCTGTTTCAGTTTAAAAATTTTTTTTATTAAATAATAAAATGTAACACTTTTATTAAAAAGCATACCTTCGGTTACATTTTCTTGTACCTTGATATACATTTTCGTTATAATGCTTTTAATTTAACGTTTATATTTCAAAAAACTTGTGTACATTTATCTTATTATTTTTTAAGTATATTTGTATTATATATTTCTTAAAAAAAATCCTAATTTTTTATTAATTATAATTTTCAGCATTTTTATTAACAAAACCTTTTATTTTAAAGGAAACGATGAATTAAAAAAAAAACAATTACCTTGAAAAAATACTCTGAAAAAGGTGAAATCTAAAAAATTTTAAATTAAAGTTCAAATAATATTTTCTTCCATAATTATTTTTCTACAGAAATTGAACTATCAAACAAAAATTCTATATGAAAATTTAAGAAAAATATATTATTGTTAGTAAATATATCATATTCATTATTAATAATAATTATAATTGAAAAATTTTACAATTTTTTTTAACTAAATATATTAGTATCAATAAACTACTCATGTACAAAAGTTATGAAAAAAAATACGTCAAATTGCTAATTAACAATCTTTATTGATAAAAACTGCTGCTTTACGAAGTATATAACAAGAGATCAATTCTTTAAAAGAACTAGAATTCAAAAATTTTTCTTTTTCTAGTTGATGTATATTAACTACATTGATAAGATATTATACATAAAAAATTATGAAAAACAGTTGCAAAAAATTATATTGCTACGGTATTTAACAATTAAAGATCTAAACCTTATAGACTGATTTATTTACAAACAATATTGCATTGCTATTTCTGTAAAATACATTCTTGTATGTTCTATTCTCATAAAACAATCATTTTCATCACTTAATTAATTTAAAATATAAATTCTATGTAACTTTATATTAATTTCTTCTTTATTGTGTTCCTCTTCATTCTCCACCTCTTAACCGCCTCCTCTCTGACCTTTTGTCTTTAATTTAACTTTATTCTCTTCTTGTATTGAATCTTGCGTGGTCCGCATTAATTTTTCCTTTCTCTTTAAAACTTTACTATGCACCCTTTTCCTGTTTTACTTTAAACACTATCTTTTTTAATTGGTTTTTTCTCTATTCTTTTTTCCTTTGGATCTTGAATCGTGTATCTTGTATAATTTGGTTATTTCTTTACTTATTTTAAATCAATATCCTTTAGATTTATTCAAATCTTTCTCTTATCTTAATTAATGTCTTAAGCATATCTTTTAAACTTAAATTACTGCTTCTTTTTAATTGTTCATTTTCTTTCCTAATCCATACCATTTGTTTTCACTATATATCTATATTTCCTCTTCTCCTATAATTTTTTACCCACATAATATCATTTGTCTCCTTCCTCTCTCATCTCAATAGATTTGTTCTTCATCTTTCTTCATATTTCTCTTTCTTTGTATGATTCTTCGTAGCATATGTAGCATATGGAACTCTTTAAATCCGCTTTTTTAACATGATTTTTTTTTTTACTCTTTATTTTGTAATTGCTTCTGCTCCCCGACCATACTTTCCTTACTTTCACCGTATTCTCAACACTCTTTCTTAACCATTCACTAATATCTTCTTCCGAATAGTTTTCCTCTAGATTCAAACCTTCTATATTATTGTTTTTCTTTTATCCTTTTATCTCTCTCACTTTTTTCCATCATCCAATTTCATTGTGTTTTTTTTATTTCTTCACATTTACTTTCAGTTTTTCTATCATTATCTTCATTAACCATCTTGCTTTTCCTTATTGTGGTTGTTTTTTTCTTATATACTTCCAGTTCTGCTTAAGTTTTTTAATTCTTTTTTTATTTTACCTTAGTTTCTTTTCATAGTTTTTTACTTTCTCATTTAGTATGTCATTTATTTTCTTCTTAAATTTTTCATTTAATAATTCAAACAATCTTTCATTTACTTCTACAATTACGTTCGAATGTAACCCACTTACTATATCATCTTTGAAATTCTTTAGCTCCTCGATTATTAATTTTAGGTATTCTTCGTTTTTTTATTTCTTTATTTTTCTGATCTTTTCCTTTATTTTTTCATTTCTATCTCCGTGTTCTTCTTTTCTAACATTTTTTTAATAGCCTCTTATTCGTATTCGTCTTCTTCTCTCGTATTCGTCTATTTTTCTGTGACCATTTTCCGCTATTTTGTTACACTCTTGCATAGAATTTTTTTCTTCCTTTTGCCTCGTGGCTACCTAATCTCACTTTTGTATATATCACTAAGTTATCTGTTTTCTCCGTTATAACTTTATACCTTGGCTCATTTTCATTATCCTATCTGGTTTAACACTTTCTCTTTTTTTAGTTCATTTTTTAACATTTACACCTTCACTAATCTTTAGTCCTACTTTGTTTTTTTTCACTGTATGCCCATGGTATGTCTCTCATACAAAATTCACAAGCAGACCGATATAAGTCTTATGTACATAATTATATGATAAAGGATAAATTGGTAATAAAAATGACATTTTTTAGCATTACAAAAATTATTATAAACGTATTATATCGAGATTATTCATAAAAATTATGGAGTAATTTTCTTAAACATTAATAAATAATATTTTTAATGTTTTATTATTCAAAATTTATAATTTCATTGTGTGTGTATGCCTGTACATCTGTAAAAACTGTAAATATTGTTCATTAAAGGAAAACTTTATTACAGTAACATAAAATATGCGCACTTTTTCCACTATTTACATTTATATATTTTTTTAAACTCGTCAATAAAATATCATAATAAATATATTTAACAATACATGTAAATTAAAAATATGTAGAATTTTTAATTTTATAAATTTATAAAATAAAAAATTAATAACTCATTTACAGTAGTATACCGTGTGTACATGTTTAAAAAGAATGTATATGCATGCGCTTACGTGACTAATTTTAATCTTTAACTATTTATATTTTTTTTAAATGGTATTATATGTGTTTATATTTTTACTAATTGCATAATATTTACATTAACTTATGCTATTCAACATGATAAAAATTTTTATATACTTAAAAATATTATTGCATTTATAATGTCCATCGGGAGATGTTTAACTGAATCTAAAGTAGATATTAGCATGTAACATCGGGATAAAATTTTTTTTTCAATATAGTAAAAAGAATAAAAATATTACATAAGTTCAATTATAGAATAATAAAAGATAATGATTAAGAAAAAAATATTAAGATATAAAGGTGAAAGTACCAAAAAGTATAAAAATGAAGTGAGAAATTTAAGTTTAAGTTATCATAAAAAAATGAAAGAAAAGAAGAAAAAATTTCAAAGGAAAAGACAGAAAAAAATTATGTGTAAAATAAAAACTTAAAGAAAAAAAAGAAAAATATTCTTTTAATGAAATAGAAAAAAAGTTAGAGAAAAAATGTTAAAAGAAGTATATAAAACTTATTTAAAGATTTATATGAAAAAAATATAAAAACAAAGATAAAAGAGAAGGGTAAACAAAGAGAATATGAAAGAAATTATAAAAAAGAAGAAAAAAGGTTGTTTATATTGAATGAAAAATAAAGAAAGAAAGATGTATAAAGTCAGTTTTCATTTATAGCAAAACAAGAATAATATAGTGGTCTAGAAAATATAAGGCTAAGAATAATTTTATAATGAACACAGATGAAGCTTGTGAAATAGAAAAAATAAAATTTAAAAAAAAAACATAAAAAATATGAATTTATTAGTTAATATAATAACAAACCAACTCCGTCTGAAACTCTAAACGGCCGCTTAATCCTGTTACTCTTCTGTAATTTGAAGACCGACCTATTGTTAGTTATTCCGTATTCTAGCTTTTCACAGAACAAGCCAGGACACGTCAATAGAAATAAAAAAATGAAAAAACTTAAAAAAAAGCTTGAAAAAGAAATAAGATAAATAGTGAAATATAGTGAAATGACAACTTTATGATCTAAAGAAGACAGGTAGATAAAACACCTGACAGTAATTTTAAGGAAATATAGGATAAGAAGAAATTAAGAGAAAATAAAAAAGAAAGTAAAACTATACATTATTATAGCAAAAAAAAGAATTGGAAGATGTATAATAACAAATAAAATCAAGAAAGAAAAATCCATGTAAAACTAAATTACGAATGAAATATGAAAATGGCAAGAAAACAAAAAATTAATAGCAATACTAAAATTATAAATAATTTATTAAAAGAAGAGAAAATTTTATATGTATAGACAAATGGTATTATAGTACTAATTTTTTTAAAACAGAAGAAGCATATAAAATGATAAGGAGATTTAACTGTTTTGAAATAAAAAACATACAAAATTATGAAAAATTGTATAAATAGCATATGAAAAAAGATAGTACACTAGTCACAATTTACATTCTATACTACACAGATGACTGCTTAAAGAAATATGTACATGCTTTGTATATATATATATATATTTAAGTATGTATGCATGTGTAAAGTATACATTCTACAAAATAAAAAGTGGGAAAGTATGTGATTTTATGAAAAATAGAATGAAAAACATTTAGTTTTTGTAAAAGGAAAATATACAGTGAATAAAAAATAAATGTTACAATAAATATAGAAATAATTGAAGAAATAAAAACAGAAATAATAGTTAGGGAAAGATGTTCGGTGAGTTTAATATTATTTAACGTAATGCTGGCAGATTTACAGAAAGAATTAAGAAATATTAG
Source organism: Platyscapa corneri (assembly GCA_018907185.1). Taxonomy (NCBI): domain Eukaryota; kingdom Metazoa; phylum Arthropoda; class Insecta; order Hymenoptera; family Agaonidae; genus Platyscapa; species Platyscapa corneri. The sequence continues at coordinate 223,657 of JACCHW010000125.1, forward strand.
TGGAAATATTTGGATTGAGAAGCTGCACAGAAATAAAAAAAAGCAATTACATTTAAAATTAAAGTATGAAACATGCAAAACACACAAATTCCTTTAAGATGTGTAAAATTCAAAAGAAAAAAATGAAAAGTGCGAAAAGTTTGGACGAAAATGTAGTAAAACCGATATTGGAGAGAGAAGTATGAAAAAGAAATTATATGAAAGGAGGTATAGATAACATAAAAAAATGAAATACATTAAGAATATATAGTTATATGCCGAAAAAATTTTTGGAATTGCGATAAATGTCATTTAACTATTTAACGCATTTGTTGCTTTTGACTGACTTATTTTACGAAAAACTTACAACAGAATTAAGAAGTATGCACACACCTGATAAGGAGCTGGTAAGTGAACACCACTATTGAGTGATAGAAGAAAGACACATTTAACGAGCAATGCAGCGAAAACGAGTGCCGCCGGTAGACCAACGAGACGAAAGGCCGCGCAGGAAATTGGATTAGCCGTGAGTGAGGCCGCTGCTGATAAACCAGCTAGCAAAAAAAGTCCAAGAAGCAGTGCCTGACCGAGAAAAAGATGTCTTCTACCTGGTGCTGCTGCTCTTGCCTGTAAATTGTTTATTGCTTAAATAATTAAGTATGTAAATAATTGATTATGTATTTTTATCTAATTATTCATTTTAGTCACAGGAACAGGTTTTTTCTTACATATTATTTGAAATTTTTTACAAATATAATATACTTTATGTAATAAGTTATAAATAAAATGCTTCATTCAAATAATTTTTTATGTAAATAATTTCAAGAAAAATAATTCAACGAAAATACTTATTTAATTCATATTTTTTTTACTACATATTTATTACTTATTGTAATTAAGTACTTGTTTGTTTTCTTTACATATAAAACTATAGCTAGTATATTCGATAAAAAACTAGATTTAGGTATTTAAGAATTTCATATTTTAACAACTTTTATAAATTAATAGAATTCTTGAAAATTATGTTTAGATAAATATAAATTAAATCTTAGATTACCTTTTTCTAAATATGTAATATTAAAAAATCATATTATAATAACAAAAGGGAAGTAGAAGGGTCATTTATCGGATCAGCATCAGCAAAGAAAAAAACAAATAAAGCTGTAAAAATAAAATGAAAAAGTGATATAAAAGAGGCGCGAAATATAATAAAGATATTCTATGGCTACGCACTGAGTAAAGCAGGTACCAACTTTGACTAAATAGAAACAATAACAAGTAGATTAAAACTTACAATAAAATATACATTAAACATAATTATATATTAATAATCATTGAAGTAGAATTAATATCAATGTTCATTCATTCATGCACAATTTAATATTAAAAAAATTTTTGAATTAATATATGTTTTGACATTTGATAAAATTTAGAATTTTGTTGGATTATTGTATATTCTTATATACAAACTTCTAATAATAAATATTATTAATAAATAATACAGTTATATTTAATTATCTAAACTAATACAATAAAAATAAATAATAAAATAGCATTTCTTTCATTTATTTTTCTCTTATAATACAGACTTCCCATAAATAATATTTAAATATCATAAGTTTGTGTCTCATTTTAAGAATCAATAATTTAAGTGTTGTAGGACAGCTGATGATAGATTGTGGTTGATGTGTAAATAAATAATTAGTCAATAATATATGAAATGTAAAATAATGTATTTAATAATTAAATAAATACTTGGAATATTCTTTTAATATAAAATATAATTAAAGACAATACATAATTCTCTGTGCTAGTAAGCAGTAAGGAACCGTAAAAGTAACTGACGCATACGAACAACTACATTGCTAAGGGGCTATCTGCATCGTATTTCTGAAAAGAACTACTGAAAAATTAGGATGAACATTGACATAAGTCTTAAATCAATTATACTATTAGATGTACTATAATAAAGAGAGTTTTTATTAGAATGCAGTGATAGCATGACGACTTACGCCGAAGCACATGCTTTTTTATTTCAAAAAATATTAACACTTGTTTAGTAATTAAACATCTTTACGAGTTAACAAGAAAAGACCTAGAATTAAATAAAGAAAAAATAAAAATTATGCAATTTAGAATTGTAGCATAAAAGAAGAAAATGATAAATTTCAGGTGGAAAATACATTCAAATATCATTCTTTTATTTTTACTGTTAAAGATTTTTTTAGAATTTCTGTGATTTTTTCATGTTTTATTTTGGTCTCAAGTCTAATTAAATTACTCTTTACGGAGCCTTTTCTAATATACTATTTGTTTTTTTTTTAGAATAATTATATATTTAAGAGTATTTATTTAAACTTAGTATCCATTTTAATAAAATTTAACATAGACATTTTTTTCCTTCTAACTATTCATTATCTTGTTAAAAATAGTAAATAATCTATATATCTAAAATAAAAATTTATAAAAACCAAAATAAATGTAGAATATTTACTATTAAGAGAATGAAATATGATTGAATCTAAAATTAATGCTCGGTATTAGTTTAAGCATCATAGAATGTAAAATTGCTATTTAAAAATATATTAATTTGCAAATCCTTATTTTATATTTTAATTTCAGCAAAAATTTTTTAAATATACAATATTTCTGAATAAAGGCAACTTATGTCTTATTAATTATAAGTTCGAAAAAAATTTTTTGAAAAATTTGTTTGGTATAAATACTTAAGAAATAATATTTTCTGATAACATTTCAATTGCCCGCTTTACATCATCGTAAGATAACAACAATTTTAGTAACAAATGTGCCGTTTAATCTTTCCGTTTAATCTCCTAATTTTTCCGTTGTTTGTAATAAATTTTGTTATAATATATAAATATACTTCGTATAAAGACTTCACGAAGCAAATAAGTCACATAAACGATACACATTTGTTTAAAATTATATATATTCGAACAGTCTTCTCCAGTTTATTTACGATTGCATTATTAAATATAATAACTCTTATTCTACATATATTCTATTAAGCAAGATCCTAGAGTTCTAAACTATACTCGATCACTGGAAACGTTTATTATTACTTATTATATTCACAGTATAAAGAAACTACCAAAAATTTTTTTCTATATTAAGTTTTTGAGAGGCAAGCATAAAATATCAAAATTAAACCCGAATTATAAATTAAAAAATTAGAATTAAAAAATTTATTTTTATGATTAATAATAAAAATAAATGTAATATAAAAACACACAATAAAAAAAATATATTTGATACTAATAAAGAGAAACAGAAGAGGGAGTTAATTTTAATTATTTTAATAATAAAATATGCGACGATTTTTAGTTTTAATATGAATTCCAACTTCTTTTTTCAATATGTCTTAAATACATCTTAAATAGTTTTATATTAATTATTAATTTGAGGAAACATAATATTTTATAATTTTTCTAATTCTACTTAATGCACCAATAAAAAAAGTTTAGAGGTTAATCATTATTATTTAATCATTTAAAATCAAAACTAAATGCTTTAAAAATTATTTTTAATTCTAAACTAATAATTAGATAGTTAAAAGATACTTTTGACGACGTGTAAGTAAAAAAATTAATTGTATAAAATGTATCTTTATTTGAGCAAAAATGTGATAGAAATCAAATATTGAAAAGAATGAAAAAAAGAATTTAAAAGTAGTTGAAGGCTAATTATATAAATAAAGCTTAATACTGTTTTAAATAATATTCTAGAGTTGTGAGGGCTTATCGAACATATTATTTTTTAATATCATATATTATATAGTATTTTTTATACTATGTAATATATAATATTGTTAAATAATATTATTATGATATATACTGAGTTATCGTACGTGTGCTGAAACCGTGATCATAAGATTCATTATCCATAACAGACGTAAAAGACCTATTTCCGACAAGAAAATTACGGCTCTACCTATTGAATTTTACCGACATAAATAGCAGGGAAATAACATCAATAATCGGCACACAAATTAAAATGCCGTTTCGAGTAGAGTAACCCAGCTTCAATCTTTCACACTAGAAGACATCTGCCAAGAAAGTCAGACGGTAAGCATGAAATGATTTCTCTCAAGTGAAAATACATCTCGAATCACAAACTGGTCGCATATTTAGGTATCACTATATTACCTAGATATACTCACGAATTTGTTTTTTTCACTCTTCGCTCTTTTTGTATACCTTCCAAGACATTTAAACGCATTTTAAACTTATTAGAATTCAACTGAATTACAGATGTTTTTTTTATTATAAAGTATTACTTATTTTGAAATAATGTTTTTATTAATTTATGCTAATGTTATTATAAACAAAAGTAAAATTAATGAAGGCTATTTTAAACATATAAGTAACCCAAGCGTTGGAATAATCTTTTATTTAAAAACAAATTTTACATTAAGTTTATATATATAATAGTAGAGCAAAGAAAATTTATATTTCTGATTGCTAAGGCAATATATATATACATATATGTGTGTGTGTGTAAAACATACTGTTTCCAAGATTAATCACTTTTAAGGCATTAGCATTACAGATCATTTTTTGTATAAGTTTCATTATAACTAATAAATACATTTATTTGTAAATAATTCTGCGTTTAATTAATTAAATAAATAATTTCTAGTAAAGACTTTTAGCATGCCTGTTACAAAAAATATAATATATTTATATTATATATTTAAAAATATATTTATACTATTCAGTATATAAAACATAAATTATTTAGTATATAATATTATTTCATACAGACCCATAAAATACATATATATACATAATTTATTTTAAAATCTCTGTTGTTTTCCTTTGTTTTAATGTCATAGAAATATTTAATCTTTTTAAATATACTTGAAATTTTCTACTCAAATACGAATGAGCGAATTTTTAGTTAATTAGTTGTCAAATTATGTTGATCTAATATTAATATTTTTGCCCAATTTATCAAATTTTGTATAAATAAACCTTTCAAATCCTTTATAAAGTAATTACTTTCAGAAAAAAAGATAAATTTTATTCTTACGAGCATTTATTATTGTCTTACAAATATATCAAATTAGTATTTAGAAACTAAATCCTTTACTACACATACTGTACTATGTATGATATATAGCTTTAAATTTTATAAATACTTTGTAACACAATATTATAGATAATATAATATTTATGATACAATATATATTATTATAGTTTATGTACATTATGTTAGATATTACATCAAATTTTATATAAGTGTTAAGTAAAAATTCTTTCAAAAATGACGTATTTTTTCAATTAGGTGAACAAGAACATTTGTCAAATTAATAAAATATAATTTTAAATTACGCGTATGTATTTTTTTCTAATTTACAAATCTTGTGTTAACTATATATAATCAAATATAAAATTAATAGATCAATTTTGTAAAAATATATTTTATACACGTAATGATTCTATGTATTATTCATTGATATTAAAATTTTTTTCGAAAAAAATCATGAAAAATTTATTATTTCCAAAAAAATATAAAATAAATCCAATAACTGAATGTAAAATTACACGAATGAAAATTTGAAAGATTTATAGGTTGATTCATATATATTGTGTATTATTATTATTCATAAAATAATATATATTTTTCACTATACAATCAATAGTAAATCATATACTTTAAATAATTAATGAAAAAAATTTAATTTGATTATAAACTTATTTATATATTTATATACATATACTTTTTTTATATACATATAAAATTATAGAAATATATTGAAATTATTGATTGAAAAAGTTAAAATAGTTTTTTTTTACATACGCATTGGAAACAATATAAACAAGTTGTGTTGGATACTTTTGTACAATTTTACTATTTTTACTAAAAAAAATTTCATCAATCGTTTTTCAAAATAAATGTTCAATATATGATGGAATAGATTAACAAAATATTTATATATATAAAATAAATAATTAAATTATATAAATATATAATTTTATTTTATTTTAATAAAATTAATAATATAAATCATCAACTGTAGTCAAAAAATTATATTTTTCTAATTATAATTATCTTACCTACATATAATAAGTTTAAGAAACAAATATAACTTATAACAGAAATATTCTTCGTTATAATAAAAATATTCGTCCTAAATTTTTAACATATCTGTCTTGATAAAAATATATGATTAATACTTAATATATTTTTTATACAAGATTTTATAATAAAAATTCAAATTTTTTAATTATAAATTATTTGTGTGTAAAAAATAAATTTAATTAATTTTAATAATTTTAAATAATTAAAACTAGAACTTTTAAATTAGAAAAATAATATTTTTTTAACTATTACATAACTTTAAATGTTTTTTTGCAAATATAAAATAGATACAAAAAAAGTAGAAGTGTATATAAATAAATTATTAACTCTCAAACCTTAAATAGATAAACTTTATAAATAGATAGAACTAAAATTAAAATAATAAATATATGTTTACAATTAAAATTAAAGAAGTTTGTATTAATTTTACGCTTAGATTATATGTTTTAGAATTAAAAATACTTAAATAGCATTATTGTTGAGAGTGCACTAAGTGTTTTACCGTGAGCCGTTACATTGTGTACTTGGCACGTCCTTCTTCCCTGCGCGTTAATACCTTTACTAGTTTACTGCACTGGAAATATAAAAGCCAAATGCTTCGAAGTTTTTCCGAATTATACCATTTAAAAGCAGACGGTTGAACGTTCAAATGTCTTTCAGTCTTGTGACAGATTTTCTTCTGTATACACGTATATTATATTTTCAAATATTAGATACTACTTACAGAATATTGTTGTGCTTTACATTTATTTAAATAATTGCAACTCTTTGAAACCACCTGCCCAACAATTATATTATATTTTAAAATCATTTTAAATCAATTTAGTGTTCGATTGTAAAACGGTTATATCTTCTTTTACTTTTATCTAATTATAACATCGATAATAATATTTCTTTAAAATTTTATATTAATTATTACAATCTTTTACTTCCAAATAACTTTGCAACGAAATTACTTTGCAATATACTCCTTATAATATGTAAAAGATTATTATTATAAAATTTATATGAAAAATCTAAGTAAAACTAAAAATATACTAATTCTTTTATTTATATAGAATAAATTGAAAACCGTATAATAAAAAGTAATAGTTATATGGTGAAAGAATTTCTTTATATATACCGAAAAAGAACTTGAAAACATAGAATTAAGAATGAAATATGTACAAAAAAATATATAATACGAAATTGAAAAAAGCCAGTAGAAGATGAAATTATGAATAAAATATGGAAATACAGAGGAATAATATTATCATAAAGAATGACAAGAATTATAAAACACTAATAAAGAGAAAACAAATTGAATAAAAATTGAGAAATATTATAGTAATAATACGAAAAATAGGAAAAATAAAAATATTTATAAATATATAATGATTATATTAATGGTTAAAAAAATCTACAAGTTCAGAAGCTACGATTGATAAGAGATATAGAAGAATATAATTGATGTACGTAGATAAAATAGTAATAATTAGAAGAGCAAAGAAAATTTAAACGAGCTTGAAGTTATTTAGAAAAATACTTAAAAAGCAAAGGATAATAATTTAATACTAAAAAACTAAAAATAATAAAATAGAGAAAAGTAGATCAAATAAAAAAAACTTACTTAAGATGAATAGAAAATAAAATAGAAACAATTAATCAATTCATATATGTTACAATTCACATAATATAATAAAGTATAATTTAATATAAGAGAACAATGAAAACGAAAAAATAGAAATGACTTAATGGATAAGTGAATAAATACTGGAGATATATTGAAAAACAATCTAAAGACGATAGAATAATGAAATAAATACATATAGATTAGAAGTGCAAGCATTGAAGAGAGATTTAAAAACAAAGTAAAAATTTTTGAAAACAGAAATTCTGAAAGAATATATAAAAATGAGAGTGTAAGAATATTGTTCTGCTTTACATTTATTTAAATAATTTCAACTCTTTGAAACCACTCATCCAAAAGGTTATCGGCCCAAGCACGCATCTACTGCACAACAACAGTCGATATTTATTCAACGATTAAATTTAAAAAATATAATAATAAAATAAAACAACAAATAAACACGTGAATAGTGTGAATTGTGAGTAAAATATTCCAAAGGCTTTTTTCTTAACAGAATAAATAAAGTGTGTATGTTATGTGATATTGCTTCACGATTGCACTGTATAAACTGAAAATACAATTATTTCATAAAAAAATAACTTAAAATTTTATTTCTTGAATATTGAAAATACAAAATTTTTTATACAGAATATTGCAAAATATAAAATTATGCATTAATTTAATAATTTTTTTTTAAATTCATACAATAAAATAATTTTTACATAAACAATATAAAATGCAAAATAATGTATTTGTTTAAAATTTTTTGAAAATTGACAAATGCTTTTTGCATAAACAATACAAAATGCAAAATAATACATTTGTATAAAATTTTTTTTTGAAAATTACTAAAATAAAATATTTTTGCATATACAATATAAAATACAAAATAACGCATTGATTTCAAAATTTTTTTTGAAAGTTTATAAAATAAAATTTTTGTTGCAAAAACTAATATAAAATGCAAAATCATGCAATTTATTTTGAAAAATTTCATGAAACATCACAAGTAAAATTTTTTTTACAAAAATAACATAAAATAAAAATGATACATTTACTTAAAATTTTTTTTAAAATACATAAAGTGAAATTTGTTGCAAAAATAATATAAGAATCAGAAATGACGCACATGCTTAGAACTTTGAGTAATTAAATAATTTTTACTAAATATCAAAACTCTTAATTTGAGCTAAATGACGAAAATTTTGAGTAAAAAAATAATTTTGACTATATGTAAAAACTTTTAATTAGAGATAAATGTCGAAAATTTTAAGTAAATAAATAATTTTGACTATATGTCAAAACTCTTAATTAGAGCTATATGCCGAAAATTTTGAGAAAATAAATAATTATAAACTAAATGTCATAAACTCATAATTCTATCCATGTGCTAATCATTTCTTGAAAAATCAAAATAATTTTCCAGATTAAGAAAATATGTAAACAAAATAATATGTTTTAATCTATTTATATTTTTATCCCAACAAAACTAATCCAAATCATCTATTACAGAACTATAATAAAAACACACAACGATAAACATGGATACAAATATCTTAACAGAAATAGAAGAGTCAAACAATATAATTGATCAGCTCGAAAATCTAAGAACAAATTCGACAAATAAACTCATAATGAACAACAAACTGATGATACCGAAACAGAAAATGAGACAGAAGACACAGATGTATCTGAAACATCACTTTTAGAAAAATATTTTCTTAATTGCTCAATTCCAATATAATTATATTTTAGAAATAAACACAGTAATTAGCATTATTTTTTTGTCTAAATTAAAAATTTTATTTTACCTATATTAAGATTTATTATAACCCTTAAATCTAGTAACTAATATTTACAGATAAAATAAAAATAACATATATCACATAATAATATGTAGGGCTAATAATATGGATAAACTTATATTTAAATAAAAATTTTTTGATAAAAAGTATTATTTATTAATGTATTAAATATATATTAATATATATTAATATTAAAATATACGTTAATTATCAATACATGAATTACAAACAAATAAAAATGCGAAATGTTAAGTTTTGTTATAAAATGAAAAATATTAAATTTAATAAAATTAATAGAAACAGTTATAAATTTTATAATTAATGCTAAGTAAAAGCATTTTATTTAACACAAATTCAAGTAAAATACTAAAGTATATTTGGTGTATGTAAAAAATAAAAAAAAATTAATTATCAAGGTAATATACTTATAATTGAAAAGACTATAATATTTATTATAAGATATCCTTTACAAAAATTATATTAAAATAATACAGTAAATTTATACAATATATTTCTTTAATAATAAATGTTCTATTATTTCAGTATCAATCATCTCGTGTATATATATATATATATATATATTTTCTATACACTTTACATTATTAAAATCGTTAAATTTCAAAACTTTATATTTTATTTTCAAAATATTCGTATATAAAATGTAATCAAAAACAAAAAATAAAAAAAAATGTAAAGTTTTCTTTAAGAAAAATATTTTAGAAAATACTGTAAATTCAAAAAAAAAAAACCATTAGAAACATATTTTTACTGGCAAAAGAATAAACTCGATTCCAGAGATAAGGAAGAACACTGTTTAATATTAAGCGTTTAACTTAAAATTATCATGTGATAAACATTACAAACAAAAAAAAATTACTTTTAAAGTAAATTAAAACAAATTAATAAAATATATAACATATAATATACATATAATATAAATAATCATTTACTATATAAAAAGTAAATAATATTTTAAAAGCCTAAGATTCATAAATAGTTTCGGTTCATAATATTATATATACTATTCAATTTATACAACTATTATTTAACTTTCAAATTGATGCTGATGTAATTGTAAATAAAATATATAAATTATATATATATATATGTGGATGAAATTAAGAAGATTTGAAAAAAAGTTTATTAAATAATAAAATAAGATTTTTACTTATTTCAACTTTCTATAATAAAACGCGAATTAATAAATTTTTAAATTATTTTCAGTTAAAAATATTGGTAGTGATTAAAATTAATCTACAATAATGTTATAAATTTTATTTATCTGCAATGAAATAAAAAATAAACTTAATAATAATCTTTTATATACATTCAATAATTTATATATAAAGTATTATTATATCTAAAATTCTACTACTAAACAAAATATTACAATTTTAAATTAAGCAAAACAATAATATAAATCTCATATTTCAATATCAATTTATAATTAGTTTTAACTCCATTAAAAATAACTATTCGAAAAAATGAAAATAAAAGGATGTAAAACAAAGCTAATATAATATATATAAATACGTTACCTTAAGAAGCACAAAAACCTCAAAAGCTGCCATAAGCAGCATAGCTACCGCACTTAATGCTGCCAGGGGCAACGCCCAAGATTGCTGTCTGAGTAAACCATGATACGGAAAGGAACCAATCCTTGGATCTTCTTTAGCACTGTGTCCAGATCTTGTACTAACACCTGGAGATTTATATACAGAAAGACCACGATTTCCAGAAGCTGGAACGCTGACAACACTAGCGACATTGCTAGTTGATGCATCATTGCTAGTGTTCTCCTGATTATACTCATGCTTCGACCAGTGGCGTGTGTCAGATGGTGGCATCAAAAAATATTCCGTTGTAAGCTCATCAGCGATAAACTGATGATGCTGTTCATGTTCTTCCTGCTGATGTTGATGCTGATGTTGGTGTTGATGTTGCTGCTGTTGCTGATAGCGATACTGTGCTGAGCCAAAATCAATCCGACGGGAACCGGAAGTAATCTGCACATACTGGCTCGAGGCCGCTACTGCCGCAGACAAAATAATCGGACTCAGCTTCATTTTTATACCTTCTTTTTTATTTATTGCTTTTATATTTTTTAACTTTTTCTAAATTTTATTCTATTTCTTATTTGCTTTCCTTTTGTTAAATTAGAAATTTCACTCTTTTTCTAGATTTTTTCCTTATAATTCTGCTACATATACAATAGTTTCAAGTGATTATCTCAAAACTTCATTGTTATCTATACTACTACTGTATGTTTATGTATTTCGTTTAGTTGAATAATAAAATTTTAAGTTAATTCTGTTAATTTTCTTGTAATTTAACAACTCTATTTGTACTTTGATCGCATATAGACAAGGTAAATAGAATCGCTGTTAACAGTGTGACTCGATTGCTATCATTACGTAATGATAACTTCCGCATACTTTTTTAGATATTTTCGTAAATCTTTACGCTCATTTAAATAATAAAATGATACTGAATTTATTAAATCAATATAATCGAATGCGCTATTAACTATTATTTTCCAGAAAATTTTTGTCTGGCTGTTTTTTATATTCGTTTGATCCTCAAATTGATGGTTCGTCACTGCATCAATCATTGAAATCTGTCACTAGTTAACATTACGTCTTTGCTTCACCTCGATTTGACATCCAGCATGTGCGTACCTGCTAGAATCGTTGCCACTTCATGGTGAAAATATTCTCGATGAAAATACGAATTGGTTTATATTTTTCTCTCGTATTTTCGCTCTATCTGTCTCTCTCTTTATTCTCGTTTCTTTTAATCACTCGATTTATAACTTTTTTTCTCTGTGTATATTAATTGTCAGATATTTTTTAACATCCTGGAATAAAAAATCGAGTAAACATCTTAGCCAGTTTTTTATAATTGTAAGTGCTTTTAGTTACTATTCAAAATGTTGATGTATACATACTTATTTCTCGCTTTTCATATTAAAAATGGTATGTTTCTCTAGCTTTCTTCAAACTTTATGCCTTTTCATTTATTGTAAAATAATACTCGTGTAATTTTTACTAATTAAAATTTTTTTATGCGATGGCATTAATATATCAGTTTTATTATTGGTTAGAATTGCTTGCAATAATTATATAATATTTATTAATTTCTATTATTATTAATTATTTATTAATTATCTATTGATTGTTTTCAGTCAGTTTTAAGTTTATTTCTTTTAAATATGTAAAAACTTTAATAGAAAAAAATTTAATTATATTTAAGAAATATAATTTTTTGTATTGTTATCTGTTACCAAGTTGTTACCAAATATCTTTTCTTACTAATTTTTTTGTATTTTCTATTTATAAAAATTGTAAAATATAAGTAAAAACAAAAATACAACTAATCTGAAAATACAGCTAAAAAAATAATGTTTTTAATCACAGTTTCAATATAGGTGAAAAGCTCATCAGCCAATTTCTTTCAGAATGATAAGTAGCCTTACTCAGGCTTACAAGCTCTCTTGACTTTCTCTTTATCTCTCAGTCAGTCTCTCTTTTCTCTTTCTTTCTTTCTTTCTATTTCCCTCACTGTTTCTTTAAGCTATATGAGCGTACACGTTCTTCGGAGAAGTCACACGCCGACTAAAGTCGAAGACAACGACGATTCGACCGTTACAGACTCGATCGTTCTCTTCACTGGAAGCAAAGTAGTCGAAAGGAGTTCCGTTCCAGTACTATACTTGTGTGCGCGCTATAAACGTCCAGACGACGACAGCGCTCACATCTCTCTGGCTCTCTCTCTCTCTCTCTCTCTTTCTCTACGTTTCTTTTTCTTTTTTCATTCTCTATTTCTTTCTCTCTTTCCGTCTCTTTCTTCACCCTACTCTTTCTCTAGTACTTTCTCTCTCGTGCTTCTTATATTCACGATCCTATTTTAATGGAATAAACATACTTTTATTGGTCGTATTATGAGTTTGGAAAGGATAGAAAAAAGGAAAGATAGATAGAACACACAGGGAAAAAGAGAAAGAGAATTACAATAAAATAGAATCTTAGAGATCCAAAGTAAATATGTGAACTGTTAACCAAGCACAATGGCGCAAGTTGGTAAAGTGTGTTGAGTACAAAATAAAAAAGAAAGAAAGAGACGGAGAGAACTGACCGGTAAAACAAGTAATAGCTATCAGTATAAAATATAATAGAAGCAAATATGTTCAGATATAAATAAGAAGAAACATGAACAAAAATTAATAAAAAATGAAAATGAGATAAAAGAGAAAACGAGAGAAAAGATATAAAAAAGTGAAATAGAAAAAGAAAGAGATAAAAATATATAATGTACGTTATAAATAGATAGAATCACAGATAAAGAAATGACAAATGAAGATAAAATGAGATGCATTTAGTAATATTTCTTTAATTATAACATAATTATTTAACTTTTATTCTTTAATGTTATTTTTGTAATTTAATTTTCTTACCATGATTTGTTCCTATTTTCGTATCATGCTTGTAACTGCTAATCTATTTTATAGTGTTTATCTCTTTCCAGAAATTATTTTCTTTTTTTCAATACATGTGTAACCATTAAAAGATTCTTGTAAAAATCGTGTTCTTATTTTTTCGATTTTTTCTATTTATTTTTTTACTTCTTTTTATCTTTTTCATTTCTTACGTTTCTTTCATTTAAAATTAATAAAAAAGCAACAAAAAAGTAAATAAATTTTTAAAAAATTCGTAAAAGTAAATAAAAAATACAGTAGAGAAATTAGAAACTAGGAGTACAGGTAAAAAAGAAAAAAGTAGATAAAAAAAGAAAAAAACAAAGTAAATAAATAGATAATAAAAACAAGAAAATGAGAAAAAATAGAGAACAATTTAATCATAATGGAGATAAGAAAGCAAAGAGCATAGATAGAGTAATAAATATAAATATAGAATTATAAATACAAAATATTTTGAATATTTTGTAATAGCAGAGAAGAAATGATACAGAAACGATAAAAGTAGAATTCAAAAAAAGAAAACTAATAAAGAGTTAAAACAGAAAAAAATATATTATAAGGAAGCAAAATATTTATAAAGGAGACAAAAGCTTTATAAGAGAAGTGTAATGATAATAAATTTTAACAAACTAATATAAATAGTGTTAAAAATAGAAATTATAAAAAATAAAATAGTACAAGTGGAGAAATAGAATTTATATGAAGCGAAAATTAAGAGAAGTTCTTTCAAAACGATTGCAAGAATAGATACAAAAATTGAAAAAGAAGATAAAGCAATTAAGAAAAATGAAGTAGAAAAAAATTTAAGATAGATTTTTGGAGTGTGGTAAGCCTGGAGAAAATTGTTGTGTAAGGGTAAGAGTACGTTTGCGGAACTTATTAACTTCAAATACTACTGTAGATTTAATAACTTGGCTTACTGAATAATTCCTATGGCTTATAAATTTGCATAAAGGCCGTTGACACTGTGAGTCCTGTATCATGTTTGTGGCTATTGCTGAATTCATATTATGCGTATTAGTGTAAGAATCTGAACGATAAAGTAAACGAAAAGTTGTTACGATGTAAGTATCACTCTGCGCACAAACATTTACTATTTTTTCCAAAAATTAATTATCAAAATATGATAGTTGTGAAAGCAAATGTAATGAGATCTATTTATCTATATAATACAACACAACCATTAAAAATAGGACCATCATAAATTTATTAAATTGATATCCTGCAATTCTTATAACGACATTCCTATTTAAAATTTTTACTAGTTTTTTTATCCATATAATAAAATCTTTTACTATGATCTATTTATGCATACATACAAGTATAAAATAATAATATCTATTAATTATTTAATCTTGTATCACACAATTATTATCCTATTAAAACTGAGGAGTAATAATCTACATGGTTTGAGTTGCCTTAAAACTATTAAAGTTCATATTCATACAATAAAATAGAAAAGACAATATTAAATTTAATCTATATATTTTTTTACTATTTTTACTTTTTTGTTTTATGAAATTATTATTTTTAATACAATTAAACATTCAAGGTAAGAATGTCTTGTACATTATTTATAATGATTTATTTTTTAGACAAGACTTTATTATTTTAACGATAATACTGTTTTTAGACAAAAACTTAATAGTTAATTCTAGAATTTTACTTGTTATTTTAACCATTATTTTAATATGAAATAACTCTAAAATAATTAAATGAAAATATCTAAAAATTTGTTCAAAATTTTATTATCATTATATTTATTGTATCAATTTATAGAAATAATAAATGAATTTATATTCCTTATATTTCATTATTATTTCGTAAAAATATACTTCTAATATATTTCTTTTGATTAATTGTGAAAGAATGTATATGGAGTAAATGAATTGTGGTTATTCGCACATAATTATAACTTATTTTTTTATATAATTTTTTTTTAATAACATTTTAATTTTTATACAATTTTTGTTGTTATATATTCAAGAACAAATTTATTTACATACAGCTATTCATAAATTAATATTGATAAAATAGAATTGATTTAATTTTAAAATATTCTACGTAGATTTTTTTACAAAATTAAAACATTACAAAGCTATTACCTAAATTATTAAACTATTTAAAAGTATAACAAACGAAAAATTGTGGTTTTGTAAAAAAGAAATATTACAAAAATTATATAGAAACCCTCAAAGTTGTTAAAACATACACAAAAAATTTACTTTATCTTTCTCTCTCTCTCTCTCTCTCTTTCTCTGTTCTATATTTGTTGTTTAATTTTTGTTATCACAAACCTTTATCGTACAAGAACAATTTAATTGATATTCAAAAAAAATACTCAAACACGTGGCACTGGCACCAAACGCCAAGAATGTCGAAAATCGATGAAATTTTGTAGGTAATTTATCATTTGTCATTACATGCCGAATATTAAAGATTTCTCGTTTGAAACTCTCAATACGGAGACCATAAGAGCGTTTCAAGAATCTCAAAAGAAACCGTAGTATCATGCATGTACACGTATGTACCGTACGCACATGTATTTGGAACTCAAGAGAAACAAGGCTGATGCCATACAACGGATCTAACCTCCCTACTCGTCGTACTTATGTCGCATCTCTACAGCTCTTGTGTATAGTGAATCTGCGTTTGAAAAAAGGTAACCGGTTTCGCCTTTCATTTGGCTCCCTTTCTTCGTCCCTCCCTCCCTGTCTCTTTCTTTATAGTTATGCTTGATGCAGTATCGTAATATGCGCACTGATATTACTATCCTAGTAATATTTATAATTGCCAGTCAATTGATAAGGATTGATCGTTTGCTTCGTGTATGCATATGTTAAAAAAAAGTATATATATCATATGTGGACATATGCATGCGTTTATGGAATAACAAAGATTTCATTAAATTTATACTGGTTCAAGCCTTACAAATACGTAGACATGGTAACACACACGTATATATGGTAAACATATTATAACGTTTTGAAAACTTGGAATACTGAATGTATGTACGAGCTGTTATACTTGCCTTAATTTTCTACTTTTATTCCTTCACTTTTTCTCTTTTTTTTATTCCTTTATTTTATTGATATAATTTCACTTGACTACTTCTTTATCGACTCTTAGTAAAGTATTCATATATGACAATAAATAAATATATAAAAAATATTTAATTACAACTTTATTACATAGTAATGGTTAATATAAAAAAACGTAAAATTTTTGTTAAAAACTTTGCAATTTTTCAGAGGACCTGTTATTATTCCCTGTGTGAATTTATGAATTATTTATATTAAAATTTCATATCTCAAATATTGAAATAATGAATGTATATTGTTTAGATAATAATTACTTTATTTTTATTTATGAATATAAATAATTATATGTCGGATTAAATAAAAACAAAATAATTTAGTGCATAACAATGAAATATATTATTATGATTAAAAATACATCTCTTTAATTGTTAACTAAAAAAAAATTTTTTTAACTACATTAATAAGTTGACATTTATAAAATTATACATCTTGCCAAAAAATTAATTTTATTAAAATAGAAAATTTTTTATTAAATTTTATCGTTTTTTTTTATATAATATTCTTTAATGTGCATTGAGAAATCTGTTATATATTTAAGAAGTTATATAATTAAGGAAAAAATTATTATAATTTAAATTGATATATTTGAATATGATTAGTATATGCTACACTTTTATATTCTAATATAATGTGATGCTAATTAAATAATGTGTAAATGAAAATAAACATTATTATATCCTTTCCATTTAGCATTAAATTTTATATTTAATACTTAATTTTGAAATCTTGAAATTTTTAAAAATATCTATTTACTTGCAAAGTTATTGATAAAGAATATAACTATTCATCAGATTTCACTTATGCATAACAATTCCAATAATATAAAAAAATTCATTAAAATTCTAACATTTTAGAATTTAAATATTCATCATTCACAAAAATCTATTTTTAATTTATTTAAATTTTTTACATAGTTACAACCATTTTTTTATAATGTATAGTATCAAAAAATTATTAAATCACAACTTTCATATTTGTTACCTTAAAACATATATTCACGAATGGTTTAATCTAATGGATCAATTTAATAAATAGCTTTATGTCAAATGTTTCTTTCTCAGTTAGTTTCCCTTCTTCTTTTTTAAATAACACGTAAAAAGTAATGAGCTGAAATATTTTCGCTCTATTTTTTATTCAAGTTAAGACGAAGTATATCATCCTTATCAATGAACAATACTGAAAAGGACAAGAATAAGGAACAGCAAGTTTTAAATAAGTGCAATAAGTGAAAATGAATATTGCCGAATGACTAAAAAAAATTTTTAATATAGACAAAGATATAGTTTTGTTTGCAAAAACTTGTATTTGTTACTGTAAAACGATTCGTTTCTTATTTTAATCTATGGATATTATAAGTGAAATTATTATATGTTTAAACTTTTATAATTAAACGGCGAGTACTTAGATTTCTTGTATAAAAAATGCAACATTTTCTTACGTGATAGATGTATTTGATTGTATACAAATTATGGAACAGACAAAACCAATATAGTCTTATAAGTGCATAATATTTATAAGAAGCGTATGAACTCAAAGGTTTATCGAAATAATTTATTGTACTTGTATAATTTGTAGAAATTATTTAATATTTGATATTATAATAAGATTATAATAATTTTACTTGTAATTTTAATTGTCAACAAAATTTAATTTAGAAAATAAATGTCGCAAAAGTCTGCGTTTCATCTTGTATAAGTTTGAGTCTGTGTCTAAGTCTCATCTGTTCAATTTGGGAGCGGAGGGGTTTTTTATATGATCGGATTTTCAATAATGCGAGAACATTGAACTTTCGATTCACAGGCTGATAAATAGTCATCTTTAGACGGATGAGAAAAATAGGTGGGAAATGCTAGACAATATTACTTCCGATAAGATTTTTCGTGTAGTGATTAGTCGGCGCGTAGGAACAGAGATACTTCAGTTTTCGATAAATTAAGGCGGTGAACAAATTTGGGCGCATGCTAGATAATAAAGCGCGTTTACGGTACAATAGTTGCATTTATGCATTTTTCGGATGCGTAGTTTATTGCATATAAAATTGCATATAAAATGAAAATATTACAGATACTACGAGTACTTGGTGAAGGGGGAAAATAAGTTAGCACCTAGTATACGGACACTCGCAATAGAATAGGTGCTTACATTTTGTATATGTGAGTAGTGTAAAAGTATGTTAATACGTTACATATTTTTATTAAAACATAAAGTTAACGGTTAACGAGAAATCACATCGTCATATCTAATTAAGATGTTTTTTAGTCTGTACAGAACGTTCTAATTGGGTTGAGAATTTAAAAGTAACATAAGTTACACAAAATCCATTTAAATAATAAATAAATCTTTTATTTTATATAATCCCTTACGTATATATCTGAACAATTCTAACACAATACTTAAAGATCGTTTATGCAATGGTTAATATAGCTTCTACCGATTGGAGATTACTTCAGCTATTTTGACGAGAAGAATTCTTCCCCAATATTATCATATAATATTTTTTACCGACAATGTAAAGATTTTTTAAAGCAAATTATCAAAAGTACAATCTCATGAAAATTGAAAAAATTATATTCAATTCAAAACTTTTTCTTTAAGATTATTAGATATTCATTTATGTTCTTCTAAACAATACTTAAATAATATATACAAAAATCTAATTTAATACGTTCTTAAAATAAAAATACCAATTTTTAAATTTCAAAACATTATGTAAATTTAATTTACGCAATGATAAGAAAACTGACTAATGAATATCACGTTAAATAAAAATTATTAAAAAAAAAACGAATGGATAAATTTTAAAATAATAGAACTAGAATAACGTTATATTCTATAAATATTCTAAATTATTACGAAATTAAATTTTTATATAAAAAATTATTTATAAATTCTACAAAATAGTAATTTATAACTTCGATTTTATTAATTAAAAGAAATAATATAAAACAAAATTAATTTAAAAAATTTATAAATATACTGATGTACAGATTAATTAAAATATTTTACTATTAATATTTGATTTTATATATCAAATATTCTATCACCAACAACTGCTGTAAATATTAATTAGAAATTTTACATTCTACTAAAATATCAAAAAACCTTGAAACTTGGATATGTTAAATATGTTGAAGATCTGTAAAAAAATCTCTAATTGAAAGAAATTAAAAATTTACGCTGTCAAAGAAAGATAAGTGTCATGATATATAAGTTAACGAAATACCGAATTTTGCATATTATTATCGCAGCTAATGTGTAAGATAAGAAATGTATGTGATAAAGGAAGTTAACATTTATGTGTTAAAGATATCTACATTATTAATATCAAAACGCCATATATCATTCCGATATATTTCGTGCTCATTCTGATATATCGTACATGGCCGAATTTCATTTAATGTACATCTAGTGGGTAGTAATAAGATAGTTTACGATAATGACATAGAGAGAAAAATCGAAGAATCATGGAATAACAAATCTTCTAAAGACTAGTGAATAAAGGGAGAAAGAATAAAGAAAGAAAAGTGTAGGATGATAGCCGGAGAGGTAAATGATGAAGGGAGAAAAGAATCAAAGGGGATAGAAGAGATGAGAAGAGAAGAGGTACAAAAGTAATATATAAAATAAAATTAAGAAAATTAAATAACTGAATGAAGATTGTGTTAAAGAGGATGACAAACATAATAATTAAAATTGTGAGTAGCGGAAAATATTGGAAGAGTGAAGTAGTGAGATAGTGGTGCTAATTTTTAAAAGAGGTACGTTTCAGCTTTGAAATAGAAAGTATTAACGCAATTTATATTGTAAAAACCGCAATAGATAACGATAAAAATGAATATTTAAAAAAATGAAGAAATATTCGTTTGCTCTGTTGATATAAAAGCGGCATCGAGATAATGAATCAAAGGAAAATGTGGAAAAGTATAAAAAAAAGGTATGAGAAAATATTTGATTAACTTCATCATCGAAATTTATAAAGATTTCCAGATGAAAATAAAAAAAGAAGAGGAAATAATTGTTAAAATTAAAATCAATTTTTAAAAAGAGTTTAGAAAAAAGAGACAATAAAAAAGCAGAAGATAAGAATTTTTACATTATTCAATAATCAAAAACAAATACGGAAGCGATTTTGGAGGAGTTTGTATCATAAAGCTCGAAGCACTGAAGTGGGAGAATAATATCAAAGGTGATAAGAATGTCATAAATATATTGTACAAGAATCATGAAGCAGAGAAAAATCTAAGAGATGCATTAATCAAAATGAAAATGAAAGATGAAAAACAAATTATATTTATATAATTATAGTAGTATATAATATTAAACAAAGCTTACTATAAAGTAAAGTGTAAATAAAAATATATGTACGTGCAAAATGTAAGATTGATAAGAAATGTACAGAAATATAAATAAATAAAGAAAATGAGCACAGAAGAAGTAAAATACGCATATGCATATTATTTATAAACGAAGAAGAAATAACCATTAAAATTATATTGCGAGACATAAGTGAAAATTTTAATATAGTAAATATTATAAGTGAAAAAAATTCATGAAAATTCATAATTTTATTATAATATATTTTTACTCTGAATTTTAAATTTTAATGCAAGATAAGAATAGATAAATAAAAAATAAGAGAGTATAAACACAAAAAATAAGGGAGAAAATCGAATAATAAATAATTATAAATTAGAAAAAGTTTTTATAAAATAGTTATAAGAAAAAATATTATTTATATTGAATGCTAATAGAGATAGATAACAAAAAAATATTACATTATCTGCAACAGATTATGTAATACTAAATATAGAAGCAGATACTGAAAAAAGAAAATGGAAGTTTAAAACAAAACCAACTGGAACTGTTTAGAGATCACGATAGGTTAATCAATAGATAATCAATAAAAATAAGTTTATATTAGAAATTTGAAAAAAAATGTATTATAAATAAATACAGATAAAATAATCAGAAAAATATAAAGTTTTAAATAAAAAGAATCGATTATTTAATATACAAAAATATGGAATGTATAAAACAAAAAATTAAAAAATACAAAAATAAAAGAGTACAAAAGAAATAGGATAATAATTGAAATAGTAAATGAGATATACAATGTTGCTAAAGCAAAATATTATAATGGAAATATAGAGTAAAGCGCAAAAGCTAGAATCGAAAAAGAAGAATATACGTATAGAATATACGAATAGACGTTCAGTATATATTCAGAATATACAATCAGATAAAATGAAAGTTTTATAAAGATGAAAAGTTAGCTTTTAAGAATTACGTTCAGAAAAATAAAGAGACGAATTGTTTATAAATTAAGTACATAAAAATTTTAATTTACCGCCGAAAAATAGTATGTAGAAAAAAAATAAAAATAAAAGTTAAATTAGATATTAAAAATAATTTTCTCTTTCATTCTTGAATTTATTTTTATTGTTTTCTTCAGAATATGCTTCTTTTATTATTATCTTTACAAATTTTGAAAATTTTCAAGTCTTTAGTGTTTATTACTTTATTATCAAATGTAAATACTCTTTTAGTACCCCTAATTATACTTTTTATCTTTTTTCCTGCATTATTTTTTACTCAACACTATTTTTGCTTAAATTAAGTATTTATTTTATATATTTTTTGATACCTTTATTTTTTCCAACTTTTCCATATTTATATTTTCACTACGTTTACTTTCTAATGCTTCTACCAAATATTCAAATATTATATTACATAAAGTTTAACTTATTAGAATCTTTTATTATTGTTTTTTTCCTTACTTCAATTACCTCATTGTCTATTTTTTTATTTCGATTTATTTGTATACATTTTTTGTATAAATGATTGAATACATTTTTATTTCTAATTTTCTCATGTAATTCTAATTTTTCTCTGTTTCTATTTCATCAAATATAGCCTTTATGTATGCAAAATATGGAAAGGTATCTAATTTATCTTTGTTAACTTATACCGTCTACAGTGTCAAAAAGAGAATGCAATAAAAATGTTATTGGAACAAAACAAAAAAATAGAAAAGTAGAACAAAGATAATGTAAACAGTCTTAAAAGATGGTTGGAAATTCCGATACATATAAGAGTATACACGAAAAAGATGAAATACGTAATTGTGGCAGTAAAACAGAAACTAAATATATAAAAAATTCAAGAAATAGGCATAGGTTAGAAACTAAAAGTCACATAGGAAAAAGAGATATGTTAAAGAAAAAATAGAAAGTTAAAACCAATAATAGACGGGAAAGGAAGCGACAGCTGTAAAGTTCAATTTAATATAAATGGAGATATTAAGAAAGATTGAAACAGGAGATATGTAAGGAAAATATAGCATAAACACAGTGAGACACGAGGACTTAATAATAATTATTATATAAAGAATGGCAGGATTCTTATGACATTGGCAGTACATATAGCGTCGAGAGGAAAGTATAGAATAGTATTTTAGATAAATATAAGGTGATTTTGATTGCAAGAATGTGTAAGGTATGTAAAAAGTTAAAGTTGAAGTATGAAATAAGTAACTGAATAATAAGAAAAAAGAAATTGACGAAAGGTATTGGTTTATAAATAAGTAGAATAGAAAGGATTGCAAAGTGAGTTTAAAAAAATTTGTGAGAAGTATCCAAAAAACCGGGAAATAGAGGAAAAGGTGATGCCACCTAGAAGGGAGTAGCCAGAAATAACGTATTTTGTAAGCTAGAAGTAAGTGTGAAAAAAGTCAAATGCAAGCATAGGAAATTTCGGCGCATGTGCAAGAGAATACACAGCACAAGAGAACAAGTTTTCGAAAAGCTGAAAAAACGTGGAAATGGAGAAATAATTCATAGAAAAAAAACGTGACAAGCACCAGAAAAAAAGGAATATCTTTGAATGACATTAAAACAAAAGAGCAGATCAATCCAAGTGTATAGTGGCAATGAAAGCCTATAGTGATATTGAGATAACCTTGCAAAGACTGTAGAATGAAGTAAATGAAAATCACAGAGATGAAAAAAGTGGTATTTAGAGATATAAAAGAGCTGATAGAGATCCTAAACAATATGTAAAGATGGAGTGAAATTAACAGAGAAAGAAACAAGAATAGGAAAGAGAGATTAAGGTTGGAAAAAGAATCAAGTGAGTTCACAGAGAGAAGAGAGATATGGACGAAAGTACCGGGGAAAAATAAGAGTAAGAAATAAAAACCAGAAAAAAGCAAATATGAAATAAAAAACATAAATGAAGAGCACAAATATCATAAGGTTGACGTGCGGACCTCGCTCCCGAGAGTTCGGAGTAGGTTCGGCGTAAAGGCGCCGGGGTGAGAAATATTCCCTTGCCCCGGATCTCCATCGGTCGGGGAAGGGAAAAGTTCTCCGGAGCTTCTGCGTGCCTCTGCGGGGTTGCCCCGTGAGCGGGGGGATCCGGTGCGGAGTTGAAGGGCAACGTCGGGTCCCGAGTCGTTGGCCGAGTTGGTGCGGTGCACTTGTCGAGCCAGTGCGGTGCACTGGCTGGGAAGTGCACGCGGGGCTTGAGAGCTCGTCCGGCCTCGTTGCTCAGGGTTGGTTGCGGTCGTGGTGCGCCGCAAATAGGGGGCACGCAGAGTCCAAGGTTCGCCCTGAGAAGGGCGGATTGTGGTGCGGGAAATAGAGAAATAAACTACCACGAGATGCTCGTTCCGAAGTTAGCGGGAGCAGGCACCGTGTGGCTTTCGAAGCGCGTAGATCTCTCTCTCTCTCACGCCTTTCCTGAGATTTTTGGGTCTCGTCCAAGGGCACCCGGCTTTTATTCTTTCCCTGGGCGGGAAGCCGAGCGTAGCTGGCGATGCTTGTTCGACGCGTTCGAACTTGCAAGTCGAACACGTCGAGGCGCGTGGCCAGGGCCTTCCTCCCGGCCGTCTACACAACCGATATAATCCGGGCGTTTACCGGCTTCAATCGCTCAGACGCGATATATATGGTCCCTATTATCCGACAGGTGCCATAAAACGCCCGGCCCGGATTTCAGGTCGTATCGATTGGTTTTTTTTCTTTCTTTTACAGCCAAGCGATAAGGTCGTGCTCGGCCGTACCCGCCCGGTTGGACCGGCGCGCGTCAAGGTAGACTAAACAATGGACAAGAAGGACATGGAGGAGAAGAAAAAAAACATTATATTAGGAATAAATGAAAATCATAGACAAAAAAAAAGACATAAAAAAGTGGTTCAGTAGAAAGTGGAATGTAGCAGTATTTATAAAAAATATGCAGATACAGGAAAGAAGGTGGTAGTAGATCGCCTTTAAGCATGAAGATGATCTTCGCACAATTATAATGCGAAAAAAGCAAATTAAAAAGAACGAATGTATACATAAATGAGGGCCTAACTTATTGGGAAAAGGATAATAGGAGAAAAATTCTATAGAAATAGATAATACTAAAAGAACAGCTAGAGAAGTAATTTATAAAGGGAAACAAAGTAATAGCGAAATAATTAACCTAGGTTTATAACGAAAAGACAGACGAGTGGTTTCACAAAGAAATGCACTCGGAAAAAGGAAAAATGCAAAGAAAAGAAAAAAAAGAGAAGCAGTAGAAAGTAAAAGTAGAAGAATAAAGGCAGGATTTTGGAAACTTCCAGAGACATATAAGTTAGAGAAACAAAGGTGAGATAGAATAAGGAGTGAGATATTATAGATCTTACGGAAACGAGGATACCGTGAGAAAATTTCAAAATAATAAATTAAAAACTGAAAAAATATGAAGTAACAATAAACAGCACAATACACGAAAATAGAAAAGGAAAAGAAAGGCAAGGGATAATATTAGTGATTAGAAATTGTAAAGAAATAAAAGTAAAAAAAAATTGAAATAAAAGCTTATGAATTAATTACAGCAAAAATTATAATAGATGGAAGAGTAATAAATATAGCAGTAATTTACACGGGGGAAAAGAAATAAAATTATAAAACATTTGGATGAAATGTGGAAGAAAAACAAGGGAAGGTCAATCTATTGGAATGAGATTTAAACACAAGAACGAAGGAGGAGGGAGCATGGGTTGACATTTGGAAAAGGGGAGGCAGAATATTAAAAGATAAAAAAAAGAAGGAACGGAAAAAATTAATAAATTGGGTAGCGGTGAGATGTTTATATATTTTGAACGGGAAATAGGGAGAGGATGATTGTGGATTTACTTATAACAGCAAGATGGGTTATTGGGTTTGTCGGTAATAGACTATGTAATTTTGAGTCAAGAAAATGGGGGAAAATAAAGGAAAAATAGGGGATTTTGAATAGTATAATTGAGGACAGACTCTGATAATAACAATTAACCATTAAATTGAAAAAACTCTAATAAAATAAGTAGATAACATAAAAACAAAAAATTGTATATACAGAAAAACAATAACGAAGTATAAAAAAATTAACGAAAACAAAAATTACAAAATCATGGCAGGAACTTAAAGAAATTATTAAAAAGTCAACCACGGTCGATAAAAGATGCAGAAAGGGGAATAAGGGGAAAGGATGGTGAAGCAAAGATTTTTGAGAACTGAAAAAGAATGTCCTAAATTTCTTAAAAAAATGGAAGATGAAGGGTAAAGAGATAGGTAGGGCTACATATATGGAATAAAAATAAAACGAAAAAGTAAAAAAAAAAATACAGAAGGGAAAAAAAGATAACTTCGGAAATGCATTCTAGAATTATATAACCAAAAAAAAGAAATAATAAATGAAAATATAAAAAAAGTAGAATGATGGAACCATTTTTAGGATATTTATAACGCAAACAACATAGAAGATGATAAAAACGAGGATTTGATTGGATTGAAGACGCGCAATAGGAATTAGTAATAAGTGAAGAAGTAAAATACGAGGAGATAGTGGATATAATAAAAAAAATGAATCGAAGAAAGTACCTTAGGGTTGACGAAATCACAAATGTAAGTTAGAAATAGAGAAATACGTAGGTGGAGAGATAGTAATATATATGAAAGAAATAGTAAACGTCTAATGAAAGAAATTTACTAATAGAATACTGTAGTGACTTTGTAGTGCTAGTATTAACAAAAAGGAGATAAAAAAGATACAAAAAGTTATAGTGACATAACATTAATGGATACTGGCTACAAAATATATCAACAATTAAATAGAAATAGAATAGAGGATTATGTGGAAGAAAAAGGGAAGCTAAAAGAGGTACAGCATAAGCAATCTATGTGCTAAAATTTGCTATAGATACGCAACTAAAAAGATACAAAGGAGAAATGGTGATATGTTTAATTGATTTAAAGGCCTCTTTTGGTGGTATAAATAGAAAAAATATGTATAAGAATAAAGCAAATGGGCATAAATAATTACTTAATTCATTGTATAATAAATATGTACATGAACACAAGTAACAACATCAAAATTAACAACTGAATAATTGAGAGATAAATACGAAAAGAGGGATAACACAAGAATGTTTTCTAAGTTCAACCTTATTGAATATGAAGATAGCAGACTTGGAAGAAGAACTGAAAAAAGCAACAAGGTCGGGGATAAGAAATAGGATGGTAAAGATAAGATCTATTACTTATGCTGACGGTGTAGGTTTATTAGCTAAGAGTGAAATCGAATTAAGAGAAATGTTCAGAATATTGAGGCATTATTTAACAAAATAAGGCCTAGAACTGAACGTCTATAATAAAAAGATTATAGGTTTTAGGAAAGCTGGAGGAAACAAAAAGAAACAATATTCAAATAGAAAAATATAAATATTGAAATTGTGTAAAACAATTTTCTTGTTTAACATACACATTTACCTAAAATAATAGCGACAAAGTACAAAAAAAAGTGCCAGCAAAAAGTGTAAATTTTGGACTATGTAATATGGAGTATTTCAGAAAATTTATTCAAAGTAGATTTGAAAATTAAAATGAACATATTTGATAATCTAATTGAACATATTTTGTTATATAGTGTAAAAATATGAGAGAGGAAAGGAAGTGAAGAAATTGAGATGGATTCTAGGTCTAAATATAAATACTCCAATTAATGTTTTAATGCTAGATACTAAAAAACATTATTGAAATAAAAACTAAATTATCTTTAAAAATAAAATACCTTTGAAAATAAAATTATAAATATCGAGGAAATGGAAACTACCAAAAAATGCATAAAAACAAGGATATAAAATAAACGAGTATTAGAAGACAATATAGTGAAAAACAGAAACGTAAAAAATTATATGGCAGAATCAATTGTTTCTGGCAAGGCTTAAAATGATCTTGGAGTAAGTTAAAAGAGAGATCAGAAAACTTCAATATATTAATTGATAAGGTAAGAGATATTAAAGTAGATCAACACATCCAATTATGCGTGTTGTTGTCAAGAAATACAAATATAAAGAGGAATTTAAACATATAATATTAGAAAGTTTAAAAGATAAAGAATGTATATATGAAAAAGATGAAAAAAAAGAAGAAACGCTATGGAAATTTTAGCAAGATTTATAATGAGAAATAAGATGAGAGTAAACAAACACTGGTTAACGGAGGAAGAAAAAATATTTAGTTTATGTAATGAAAAAAAATATTTTAAAATACTCTATGGAAGAGTGTAAAGAAATATAAATAAAGTCGAATAACTGAACAAATTGTATGAAAGGAAACCAAAAAGATATCGGTTTATTATACAAAATACATTGGAAGATACAGAGGAGTAAAAGAGAACAAGAAGAATGGAAAGTATTATTATTATTAGTTTATTGAACAATATAATACATAGTTACAAGGATTTACATAATTAAACTCATACATCTTAAAACATCAACATTTTGCAGTTAAACTATTGTCTTAACTTTATATTTATAATTTATACTTTTACATTTTTTTAATTCTTTATTACCTTATAATTTAATTCTTAACTTATATTTATACACACATATATATAAATTTTTCATGTACCATCTAATATTAAATAATAAAATTATATTCACATATAATTTTTACTTATTTTTATGTTATTATTGTTTTTCAAAAGAATAACTTATGTCTCACTATTTACGTTTATACATATTTATAGCATAATTATTTTTGACACATTCATACTTCGTTTAAAACTACACTCACACTTTTTTTATACTTTCATTTATAAATTAAAAGTTTCTATTGCATAACTCTAATATTTCTTTATTTTATCTTGGATTGCTTTCTTTCTCTTTCGTCTTTCTTGATCTCGTCTAATGTATTTTGTACAATCGGCTTAAATATTTTTTATTCTTTTGAGGCATCCTTTCCAAGTACATGCCTTTATTCGTAATACCTTGCGCTATTCAAATATGTGTTTTAATGTCTCTTCATTTTCTCCACATAATCTACAATTTTTTCCTCTGCTTTTATTCATGATTTATTGGTGTAATTCTTATTGCCCCTCTTAAATCTTGCTTAAATTTTTAATCCTTCCCTTAATTTCTCCCCTTCTCTTTTATAATAAATACAAACTTCTTTTTCCAAATTATGTAATATTATGTTTTTTATCTCACTTGTGTATTCCGATACTTGAATGTGGCTTATCCAAATTTGTTTTTCATGGCCGATCCTTATATTCATCACTTCGTCTATTAACTGATCCATGTTCTGTGCTTTTTCCCCCCACACGCACTCTAACCATCCTATACTCTGCTAGAATTTTATACTAATCGCTGCCAATTTTTTGTCTTTTTTATTTATTATTTTGTTTTTCTCTATTAATCTTCCTTCTTCTATTCTGTATTTCATACATTCCTTTACGGTGATGTTCCCTTCTTCGTTCGGGATTTTATTTTCATATTTTATTGCTCTTTGCCACTTTTGTCTCGATTTTGCATCTGTTCGTTTCTAACATTAGCACAATGTCTGGACTGTTTTTATCTAGTCCTAAAAGCCACTTGATGTTTTTTTTATGCACTATTTCAATTTCATAAGATCGCTCCCAACCCCATATTTTCAATCCCTACAGCATAACGCTCTCTACCAAAGTATCAAAAATTCTCATCCTTATCTTCAAGTCATTTTTGAAGTATCTCTCCCCTATACTCCATAATTATCGTACCAATAAGTTTGATTTTCTGGCGAAACTTTTTTTATGAGTTATGTAATCGTTTCTTACTAATATAGAGAATCCCAAGTAGGAATATTGTTTTATTTTTCTATTTTCTTGTTGTTCCATGTAAATGTTTCATTACTTTTGTTTCTTTTATTTGCTTTTTTAAATTTTATTATTTTGGTCTATTTTATTTTGATTTTTTAATCTTTCTTCTTTAAAAATTCTCTTAATTCAACACTACTCTTACCTAGTATTAGTACATCATTGGCATACAAAATACTCCTAATTCTAAATTTACTACTGTAATAACTGAGGTTTTTGATTTATTTAGATATTGCTCTAAGTCCGATATGCCTATGTTGAACAAAGTCGGACTTAGAGAACAGCCCTGTCTAACTCCATTTTTTGTTTTTATATTACTAATAACCTCATTTATTTTAATTTTGTTGTTCATAATCTCATTGATTTTTCTACAATAATTAATTAAATATTTTTTTATTTCTAATTCCTCCATTCTTTCCCATATTGCGTTTCTATCATTCGAATCAAAAGCAGTTTTTAAATCAACAAAACAAACCCAGATTTCTCCTTTCACTTACTCTAGTTGTACATTAATCGCAGTTTTTAAAGTGTATTTATTACATTGTTATTGCAAATAAAATTTCTTCCCAAGTTCTTATTTTTTTAAATTTGTTTGTTGCGTAATTTAATTTATACTCGTAATTTTTTAAGTTCCCCTTGATGTATTTACTTTTTTTTCTCTACCCAAGTCTCTACCAATCCTAAAATGTCCTAATTCTGTATTACCTCCCATTCCTTTTTATCCAAATTTTGTAAACCTGCGATGTTCCAACAACCCAAACTCATCTGACTACTTTCTTTTTCTTATGCTTTATTGTTTCTTTATTCTGTTCTTCTTTCTCTACACATTTCTCTGCAAAACGAATGACTCTATATTTCATTATATGTCCATATCTCCTTTTCTTCTATTATTTCATTGATATCATAAAAATAATTTTTACCCCCTTCCCTTAGTTCTCTAAATTTTTCTTTTATTTTTTGTCTCGTTTCTCTCTCTAAAAAGGTTTCGTTATTGTTGATATAGATGTATGATCCTGTTAGCACCAATTTTGTTCCCATAATCATTTTTTTCTCGTCACTTCCATGAAAATCTATTCCCCACCACCCTTTGTTCTCTTTAACTATCTGTCATATTTTCTTCACTTTTATATTAATGTTTAAATTTTTTCTTACCCATTCATTGATTCTCTCCTCCTTAAAAACCACCCCTTTTCTCAATCCCGAAATTATTATGTTAATTTTTGGAAATTATTGTATGTGTGTGTAATTAGATGATTTTATATTCGAATACTAACTATAAGATAAGGAAATAATTCAAATGTGAAATAATATAAGAACTTTATATGAATAGTAGGTGATATGTTAACAATATAATGAAAAATATAATATATAATATTTTAAGAAGAAACATATAGTATCTAAGTTATAATAGAAGTAAATAAGTTAGAATTTAAATGCGAGAAAAACAGTCATTTATAAATTAATTATGCAAAGAATCATAATATTTAATATATTGTTCAATAAAATAACTAACCATTTAATTAAATAATACGCCCGTCAGCGACGGGCTGGCGCGCGTTAGGAAAAACATTTCGCACGTGCAATAACAACGGCCATAAAAAAGAAAAGAAAAGCGTCCCAACAGCCGCCGAGTTTCCGGCGTAATCTCGAAAGATCGTTGGGATTGTTTATCCTCCAATCAAGTATCGAACAATATGAATTAAAAACCAACGGTTAAAGAGCATTCGGATTCTGTTCGACAAGCCGCGCGCTCGCACATAGTCTTTAAAAGAACTTCGCGTTTTTTTTTCAACATCCCAAATTTCTCTTGACGCATTCCACGCAATGAAGCGGACCCATCACATTGTTAAATATATTTCTCAATTATTCGTATAAGTTTTGATGGTGCCAATACTTAAGTCTTTTTTTAATTTAAATTATTAAATTTTAAATTTATCAAAATTATTTGACCACATTGTTTATAATAACCATTATATATTCATAAATTTATAGTTATTAAAATACATTACTACATTTCTGAAATAACATAATGCTAAAATTAATTGATTAAAATAATAATAAATTTCAATAGAGATATAAATAAACATATATACACATTAAGCAATTATTATTTATTTTATCATATCTTTATTATATTTTTTATTAAACAAATTTGCTTTTTATAATAAATTCATAATTTTATATCATCTATTATAGTAAAAAATATATCTATTTTATACATTTTAAAAAATATATTATAAAATTTATATACATAACGATTACATGTGTATACAAATAAGCCTCAAGGAAAAAGGAAAAATTTCGATGAACGGACGTAAGAGTTATATAAGACACTGATGACCATCAATTTGACCAAGCGCTTCCACACGTCGATTCCAGAAGAACACGCATGTAAGACAGTAAGAATATAAATTAAGTCTCCTTACTTTTCTCTATATTACGTCATTTAATTTTTTATAATTACGTAAGAATTAAAGTGAGTCATTGTTGAATAAAAAAATGCAAAATTTTATACGTTTTTTATTATTATTAATTATTTGGTTTAAAATTTCGTTGTTAAAATTAAATTTTATTTGTATTTATTTCATTGATCTTTCATTGCCTCTTTTTCTTAATAAAATTTAGATTTTTACGTACAAATACCGTTGTCTTGTCAGGAATGTAATTTTAACCCCACGTGAATTAGTTGGAACTAGCCCTTCAAGGTGTCGTATAGAGTGGTGGCATCGAGACATTAAGATAAATCCTCTAAAACATAAATCCTTGTGACTGTACTTTCGCTTTGTTTCATAGTAATGGATAAACTAAGAAAAGCCATTACAGTACACAGTTAATATTTTAGAAACGAATCAATCTATTTGATTATTAAAAAAGACAAATTAATTTTTAAATTACATATTGTTAATTAATTTATATTGAAGTATTTTTTTGTTCAATTTTTTAAGAAAAATCATGAACACTATATCTAATTAACATTTTATTAAAATCACGTTTAATGAAGGTTTAGAAATAGATATTTTATAGAAAATTAAAGTTTTTTCTAATAAAATAGCCACATATATTGTTAATGATCTTTTTATTATAAAATAATTATCAATACATTTATTTTAATTTTTAATATATTTTTTTTATTGATACATATGTACATTAGTTTATTGCACCACTTTGATATAAAAATTCTTGAAAATCGTTACAAATATATTCTTTTTCTTTTTCAATATTTATTTAAAAAATGTGTTTATTAAAAATAGTCATGCATATTAAACGAAAATTTTAATTAGTAAATACACGACTTATTCATCAGAAAGTTCTTATGTAAAATGTCAGTGAATTACGTTTATTATTATAAATTGATATAATTAAGTACAGTTTTAAAATTTAATTATTTTTGTTAATTTAAAATGAAAAATTAATTATTTAGTATTGTGCCAAAATTTACATTGCTATAATCGATTTTATTTGAGTTAAAAAATATACAAAGATAAAATACTACAGTGTGCACTTTTACATGTATATACACTTTAAATAACAACTATACAAGAATACATGTTATAAGAATAACTACGGTCAATAAATATATAAATATTTTTAATTTTAATTTTTTTGAATCAGTTAAAATAAAAAATTGTTTATATGTGAAATTTTATTATTTATTCTTTATGCATTATTTTATATTTTGTATTGAATATACAAACAAATTTTACATACGTAAATATTTGAATACCAAATATAACTTATATGACTTAATTAGTACTTAAATTGACCCTCTATCCATA
Source organism: Platyscapa corneri (assembly GCA_018907185.1). NCBI lineage: Eukaryota > Metazoa > Arthropoda > Insecta > Hymenoptera > Agaonidae > Platyscapa > Platyscapa corneri. The sequence continues at coordinate 257,652 of JACCHW010000125.1, forward strand.
TCAGAATAAACAACAAATTTTTTTAAAATACTGGTTTTTACTAAATTTAAAACACGTGCTTAAAAAATGATTATTGTTTAATCATTTTTACTATAATAGATTTTTTATAATGATTATCATAATAACTTAAAAGCACTGTTGATTATTATTATATGAATAACATTATTTTGATTAATTTTAATTCATTTATTGATATACGTAATCAAATTTTGTGTTATGAATATATAATTGTACATGATTATTGCTAAATTTCAACATTATGTTTTTGTATGTTATTCTTGTATATATTTATTTTCATATATTTTATTAAAAATTAATCATAAAAAGATAAAAATAGATATATTTAAAGTATAGTTTTTTTAATGTTTATTTGAATAGCGTAAAAGTATGTAAATCTAAACTAAGTATAAAATATAAAATTGGTATATCTTTAAAAATTACATATAATATCTTTCTTCTAGTACTAATCAAATAGTTTATAATAGTACTTAAGATTATCTAGAAATAAGTAGAACAGAAAAAAAAATATTTTTAAAGCCAGATTTATTCTCCTGAAACATAAGATTGCAACATTTGTTTAAATTACGAAATCTCTAAAATAATCAATCCCTTCATAGTTAACTCTGAACAATCTTATATAGATTTTGAAGTTTGCTGTACATTTTGTTAAATATTATAAATAATAAAATTAAATTTTATTATATATGAAATATTATATATTAAAATACTCTTGTGTATACAGGATTCGAAAATTTAACTACGATAGTAAATTGTACCATGATCAATGTTAAATTAATATACAGTATTGTTTGAACTTTATACTGGCACTAGCAAAATATTTTATATTGATGATTGATAATAGATGAGAGACTAAGGACTTTTTCGAACCTGCAGAAGATGGAAAATTCTACTAAATCATAAGCTTTGTTAACATAAAACCATTACAATCATATAAAATGCTGCAATATTAAAAATGAACACATTTTAAAATTAATATACTGATTTAAAATGATCAACATAGTAAAAGAAAAGAAAGTTTTTATGCATACTATAATAACTTTCATCATAACCATATAATAATACTAACAATCATAATCATCATAATAATAATAATAATAATAAAATAATAAATAATAATAATAACAACATTAAATAATACAAATATACTTTATTTTAACTAAAGTATATAAGTAATGTGCAATATAGGATTCTATATTCAACTATTCATAGGTGTTCTAGCTAATATATATTAAATCATATAATATATATTTAAATATGAGATAAACGGAGAGTAAATAATATTATATATAACAAAATTATGCAAAGATGTATAAAATTTATCTACAGTTTATTTAATTCAAGTCCAAACTTTTAAAATTAAATACAGTATAAAATCATAGTTCTAAGAAGAGCTACTCAGTCAATAATATATTTAAATATTAAATGTAAAAAGACTTTTTCAATAAAATTGCTTTTATTTTACTTATTATGAAACATTAACTTTAAATATTAAATTTTTAAAATACTTGTATTTTTCTTTCACTTCTTGTTGCATATATGAAAAATCTTCAAAAACTAGTAAACAAAATGACTTAATATTACACAATTGATTATTGAATAAACAACATAAATCTCACAACATTTCGAAATCTCCTCCGGTATTTGATTTATCACTTTCTGAACCTTCTTCACTTGCTTCATGTCTATCTGATTGTTCAGTTTTACAACCACTAAGAGGTATTCTTAACGATGAAGAGTTACATTTTGAAGCTTCTGATGAAGACTCTGATTTTTCTTCTCTATAAAAGAACAGAATTAAAATATTACAAGAATCTATTTAATTATATATATATATACAGTTATATAATTTATAAATGTATATTTTAACTTAATTTAAAAACTACAATCATATTAATATTGTTAAAATTTGCTTACAAATGTGAATTGATACCATCTTCAACATCTGAATCTTTATCTTTTTTTCGTTTTTTTCTTTCTAATGACTTTGTATTTTTGTTGGTTGAATTAAAATACTCATACTGAAATTTATTAATAAAAATATATAGAGAAATATAATGATCATAATATTATATTAAACATTTAATCACGTACATGATAAAGAGGCCAAAAAGATGCAAAAAAACCAACATCTTCAACTAAGTTTGGAAGTAACCATAAATGATGTCTACCTAGTGTCAAAACCCATAAGATACAAAATACTATCAATCTTACAACAATCAATGAAAGAATAAAAATAAGAAACCCTGCAGCAGCAACACTCAAATACCAAACTCCATGACGTACTGTCAATGGCCACAGGGGAAAAAGACAAATCCCAATAGCACCTAATACCAATAATGTACCAAAAAACCAATAATATACTGGAATTGGTTCATATATCCAAACATATGCATCATTACAATCTACAAAATATTGGTCCATATGCATTTCTAAACGAACCTAAAAATAAATACATCATTTCTAAAATATTTGTTATTTAAAAATTAATTTTGTTATAATTATTAATTTCATATATTTTACTTTTGGTTTTTTCTTGAACTCTTTTTTTCTCTCTTGTTTTTCATAATCTTCTTTTTTATTATCTTTTTCACTTTCTTTAAAATCATTCGTTTCATCCTTATCTTTTTCTTTTTCCTTATATTTTTCTTTTTCGACTATTTTCTTATCTTCTTTAAAATCTTTTGTATCTTTATTCTTCTTTTTAATGCCTTTAATTCTAATAAGTTCATCTTCAGTAATAACTATTTTTTTTGCTCTATGAAAAAATTTGTGCCTTAACATAGTTTCTAAGAAATTAACAACATGTTGTCTTGATTCAAAGATTGTTTTACTCCACGGTGAATTTTCTAAAAGTGCATCGACTGCTCTAGTTCCAGTAAAGTATTCAACAATATGATTTCTATCGAATTTAGTTTTTTTGGATGGAACATTATTACGAATCCATTTAGCTATATTATACTCCTCTTTAGATGGCTTATCGGCAATAATTGGTCCATCAAATCCATCCTGAAAAATAATATATTAATAAAGTAACAAACCTCTAGTTATCGATTAAGATTATTCTATTTATCACTAATAAATACTCGATTAGTGACTTGACGAGTAAAAATATATAAAATAATTATTTATCATAAGTAATCAAGCAAAAATTTCTGAAAAATTTTCCTTAAATTTAAGTATAATTATAAAATTGAATTGCAAAAGATTTTGATATGGAATTCCTTATATTGTAACAAATAATTATCCATCAACATCTTAAAAATACCATAATGTTTTTGTAATTAAAATTTATAATTATATATTTTATTTATTTTTAAATAAATAAATAATTAGAAAAATATTGTTTCACCTGACTTATTTGCATAAATAGAAGTATAAAAAATAAAACTTACATCCTTTATATAGCAATGTGAAAAATTTGTAATATAATCACAAAATAATTAATAACAAACAATAATTCGATACATCGAAGTGTTTTTAAAAGTGGAAATATCATAAATTATTATATAGACAATACTGAAAAAGAAGGAACAATGTGGAAATAATGTTATAAATGCTAAGTGGCAGATAAGGCAGTTACTAAAAGCATGGAAATTTCTGGTCTTTTGATTACTTTAAAGATAGCTTTATATTTGTATATAAATTTTAAAACTTACATCTTTGCGTTTTTTGTTTTTCCTACGTTCCACCACCATGATTTTATAAGTATCAGGTCAGACACTCTGATTAAACTCGAGCATAACTCTTGCTGTCGATTAAAAAAACTGGCCTGGTCAGTAACTCAAAATGTCACTGAATAACTCACGATGGAAAAATTCAATCCTTACATATAATACTAAATATTTTAAAGGTAAATAATGACGTTTATTCGAGTCTCTTAAATTACCCCGTATTTTTGTAACCCGTTTGCAGAACACAATTCACTCTCTAATCGTAGTTCGATTGTGAATCTGTTTCTGCTTACGTTTTAATATAATCAAAGAAATCAGCTGCAGTATTATTCGTAACCTCCGTTAGTGTATGCTAAATGCTAGCTAATTAGTTTCTGTCACGCAGCACAACCTACCGATATTCCAATGTAACTATTTCGATTTTGTTAAAATAGTTTTTCTACTTTAACAGCCGATGAGAAATAACTCAACGTAATTATAATTATTATTATTATTAAACTATACAAATAACAGTATACGAGAATAGTAATAGGTGAGATATGTAATTTTATTCTTATTTATACAACATGATTATTCTACGTAGTTTTGATAATATGCAATATAAAAACATAGTTTCTCTCATTTAATTTTTTATAGTTTTAACTTATTTGATTTACATATAAAATTTAATTATAAATACTTGCAATAATAACTTTCAGTCAAATAATTATTTAAAGTTAAGTAATAAATATTTTAAGTTAAATTATTAAAAATCCTTGTAATGATAATTTTCAGTTAAATAATTGTTTAAAAAATAACCTTGATCAATACATATTAATTGCTATGTATTTACATCTTGCGTAATATTATTTAACCTTAAAATTAATTTATTATAACATTTCATTATAATTTTGAAAAACTTTAATTCAATTTCTAAAAGGATAAGCATAATTAGAAAAATATAGTTATAAAAACTATACTATGTAGTAAGAAATATTTTATTTTCAAATACAAAATATAAATTTTAATAAAAAATTTTGACTTAAGAAAGAATAAAATAAATTTTAAAATGAAATTTTCTTTACTATTATATGTATGAAGGTAAATAATATAAAATCTAATATAAATATAAAATACAAAATATATAAAAAAAATATAAAATCTACAATAATACAATTATTAAATGCTAATGTTTAATTATTATTAATATAAAATCTTTATGGAATAGTTATCTTTTATTAAAAAATTCATATAAATTAAATGTTTTAATTTCATTTTTATTATTACTAAAATTGAATAAATATACAATACAAATGTTAAAACATTAAAACACTTCAAAATTAATTTTTTATTTAAATTAAAATTTCACATTATATCAAAACTTACCACAATGTACATTACATACAAGAACAACATCTTAATATTAATAAACTGAGATGCCAGTGAAAGGCATATAAAATTTTTGTAAGTGAAATAATAGAAAGAAGACAGATTGAAGAATATAAACCAAAAGTTTTAGAGACAAAATCAACAAAAATAGAAACATAAAAGAAATAATAAGTAAACAAAATAGAAAAAAATTTTATTGAAAAAATGCATGGAAAATAAAAGAAGGAATGTATGTTCATCAGTTAAGTGAAAAGGATAACAGAAGAAGATAATGTGGAAAAACTAATTGAATAAAACAAGATCAAAAAGGAAAAAAAAAAAATTAAATAGAAATACTTGAAATAAAACAAAAATTTAGAAAGAAAACAAGGTCTGATGTACAAAATATATAGCAACAATAAAAAGAAAAAAGTATAATATCCAAGAAAAAGGAATGAAAAATTGTAAACGCGCGAAAAACAAAAGCAAAAGGAGAAAACTATGTAGAAGTTAAATTTTAATAGATGTGGAAAAATATTCAAAAACAAATGTAAGCTAAAAGGGATAGAGCAAGAGTAAAATAGAAGGATATTGTAGAATTATTTATTTATTTTGTGCAACATACATAAAAAAGGAAGCAAGAGTAAGATACAATAAAATAGTAAGTGAAAATAAAATTTTAGTTTACAAGTAGTATGGTTACACTGTAAAGAACAAGAAATAGTTTAAAAATAGAATAAGAAGGACGACATGACGGAAAGGATAAGTATAAAGGAAAACAGGAAAAAGAAAAGAAGAATAAAAGAGGTATAGAAATGGTTGAAAATATTGATAGCAAAAGAAAAAAATTAAAGAAAAAGGTTGAAAGATTTTACAATATGGCAGAATTAAAGACAACGATGGCCCCAGGAACTTTATTCTCAACTAATATGTACTAAATTTAATCGAAACATGAATAGAGCAAACGTTTATAAAGAGAATAAAGATACTAAAAGAGTCGACTTGAACACGAGACCCGTATATCTTCATAATTTATTTTCTTATTTTTTTATTATTATTGCACAATCTATACATTTTCTCTTTTTTTTATTAAGTAGTATTTGTTAAATTTCATTTTGTTATTCATCTAAATCTCGCTAATATTTATGTTTTATTTTTTCTTCTCCATTCTTTTCATATACACATTTTTTGTTGTGTTTAACTTATATATTTCTTCTCATATTATATTTTCGGTTTCTATTCTTTCTCTCCAAGTGACTTTATCAATCAATATTATGTCAAAAGTTTATCCTTTTTGCTTCATATTTTTCTTTCTCCCTTTTTGTTTTATTACTATTTTTATTTTTTTGTACTCTACGAACTTCCCCGTCTTTACTGTTTATTATTTTGTTTTTATATTTGATTGCTTTCTTAGCTGCTTTTATTTCTATCCTTTTTCTTTTTGTATATAGCATCTAATCTAATGTATTTTTTTAGATTTAATATCCATTTTATAAATTTTTTTTTTATTTTTTTTATCTTCTCGTAGTTTTTCTTGCAGCTCCGTACAATAACAAATTTTCTATCAGAATATAAACTAAATTACCCCTTAGCTGCTTTTATTTATATCTTCTTTTTTTGTTTTTATCATCAAAATGTGATCAAGCGGAATTTTTTTTCTAGATCAATATCTATTTTTATTTATTTTTTCAATACCCTTTTTTTCTCTTGAAATTTTGGCTCCATACAATAGTACAGTAACTTTATATTGACCTATCGAATATTTCCATCCTCTTTCATTCTAAAATCTTTCTTAAGCCATATTTTGCTAATATGCCATACCATCTCTTATGATGTTTGCTATTTTAGCCATACATTTGGTATACTCCTTGTCCCTTTTATTTTCACTAAATCTATATCATAAATTTATGAATCTTTATCTTAACTGTTTCCATTTTGTCACTTTTCTACGTGAATTTCATATTTTTCTTTCTCCCTGTTTTTTTCAACATCATTTTTTGGATTCAGTTTTAACCATTCCTTTATCCGTGGTCTTTAAAAATTCGTAACAGCTTGACGAAGGCTCTGAGTTTCATGACAACTCGTCGTCAATTACGAGGAGGCAAGGAAAATATTCCCCTACTCCTGAAAATCAGTCTCCGCTCTGTGAAGATCGGGTTCGCGTGGGAGAGGAAGCACAATGGAATAAAATTCGTTGATGTTTATTTATCGGCTTAGCGGTAGTGGCGATGGAAGATGGTCACGGGTGGTCGCGACGAAATGGTTGCCGCGAGCGTCGACTCTGTGCGGTGGCCGTGAGCGGTTGTAGCTATCGGTCACCGGAGCGGTGATTCCAGCGATGGACGGGAACGGCGGCTCGGAATGGCGACTGCATGCGGTGTCCAAGAGCAATCGTGAATCCTATGCTTCCGTGTCTTCGATGATTCCTGAAGTAACGTCCTCGGAAGACTGTCTCGGTACAGCATTTCGCCCGGCTTATATTTTCGAGTTAAGCCTGGCTTTCGAATGGTAAGCTCGAGCGAATAAATCTTTTCCGCGAGCGTGCCGTAACCGCCGGGCTTTCTCCCGTGCCTTCTCCGGCTGTTGCCGGGCCGGCTAATACCTGCTCGGTCCCAACGTCCGAGCTCGGGTACAACGGCCGAGAAGTTCTAGAATTCGCGGGTTTCTAATGGCCAAGAAAGCCCGAGCGTTGGACGTTTGAACACTCCCACGAATCCTTATTACCAGCGCGCGTCAAGCTCGCTTAATTCCCCCTTGTTTTTTGCCAATATCACTGAATAGTTTACATATGTTAGTATCTAACCTGACGGAGACCTCGCTCCCGAGAGCTCGGGGCAGGTCCAGCGTCAAGGCGCCGAGGGGGGAAATATTCCCTCGCCCCGGGTCTCCTCCGGTTCGGGAGGAGAGAAAACGCTCGCCGGCGCTTTCTTGGGCCTCTCCTGAGTCGCCCTGTGGACTGGGACCGGCGTGGGCTAGAGGTCGGAGTCGATTCCTGCGTCGTCGGCTGGGGGCGGTACGCTGGCCCGGTCGGTGCGGTGCACTTGCCGAGCAAGTGTGGTGCACCTGTTGAGCAGTGCGCACGGCGCTCGGGAGGCCTCTTGCAATGTACGGCGCACCTAGGTACTAGGTGCACGCGACGTTGATGTTCGCCCTGAGAAGGGCGGATTGGGGTGCGAGATGCGGAAGGGGCTACCGCAGTGACTCGTTCCGGCGTGGACGGGAGCAGGCACCCTGTGGCTACAGCGTAGTGTCCTTCCTCGCTTTCCCGAAGATTTTTCTCTGCCCTTTGGCTAAGGACATTCGGCTTTTATACCTTTTCCGAGCGGGAAATCGAGCGTGCAGGGCTGCACTTGTTCGACGCGTTCGGACCTGCGTGTCGAACACGTCGAAACGCGCGGCTGGGGCCTTCCCCACGGCTGTCTACCTCACCGATATAAACCGGGCCTCTACCGGCTCCAGTCGCCTAGACGCGTTTACGGCCCCCAATCATCCGTCGGGCGACAGGTGCCATAAACCGCCCGACCCGGATTTTCGCTTGTATCGGTGGGGTTCCTTTCTTTTTTTTATTGTTCCCGGTCCCAATGGTCGGTCGCAGCAACGCACCGCACACTTGACCCGGCCGCGTCCCGCCCGGTTGACCCGGCGCGCGTCAAACCTTTATTTCTATGTTTATTCCTGAGACTCTGGCTTTTTTTAGTTCCTTTTACAACTTCACTGACACAATATTAAAAGTATATTTACCTCAAAACTGAGTTGGTGTTTGCAATTATTTCCACTTGTACCGTAATTTCAGTCTTGAAATCTATAAATTTCCTTGGTACAATTAATCAACTATTAATTTTTCTATTCTTCGACTCCGCCGGCATAAACTTTTTCCGTAAAATTTAATTTACTATTTAAACCATCCCTTTTATCATTATCTTCCCTCCATACTTCCATATTTCATTTAATTTATTATCTTTTATATGTTTTCCTCTTTAATCTCTTCTATCTTTTCACCCCTATTAATGATCTTATCCTTAGATTCTTTTTCCATTTTTCTCTGTCTTTGTATTAAAATCCATCTTAAAAATTAAAGCTCTCTTTATTCTTTTCCCGTGTGTAATTCATTTTTCACTATTTTGCATATTCATATATATATTCTATACTTCATCTATTTCTTTCTCTTAGAATTTTAGTTTGTATCTGTGATCATTTACTAATACAATCACTACTTTCTGATTTTCTTTATCTTTTGTTTCAGTTTTTTATTTTTTCGTGTTAGTATCTCACATTTCTCTCTTTTTTCTTCTTGGTCTTGTGCTCTTCTTTCCAATTTCTCCATTCGAGAAATTCGCATTCCGAAATTTCCTCTTCTCTCTCTCTCTCTCTCTTCCTCTCTGTCCCTCGCGTTATTACACTTCACTTCACTATTTCTATAATATTTAGTATAAAATTTTCTCTATTATTTCGTACCTCTTTTTTTAAAAATGTCTCCCTTATCTCCTACATTATTTTATTATATTATTTTCATATTCTTCATATATTCGTTTATTGCTTCTAATTCTTTTTCACTTTAATTCGCAGCATCTTGTTCCCCACAGCTGTCAATTGCAACTTCATAAAATAATCAGTACGATGTGTATGAAAGTTAAGAAGAGGATGGATAGATAAATGGTGGGAGGACAGAAAAATATACAATATAATAAAGTAAATGGAGAAAGAATAGAATTAATGAAATTAATCTGTAAAAGAGATTCCTTTATTTAAAATGAAATATTAAGACAAGAAGACAAAAACAGATGTATGTAATTACATTGTTGTAAAAGAAAAGTCCTAGAAGATGGTAATGAAATAAAAAATGATGAGTAGAGTTGAATCAGACTACCAATTTTAAAGTAAAGTTTAATTAAGAATATAGAGGGAGACTTGCTGAGAAAGCTAAAAAGGGTAATAAAAAGGTGTAGCAATCAGTGAAAAGATATAAATAGAGAAGAATTTATAGAAAAAGCTACATTTAAGTAAGAAATATTAAGCTGTAATAAAAATCAAATAGAGAAAAGAATAAAAAAAGGAAATAGAAAAAGTTAGTACTGATACATCAAGTATAGCACTTTATAAATTGATTAAAAAAGAAAAAATTAAAAAATGATCAGTAACGTTATAAAATAAGAGTGACGAATACAGGTTGAGAATATGCATGTTGAGAAGTAATCAAACAGAAATCAAATCGAAGAAAGAGAATTAAGAAAAGAAGTCGAGAGTATATAAATAAATAATATACGTGAGAATATAAAAAATGCATAAAATAATAGGGAAAATTGTGTACAGAGTGTCTGTAGTATATTGCATAGTATATACAGTGTCTAGTTACACTAAAAGATTTCAAAGGATATCAGAGGAATAAAGTATAAATAACAATATACAAAAAGTGCTTGTAGTGCCTTATACAACACCTGTATAGTATATACAGTGTATAGTTACACTGAAGATTTTCAAAGGATATCACAGCAATAGCAATATATAAAGTGCTCATAGTGATTTATATAACACCTTTTACACCATCCTCCTCAAATCATCACATTCCAACGTGAAAGGAAGTAATAATGGAAGAAAAATTCTGGAGTGATGAGCCAAATTTTAAAAAGAGTAACATCAAATATACAGATTTAAAAGGATTGCATTATTCGTGGACCGTTTCAAGTGATTGGACAATAGAAATGCAAGTCATTCTCTTCGTTGGATGCGATAGATAGAGAAATGATGAATGCTTGAATTACGAAGTCTTATTTATCCATGTGTAGCAGGCAGCTGAATAGGTTTAAAGTGTTTGATAAAGTCAATACATATCAAAGGTTGAAAAATGAGCAAAATAGGTAAAATTGTTACAAATAATGGTACAAGAGAAAAAACGTCACTGAGATTCACAATTTTCAACATAGGATTAGTAGACTTAAGAAAAACTAAAATAATCTAAAAGCTTAGCAGACAAATTTGAAAAGAAAAAAAACAAGATCAACCTCCTAATCTGATAACATAATAGCATGCTAATCACATGCTGATATTAGCCAAAAAATAAGAGAATTTGTATCATTAAAAAGACAGAAAAGAAACTGGATTAAACACAATAAAAGCAAAATCGTGTATTTCAAAAGAAAAGAAATAAAAGACAAAAAAATAGAATTCTTTAGCAGAGAATAAGAAAATAAATAAGGAAAGATTAAATACGGAATAAACTGAAAATAGTGTTAAAATTCACTTATTTAGGCTTCTTATGAATTTCAAGAAAATAACGAAGAAAAAAATCAAATGAAGTTACTGATAAAAAAGAGCTAACGTGTTTGAAGGAGTATTAAGAAACGATGTTTTAAAGAAAATGTATAAATAAAATTTAAGTTTTTGGTGGGCTCATCAAAAGTATGTTATGAAACTGTGATATAAAAAATTTGAAATAGATAGGTTACGAAATAGAAAAAAAAATGAATTCTAATTATATGATAGAATATTAATTTTAAGAATATTTAACTTGTAAATGTGTAAGTAATGTGTAAATTTTTTAGCGTAAGTTAATATTATTTATATTATAACAATTTATATATTGTTGTATAAACTAAACTAACAAACGAGATTGAACTATAAAAATTAACGTAATTTGAATATATTGTAAAATATGACTTGACATAACCAATGTACATAATTGCAAATACCAACATATAAATTGTTTATGAATAAATAATAATAATAATACGCTGATTTAATAAATGTATGAATATATTAAAAATATACACGAAATGTATACAGCAAAATTTTTTAATTTTAATGTTTCTCCAATATTTTATATAAAAAAAACTAATCGGTTTTTTATTAGACGCAATTTAGTAGATAATTTTATGTTCTATTATTTTCAAACTTAACTTACATAATCTATAATGATAATGTAAAATATTCATCTTGATGATGAATTAATAAGAAAATTTAAAATAATTATACCACAGTTTATTTATTTGTTAACTTAAACGGGATCTGAGAAATCGATTAAGTTGTGCATTACTATTTTATAAACCAGGTTACACGTATGAGATTTTTAATTTAACAAATTATTAAATCTAAGTATGTATATATGTAAGTATATAAATATAACTGAAGTAAAATTTTATTATTACACTTTTTTGTAGATAAGTAAATAATTATAATTTTTCTATGTATTTAAATATTTTTTATTCTTATCTTGCCAAATATTACAAAATAAAAAAAACCAAAATTTTAAATAAATAAAAAAATAAAAAAATTGAAAATATATCGAATTTAATACGAATTGAAAAATATTGAATTTAACGATAGTTGTCATTAAAGTGCTATTAATTATAAAACTAATTTTGTTAACGTATTATAAAAAAATATTTTCAAATTCTCATTTATTATCCTACAAATATATAATTTTCATAGAAAATTTCAATTGTTTAATAATTTTCAAATAGTACTTTACAACATATAAAATTTAAAGTAAATCTTATCGAAAACTTAATAAATTTGTATTTGAAATAAAAAAGAAAAAAAAATTGTAAATATTGTTTTTGAAAAAAATGAAAAATTTATGAATAATTCTTCATCTTTACTTTTAATGAATTATGGGCTGATGTGGAAATGTATATTTACGTAAAAATAATATATTTAAATTTAATTTTGTATTGAATAAAAAATTGAACAATATTATTATATCATTATTAATAATGATGTATAGTTTAAAAAATCATGAAAATTACTTTGCATTAGTAATTCACACACACATATAGTTTTTACTGTTTAAATATTACACGATTTTGTTAATTAAATATTTTACAAAATTAATTTTTTTATTAACTGTTTAATCTTTTAACATTCACATAATGTATTATACACATAAAATATTTTATTATTTATTAAATTTAGTTTTGATACAAATGATTATACTTTTTTAAATTTTTACTTTTTTATAGTCAAAGATTAACTTATAGCAAATAGTAACTATCCTCTAAGATATTTATTTAATTTGTATTATCAGTAGATGTATACTAAAATATTCTTTAACCTATAATAATAAAATATATTATTTTACAAATATTATCTTCAAAAAATTTTAGTATAAAAAATATATATAATTTCATAATCTATTAAAAATAATGTTACATTACTTACTAATCACAGTACTGAAAATATTTTTTTTATAAAATTCAAGTTCTTCTATACTTTCTTTAATATCATCAATTGCTTTATATTTTTTCTCTTTCTTTGGAATCAATCTATAAATCTCAGGTTTCCAACGTCTATAGTATTTAAGTCGAACACAGAAAATATTGAAAATTAATTTTGATTACAAAATGTAAAATAAAATAAATGCATTTAATTTATACCTAACAACTTCTTTTATTGAAGATACATCAATGACTCTATAATGTAAATAATTATTTGTTCGATGCAAGTATTTTTGAAGAAATAATCGATCTATATGAATAGAATTGCCAGCTAAAGGACATCTTTTCATTGGTGCATATTTCTTCATAAAATCTAAAAGACTTTTATCTACTGAGTCAATATTTTCAGTACTTTTTTTTGATGCTTCGATAAGGCCTGACTACATAATATTTTATATAATTATATAAAAATTAAAATTTAATCAAACAATCAATAAATATTAGTAAAAATAAATAAATACTTTGCCATGAACCTTTTGACACCACTCATTCATTTTTTCTAATACACTATCTGGTTGATACAAAATTTTATGAAATTCATCGCTAATAATATTCAGATTTTCATCAGTTATTAAACAACCAATTTCAAGAATATTGTCTTGTTCTACTTCTAAACCTGTTATCTATAAAAAAATATTCAATTTATTATTTATTTGAAAATATTATTTATTTTAATAAATATATATTATCATATACCTCCATATCTATCCACACAATATTATTCTTATTGGTATTATCAGACATTGATTCAGCCAAGAATTCCTGTATATTAACACCTGTGTATTCACAATAAATCAAAATCTTTGCTTATATCAATAAAATATATTGAATATTTCCAATGAATAAATTAATTTTTATTTATAGTTTTTCAATCAATTTTTATATTATTGCTAAAAAGGTTAAACTAAATTAATTATAAAAATTTTTAAATAGTTATAATAAAATAAAATAGTTATCCCACCAATTAAAAATATCAAGAGTTTTATAACTTTTCGTAACAATTGATTAATAAAATTAGTTTTTATAATATAAAAATAGTAATTTTTAGTTAAACTTTTTTTGGTTACAAGATTAATTTATTGTATGCTTTTCAAAAATTGTCTTAACACCTTAACTTAATTCTTTATTAATATATACAAATTTTTTATTTTTTTAAAAAATATTTAGAAAATTTATCAGTAATAGGTTATGTCAAATAATTTAATTAATGACTGTTTAAACAATTAAAATGAAAGTACCATTTGTATAAAAATGATGTGATTTATAATATTTATTATATCGTCTTAAATACTTATAAACACCATTTAAAAATGACATTTTAAAAATTTAATTAAAAACCAATTTTTTAGTTTTAAACAGAAATTCAACGTAAATAATATTTTTATTTTAATTATATTGTAATTTTTTAAATGGATATAAAAATATAAATAAAAATACTTAATATTTCTGGAAAATGTATAAAATAATATTGACTGCTCTTTGAATTTAACTAAAATTTATCGCGTTTTTAGTCCATCATTTAATGTAGTTTTTACTTAAGTATTCTAAAATATAATATTGAAATGTAAACGACTATGCAAATGCCAGTAACACAAAAATATCAATGCAAGCGTTTAAAATTCAATGAAAACTCTTTTAATAGCCTTAATATATTATATTGGATCCTCGATTTTACAAAAACATAATTTTCTTGAAAGTGAATATATTACATATACGCAAATTTTCATTATGCTAATAAAAATAAAAAAAAATTAAAATCTGTCATTCTCATTGTAGATAATTTAAAAAATAATATTTTTTTTTGCATCTGATTCACATATGCTGCATTCTGCTCATTATACGTAACAAATGATAAATGCTAGTTATATAACTGTCCTCAATGGTTTGCAACACATTTTTATATAATATGGAATATTTAAGCTAAATTTATTAAAAAAAAATATATATATATTTTAAAGTGATATGTTTAAAACTTCTAAGAAATAAAAAATAATATTAACAATGGTACCAAATATCCAATAAGTTTAAGATAAAAAAGTTAATATATAATTTTATTTTTTATTTTTTAATATATAATTTAAAATAATTCTATTTGTATTAAACAAGATATATTGACTAAGCCCTTTTATTTATAAAATATATTTTAACGTAGTATGTGTATAAATGAAAAATCTTAAAACAATGTACTAACCAAAATTTATAAACTTTGTACCCACTCTAAATACGATTAGAGAATCACTATGAGTAATAGATAATACAAATAATTATGATTAAATCTTGTATATATTTTTTACTAACTATAGTCTTAGAACTTAATGATAACTTATTATTAAACAAATTTTTTTTATTATTAAAAATACTTTTAAATAAATTCTATTTTATCTACGTATCGATTGTATATAAATTAATAAAAAAACAATATTTCAACTAAATTTGACCTTTTAAATGATGTTTTTCAAAGTATACTTAAGAAAAACTATTAGATGTTTATTGATCCAACTAAAATTTTAATATTTACAAATGGCATAAATATATTAAGTATGGAAGTGTAAATTAGTTTCCTCCTTTTAAAAGATGTTATCGTGATAATAGCTTAGGTGATATAACAATAGTACATGTATTAAAAATATGTATTTGAGCACTCAAATCCAGTAAATAGTATTTATTTTAAGTAATATAAATATTTATTAAAACGTGTCAAAGACGTGAAATTTACTTTCATCTTATATCTATATATATATATATATATATATATATATATATCTATCTATAACTCATCGAGTTCAATGAACAAATATGATATACGTTGAGAGACGTGTAATGTTTGTAAATTTGTAACGTTTGTAAAAAGTTACAAATAACGCAAGAAAAGTTCACAAAACTTTGATAATTACTTTAAAATTTAAAGAACTACTCGATGAAGATTCACGACAAATAATTGAAAAGTTGTTTTGAATCATTTGAGAGTATTTTTTATAAAAATGCCAAAAAAATCGCATAACAATATTTTTCAAAAATTAAACTTCTTGAAAAATAATTGCTGTAATTTTTCAGCTAATTTACTCTCTAATCATAATCACTGATAATAAAGATAAATTTCTGCAGATCATAATTTAACATTCCTACACATTCAATTGAATTTGCTAATTTCACTTCTATTGAGTGAAGAAATTCAGATTATTCAAATCTCAAACACCTATCTATCCCCTTAAAAAATCTGTTTGTGATCCTCTTCTATTACCCTTAACTGAAAATATTACTAACTTCGTCTGCCATAAGTTTTTAAATCATATTTCTACATCGAAGAATATATAGAAATTAAGTTATCTGCCAGACTTCTTCATGTTGTCATATCATACTCATCTAACACTACGAGTATAATTTGAAAAATAAGTACATTTTTCTTTCTGATATCTCCTCTATATTTGTTAACAATTTCAGCATTAAATATGACATGAACTTTAATTCTAATTATATAATTCTCTTCTTAAAACCTCTTTTTATTTTGACCTTATCAAAGAAGGTTTAATATTTTTATTTTTTTATTTTTATATAATGTATTTGCTAATTTTTTAGGTATGATCAGCTTAATTCCTAATTTTCTAATCATTTTCATTCTCAAGAAAGAATTATTTCTCGTTGCTTCTTATGATGATCTGAAATTTATAAATACTTTCTCATTCTATCGTTTTCCTATTGTATTCACCCTAATCTCTTTTTAATCTTTTAAGTAACATATATTCTTAATTATCTTTTCTTATGCTATTATCTTGATATTTTAACCTACGAATAACTTTAGCTGATTTCCGTGGAAGAAATCGATCGTACCTTTCTCAAGTTATAATCTCAATTTATGATTCGGAACATGAATCGTAACAAAATATTCTTAGAAAATACTGATTCTTCGTCAAAGCGATATCACTAAGCTGCTTCTACAGATCGGCCTTAAAAGCATAGAAGATTTCTCTTCCTCAATTAAATTAAGGAATCTAGATTTCATTTTCCATCTGAGAGCTAATTAAATGTCTCAAGAACATTCCCAACAGCCATCGGCTTACTTGAAATACGGAAAGATGTCACAGCCACTACGACATCTAAAATATGCTTCCCATGAAATTTGGTTAACTATATTAAGCAAAATTTAATAAAATAAGATATGAAAAACAATAAATGAATAACCAAAAAACAAGTATATCAAGGGAATATTAAATAAAAAATAAAAAATGGAGAAAAATTTTTTTTTGTAAAAGTAAAAAAAAACAAGAGACAAACTTAAACTTAATAAGAAATTTTTATATAAAAGTGAAAATTTTCTAGTAACATTTTTTAAGACTTTATTTTATTTAAAATCAGATTAGAATCAAATAAAAAAGATATTGACATAATGATATTGGGTAAATAGATGGCTAGAATAAGGACAAAATTGAGTAAAAATGTTAGTAAAAAAAAATAAATAAAGGAAAAATTGAAAAAAAAACCATATAAGTGATAATAGAAAAATAAAATAATAAAAGAAATAAAGTGGATACTAATTAAAACAGCGAATAATAGAAAAGATAGAAACATAATAAAGATAAGAGTGTAAACGAGAGAAAAGTTTTCTGGAAAAATAGATAAATGCAAATTATAACTAGATGTAAAAATAAAAAAACTTTATAATAAGAAAACTATATAAAGCATAAAAATGATGAAAATAGAAAATGGAGATAATATAAAGATATTTCAATATCCTGAAAGTACTGAAAGTCGATCGTATTTATATAAAAAGAGAAACTGATTCTGACACAGAGAAACAGAATAATAATAATATGAATCTATGTAGAAGTTGAACTAAAAGTGATAATAGTGAAATAAATGGATATAAAGTAATAAAATAGAATAGTAGCTTCAAAGAGAAGAAAAGAAGTTGAAAAAAGTCGAAACAGATCAAATTTACTTGTAGAATTTTTTGGATTGCAGAAAATTAAAATACGAAGTTAGAAATACTTACTTAAATAGAACATAATGTAACATAACTACATATGCATTCAACAGGAACACAAATAAATAAGATAGCAGTGAAATTTAAAGTAATAATAGAAAAATAAAAAATTCAAAAAAATAAAAAGAAGAAGATTAAATAAGAAATTGTACTAACAATAAAAAAATAAAAAATTATCAAAATAATAGTCAAACACAGAAACAGATGACTTTTTAAATGTAAAATTATTAATAAATAGATATAAAATAAACCTAGGATTTAGATGTAAGGAAAAAATTATCTGAACATGATGAGATAAAGAAAGAGAAAAAAATAAGAGAGTAAAAATTTAATTTACGATTTAGTGTTTGTAATAAAAAAAGAGAGCATAAATATCGAAAAATAATAAAATAATTAAAAAAGGGGAAGAGTTAGTAAAATTAATGAACACTAATATATTTATAAAAATACAAAATCAGAATTTAATCTCACGAACAACTAGTAAAAATACATTTAATTGAGACAGTGGGATAGAAGAAATGAAGGAAAGAAAATGTGGGTATAATTTTCAGAAAGAAAATAGTTACAGAAAAAATTAATGAATATGATAAAATAAAAATTTGAGATGATGTAAAAAGAATAAAAAGAAATTAAACAATACCTGAAAAAATCTAAATAAAGAAGAACATAGAAAAGTATATATTGAAAAAAGAAAAAAATCAAAGAAATACTGAAAAACAAAAAAAGAAAAAGAATATAAGAAAAAATTCAAAAAGCAAAAATGATGAACAGGTTAACGTTTTGAAAACTAATCAATAAAGGAAGAAATGATAAAGATAAAATATATATAAAAATAGTGATGGTCATATTATGCGAATGTATATTAAGAAAAAAATGGAATATATAGATGTAAATAGCAAGTTAAAAATATAAGAATAGAAGAGATTAAAGAGGTACTAAAGTAGTGGAAAACTAATAAATAAATTTAAACTGAAAAAGCCGAATAATAACACAAGTAGATGACTTAATAATATTGATAAATAATGAATAGAGATTAGAAAATTATTAAAATCATTTAGAAATAACTTAAGAATAAACAGAGGAGGAAATAGATATTTGATGACATTCAATATTATGCTTTTGTATCAAACTATTACGTAGTGATAGGTTTAAATAACCTGATAAATAAAATTTGACCTGTTCTGCGACAGCCTAGAACACGGAAAAGTTGATAACAGATTACCCCCGCAGGGCGAAAGGTAAAATTAACGGGAAAGATAAATTCTGAGAGTCCATCAAGAGCCCTATTGATCAGCCGTTAAGGTCATTAGAGATTTATCCTGGAAATAATTAAATGATCGTTAAAGGAAATGGATAAGTCGGGATAGGTATTGCCCCGACGGCACTTGGAAGCTATCCCAATAAATATAAATTTACCTCAAAAAGCGATAAAAGCAACAGAAGCTGCTCAGCGCGCCACAGAATGTATCATGCCACACAACATCATGATTAACTTATGTTGTCATTATTTCTCCCTGCCTTCTATCTTCTTGATATTCATTATCAAATACATTCATATTGATTCATTTCATGAAATATGCCATTTGAACTTTATCTATCATTGTCAAACGAAATTCCACTTTTCAAAGATTATTTTGTGAATTTGATATACATGAAAATGATTTTGTATTTTATAAACTAATGAAACCCTTCAAAATCAGCACTAACCAATATATTTGCACAGAAATTTTAAATAATAACAACCAAATAATGAAACAATAAACACGTATAATTAATGTTGTTAAACGATCACGTTAGATCTCATATCATAAAGCTATTCAAATATTGTTTAAAAAAAGTAAAATAGAAAATCTTACTTAACTGTTGGGTTATTATATTCTTTTATAAATGGTTTTATATTTGTATTTGTTGCCGACAGAAAACTCGATTGCCAATTTTTCGTGCGAGTCGAGTTGGGCAGATCTCATTCAAAGCTCACGGGAAGATAAACCACAGCTGTAGTCGCGCGATGACTAAATAACGGCTGGACGGCGACTTATTATGAAACAAATAGGCGAATTTCGCGAATTTAGAAGCAACTAGTTCGGTCGCGCATTGGACATCCAAAACATTATGTAAAGGGACAAGAGAAAATATATATAAGGACGCAACGGGCACGGGTCACTTACTTAGCTTTTCATTTTGCTAAAGCTACTTTCTTCTCCCTTATTCTCGCAAATTTATAAGTGCCAAAATAAATTAAAATAAAAATAAAATTTTGCTCTTTATTATATCGTTTATCATCTTCACCTACGATTCGCGTTTGAAACAGTATTATTTGCGTTTTTCTATTATTTAACTTCTATATAAAACTGCTATAAACTTAAAATGCTCGAATATACAATCATACTACTGTAAACTGTAACGATAACACAGTAAGATTGACGCCGTCTGCCATGCAACACCAGATGACGCCGAAGCCTTGTATGTTCTTGTTTACACTTCCTGCCTTCAGTGTCACCTGTTGCATCTCGAAAGATCATCGAAGGTGGTCATTATATTCATTTTCTTTATCGGAAACATAAGAAAAATATGTTAATTTTCTAATCAAAATTCAATGCTTTTTCCCCTAGATGTCTGTTGAAGTCAAAAGGAACAGGTTTCGTCATAATGTTGGATAGGTTTTTTTAGATTGTAACCAGTGGACTAAAAGGTGACAAGGAAGACATAATCTCTTTAGCTCAACGCATTTCTTCATTTAGTCTTCGTATGTTACTGCCACGTATTTTTAAGATCAACTATATTATAGTAATTTTAAGTTTTACTCAATTGCGTTGCATTTTCTAGCATTTAGCTTCTGGTATCCATCCAACTGTATGCTGATTTATTGTCACACCAGGTGGTTATAGGCCCACATGTTCTTCCAAGATTATGACCTTATCCTTACTAATTTCTTAATATGACTCGCTCATGGCCAAATATGCTGCTTCACTGAAGTACACTTCTATAAAAAAGTCTTACTACATATCCTTCTATAACAATACATCTTTCATCTCGAAGATACTCTAATTTGTTTAATTTTTTCGAGATTTTGGCCTACCAAGACGATGTCGTTTACGTTATATTTCCCTTCTTCCTGTATGTGTAGAGACACTATTAGTAAAGGTTTATATCGATCTTCAGTTTTTGAATGTCTTCACTATTGGTTCCACTTCAGACTTTAAACTATAGAGAGCACATTTCAGCTTTTAAACATAAGTCTTATTATTGTTTTTGCGATTTTCAATCCTACAAGTATTTTCATAAAGATCGTATTCTCCAGGGTGTCTTTGAGGAAGGTTGTTTCAACATCTCATCCGATTAACACATGTGCAATTGGTACTTATTAACCATGGACATTAATGTTCTCACCAGTGGCAATCTTAATATAGGGACGTATATCTTTTTTCTATCTTGTCTTTAAAGTCTCAATTTTTTCTTCAATTAATTTTCTGAATTATCCATTCTTATATTCTGTAGCTTGGTCAGATCTAACGAAGTAAACTTTCTCATCTTTCTAAAGCAATTCCTTGCTGTCTTCAAGGAACTTTTAAGGGTTTGGGGTGCCTCTTCCTTGTTTTACGTTGTGTAAATTCTCATTCATCATGAATAATCATCAATAAATATAATTATATACTTTTTCCGGCCTAGATGGGAACTTGGTGTAATTGATATCGATGTATTGTGTGCAATGGCTTTGATGATCTGCTACTAACGTTATTAAATGAAAGCTCGTTCATTTTTGAGTTTATGCACGCCTCATAATCTTTGCTATATTCTTTGAAATTAACTGCCTCCAGAAGTTGTTCTTTAGGGATATATATTACAATCAGTAATAAATGTTTTATTTGAAACAAGCGTGTATACAATATATAATAGCAATTTAAAATACAATGAAAACAAGATTTGTAGTTTAGGATTTAAAATTGCTATAATTTGCAATAAATATAAAATAATTGAAACTCATCGATTTTCATATGTTCAAAATTACACATGAAATCAATTGTTAAATTACATTTTTAATGGCGTTATTACCAATTACATTATATGACATAAAAAATTTTGTATATTTATGAATTTTTTGTATCAAGAATATTCATCCTACAGAACACTGCTTAAAAATATTTTCAAAAAGAAAAAATATTTATCTGTTTACATTACAATATCACTCATGACTTGTCCACTATAAAATTTATTGATGTTCAAATGAAATTAAAACAATAAAAAAGCGATGAAGAAAAATTTAAATTAGACAAAGAATAATATAATTTATACAATTTATATAAATTTATATCGGTGAGTGATAGCAAAATATTAATAAAATAATAATAAGCAATGGTATAATCCTAACTTTATCTCGATATAAATTTCAAAACAAAATACAAATTTTTAAATTTCAAAAAACATAAAAAAGTAAATTTTTTAAATGCAAAGAAAAAATAAAAGATAATTTTATGAACAAGAAAAACTTTTTTGGTAAAACTTATAATCAAATTAGTTATTTTTAGTATTTGTTTTAAATATAGCATAATTTAAGAAATAATGAAATTAAATAATTTATTTTATAATACTCTTATATGCAGAGAAAGGCTTACATAGAAATTTTTAGTAATTACTTTTTTATTTTAATTATTATTTCTAATTTTATTACAATAAACAAAAATGTACTTGATGTAATTATATGAATCTCATAGATATCATAGAAATTATATTTAAATACTTTGATAAATAAGTTAGATTCTTAAATAACTTTATAATGTAAATATTCGCTATTTTGTACTACCTAAAAAATCTACGCTTTTTTCTAAATTTGTTACCATTAATTTAAAAAGAGTACTAAAATTATGGAACCATAAAAGAATGTGGTAAATACTCTTGTAAATAAAACTTATAAGTACAGTGCAACAAAAGTACATTATAGTGTTTGGTATAAATCCCAATTATCATCTATATATATATATATCGATTTAAAATAGTTATACATAAAATTTTATATTATTCAAATTTTATAAAGAAACATGCTTTTATTTTATCAAGTTATACATTTAATGTACAGGTTGTTACATAGTTTCAATTTTTCCACTCAAGAGAGTCATCTCCTCTTAATCGTATTCTTTCTGTTGCCAAATATTTTAATGCTCTCGGAAATAACTTATGTTCTGCAATTTTTATTCGTTCTTGTAAAATTTCTACAGTATCATTAGGCAAAACAGGTACAGGTTCTTGGTCAATAATAGTTCCAGAATCAACTTCAGTCTAAATAATTAAATCAATATAAATTAATATGATTTTACAAATGGTTTACAATAAAATTATAGTTTTATAAACACTACCGATACAAAATGCACAGTGCAGCCAGTAATGCGAGCTCCAAATTTTAAAGCATCTTTATGTGCATTAGCTCCTTTAAATGAAGGTAACAAAGATGGATGAATATTTATTATAGCACCTCTCCATTTATTAACAAAATCGGTAGACAGTATTCTCATAAATCCTGCAAGACAAATAATATCTACTTCAGCTCTTATAAGCTCTTTGTCCATTTCTTTATCAAAATCTTCCCTAGTCAGAAAATCGGTATGCTTGATGACCTATAAATATTGAATTTTAATCTATACATTAATATTAAAATAAACTTCAAAATTGAATAAATATATTTAATCTAAAAAGTTCTTTTAATTTTTATTATTTTATTTTTTATTAATAATAAAATAAATATGTTAATAATTTGAATATTTATTTTTTTATTGTCTTTTTAATTAAAAATCCTATTATATTCTAAAGCATGATCATACTTTGGTTGGTATTCCTGCTTTTTCAGCTCGTTTTAACCCTTGTACACCAATTTTATTTGAAATAACTAAAACAATTTCTGCACCAATATGTTCTAATGGATCATTTGTACTATCTATTAAAGCTTGTAAATTTGTACCACTTCCAGATATTAATACTCCGACTTTCTTTAAAGGTTTTGACAAATTTACAATCAATGGTTGAATATGTTTTTTCATTTCAGACTCAATAGCTTTTTCAAAAAATCTCACATCCACTTGCAATTGATTTTCTACGTATCATGTAAATAAAATAAAACAATTATTTATAAAAAAAAAAATTTCAAATAAACTTACCTGCCAAAACATTAACAAACCCAATAACAATAGGATTTTCTGATTTCAAGGCATGTAAAACTTTATTTTTATTTTCAGATGAACAAATAATTATTGCACCAATACCACAATTAAATGTCCTTAACATTTCATATTTACTAATACCCCCTATTGCAGCTAACCAGCTAAAAATTGGGAAAATTTTCCATTTTGTTGCATCTATTGTTACACCAACATTATTCGGAAGAACTCTAGGAATATTTTCTATCAAACCCCCACCAGTAATATGAGCAAATCCTTTAACTAAATTTGATTTTAATGCAGGGACTACAGCTTTTGTATAAATTTTTGTAGGCTTTAATAATTCTTCACCTATTATTAATAATTATCATAAATTAATATTCAATCTAATGTTAATTTATTATTATTTTGTACATTTTATATAATTATTTTACCAATAGTTTTTTCCATTGTTGAAAATGGAGCCATATCTGAATATGTCTTCTTGGCTATTTTTAAAACTTTTCTAATTAAACTAAAACCATTACTGTGTACTCCACTAGATGGCAAACCAATCACAATATCATTCGGTTTTATTTCAGTAATATTTGGCAATAAATTACTTTTTTCAACAGCTCCAACTGCAAAACCAGCCAAATCATATTTTCCATTTTCATACATTTCTGGCATTTCTGCAGTTTCTCCACCAATCTTAAATATATATAAAATTTATAAATATTTTTTTACAACTTATTCTAAAATAAAACGGTTATTTCTTACCAAAGAACAACCTGCAATCTTGCACCCTTCAGCTATACCATTTATAACTTTAGTTGCTGTTTCAACATCAAGTTGACCACAAGCAAAATAGTCCAAAAAAAACAGAGGTTCTGCACCATGTGCAAGAACATCATTTACGCACATAGCAACTAAATCTATACCAACTGAATCATGCTTTTGGCATTCAATAGCTACCTAAAAATTTTAGCTTACTTTTTTTAAAAAAAAATTACTTTAAAAAATTATAAATAAAAAAATACTTTAAGTTTTGTTCCAACACCATCAGTTCCAGAAACAAGTACTGGATCTTTATAACCTGCAGCTCTTATGTCAAACAAACCACCAAATCCACCAATGCTACCGAGTGTTCCATTACGTTTAGTAGACAAAACTGCTGGCTTAATAAGAGAAACTAATGAATCACCAGCTTTAATATCAACTCCACTACTTTTATATGTGATTTGACCATGTTGTAAAATGGATCTATAAAATTAAAAATGTTTAATATATATATATTAATTCTATATTCCGTAAAATAAACTTTCAAACCTTGCAATTCCTTTATGAGCAATATCTGTTCTAAATTGTTTGCCATCAAATTTAATATGATGAGCTGCAAGTGTAGCTCTGGCAGTTGCCAATGCTAATGAAGAAGCCAGAGCTACAGTAATCAATACTCTACCACCTTTAAAATATTATTATTAAATTTCTTATTTGCATAATCATTTTATTCATAATATTACCATTTGTTAATAATTTTCCTTCAGATGAAACACTGGTTCCACTGTGAAAAACAAAATGATTCTTACGAAAAATTATTTCTTCAATGCCCTCAATAATTTGACCTTTTGAAGATGACACTGGATAACCACGTGATGCTAAAATCACTCCAGTAGCAAATATATCTTGTCTCCAAAAAATTTTTTGTAAATTTAAATTTTCTTCACAACATGCTTTCATTAAAATATATAGATCAGACTTTAATAAGGGTAAAATAACTTGTGTTTCAGGATCACCAAATCTGCAATTAAATTCTAAAACCTTTGGTCCTTCTGAAGTAAGCATTAAGCCAGCATATAGAACACCTATAAATGATATGTTTTCCTTTCTAAGACCATTAATAGTTTTTTTTAAAATTTGATTTTCTATATATTTAGATTCTTCTTGTGTTAAATATGGACAAGGGCAATAAGCACCCATACCACCTGTATTAAGACCTTGATCTCCATCAAAAATTCTTTTATGATCTTGTGCTGCAGGCATACAAGCTACAGTTTTACCTATTTTAAATTTTTTAAATTTATTAATGCATTAACTTAATAAAATTTAATATTTGGATAATTCATTTAAATTTATTCGATTCATTTCTGCATGTTTCTAAAAACTTTTCATAATAACTTTCCTGATTTTTTAATTTATTTAATATTATTACCTTATATAATAAACACTAAAAATCATTTACAAAATATTACAATATATTAATTACTCTACTATATTCTTAAACGTTATACATTATTTTTGGTATATTTTATTGATATGAAAATCATACCATCTGTAAATGCTAACACAGAAACTTCTTCTCCTTCCAGAAGTTCTTCGACAACGATTGAGCTACCAGCAGAACCAAACTTTTTATTATTCAATATTTCATCAATAGCTTGATAAGCTTCTTCGTTATTTTTAGCAATTATAACACCTTTACCAGCTGCTAATCCTGCAGCTTTTATAACTAAAGCATGGAAAGGTGCTCTAAATAACATAAATTTTTGTTAACTTTCTTAAGCATGTTAAACTTTTAAAGAAAATTGTCAAATTTACTCTTGAACAAACTGTTTAGCCTCTTCACTATTTGTGAATCCTTTCCATCTTCCTGTTGGAATATTATGACGATTCATAAATTCCTTCGACCAAATTTTGTCAGATTCAATTTGCACAGCATCTTTTTCAGGACCAAAACATGGTATATTAATCTTTTTCAATTGATCAACAAGTCCTGTAGCCAAATAATCCTCTGGTCCTACGACAACCATATTCACACTATTTTTTTTACACCAATCACATACTTTCTAAATAAATAAAAATCAATCTTATATTACATGAAATAATAAAAAATAATAAATATAGTTTATATATATTATTTTAATAATATATATTTAAATATGTACTTAATTTTATAAATAAATATCAACATTATACTGAATTTTAAGCATTTATTTAAATTTTTAATTTAAATTAATTAAAACGAAAATAAAATAAAATTTAAACTTATTTTTAATTTATTACTATGGTTAATTAAAAATTTTTTTAATAATAAATGAAAATATTTTAAATATACTAAATAATAAAATGTGCTAAAATTCTTTAGATTTTGTAATTTATCATTTTATTATGTTTATTTTGATTCTTAAATTATAAGAGAAAATTCAATATTGAAAACTCAAATAACAAACAAGTTATATTTTTAAATAAAGTTTATTTGTATTATTTATTGTGGAATAAGAAATATATATAATTATTTCTAAAAAAAATTGTTATTTTTAATTAATATAAAAGATTTAAAAAAATTTTTTTAAATTAATTAGTATTTTTAGTCATTATCTAAATTTTATTTTAATTTACTGAAAGAAAAATTTTTACTTATTATTCTTATAAAAAAATGTTTCTTCACACTCTAGTGATTCATTCTTAATAAATCTAATGTTTACTTCAATTAATTAATTACAATCTGAATAATTAAGTAAATATTATCAAACATTTATATATTACTAATTACCTATAACTTTAAATATAATATAAATTCAAAATACTTGTTAAAATACAAAAACAAAAACATTTAAATTTTACTATTATATATTTTTATTGATAAAAATAAATAATAATATTTATTTAAAATGTTTACCTTATTATTTGAAACATCCAATTGAACTAATTAACTTTATTTTCTTGAGAAATTCCAATATTTCCTGGTGCAACATACATATCTTCAACCTAACCAAATGCATTCAAATATATTAAATAATATTGAAATATATAAAAAAATATTCAAATATCTACAAATAAGAACTACTTTATGTTTTAATATAAACTCACATGTTCAGATTGGGAAAGTTTCCAACATATTGCATGTTCTCTACCTCCACTTCCAATTACTAGCACTGAGTGACCACAAGTCATTTTAAAATCTAAAATTTTAATTAAAAAAAATGTCTTATTAATATAAGTTATTTTCAATGTTGGTTATCATTACTAAATATAGTATTATTTATAATATATTTTATGTTATATTAAACAATTCACTTTAATATAAGTTTGCGTTTGTATACTCATAAAAATAATAAACAGTAGATACAATCTTCCAATAACTTTTACATAAACAAAAATAAAAAATAAGAACGGGTGTGACAAGCGTACGTGATTTCCTCAGAATTAAACAGTTTTCATAAAATGATCAAGTAAATTGAACTTACTTAGATGACCTAACAACGTTGATACATTTTATCATAGAATAATCTTTTTTTTTACATCGGCATTATTATTAAGTGGGGCAAGTAAATACATCACATGACTTCAAGTACATATGTATCCGTTTACAGAATTTTACTCGCAGGGATTACAATTGCTGATATAATATTATATTCGTATTGGTTAACCAATTTTTTACTATCAAATAACCATTTTATAAACTGTTTCTCAAGAAAATATTTTATTAAAAAGCATCAAATCTTAATTAAAATATTTATATATTTTATTTTTACATAAATTGAAGTATTTTAATGAAAATAAATAAAATTATGTATAAATATATTTGCACATATACATAAATAAATAATTTCTTTTCATTAACAACTATTTTATTAAAATTTTAATTTATTTTCATATATTTTTATAACTTTTAAAACATAATAATCGTTTCAATCGTTTGATATTTAATTATTAAATAGTTATTATACAAAAAATGGATTTTTATTTTCCATTTATTTATGCCATATATATATAATATTTTAAAAATAGAAATATTTATGAAATTTATTATGCATAAAAATTATTTGAAATGCTCAAATATAAATTGGTAAAATATTTATAATTGCATTAAATTGTGTAATTATAATATAATAATAATTAATTATAATTAATGTAATATAATTATATTATAATTGTATAAATAAAATAATTTTAATAATATCAAATTAATTTAATTAAAAAAAACAATTTTTGTTAATTTCTTTGGCATAGTTATGATCTATATTCTACAGTATATTATCGCTTATTTAAAAAACACAGTTGTAAATATTTTTTTAAAACTATCTTCGAAAAACAATTTTTTGTTTTATTTTTTATTTTAATTAAGCGATTGGTTTATTTTTTCGAACTTTGCAAAAAATTTTAAAATATTAAGTTTATATATTTTTTGTAATTTAAGTCTTATAAACGTCAAAAAAATATGTCTTTCTATGTTTTTATTATTATTATAATTTTATAAATTTTATATAAAGATACATATTATAATAATTTAAACATAGCATGTATAAATATACAATATATTCTAGTTTTAAGTTGACAACTTTGTACAACATTATATTTATAAAAAATTAATAATCATAAATTAATTCTTAACGTTTTTATATTATGAATTGAATAAATTTTAATTAAATAATCACATTACAAAATGTTTTTAAAACAAATAATTGAAGATTTATAATTCTGTTTATATATATTCTAAGATATAAATCAGAATAACGATAAGTAGGTTGTTTATTTGCAATTATTAGGTATTAAACAACGAGATTTAATTTAAAAATAATACGTACAAAGGTAAAATAAATCGGCTTGATTTTTGATAAGTCATGAATGAAATAAGCGTGTATTTATCTTTTTGAGGTTGAAAGCAATTAAGTGGTAGAATATTATGAAGGATTATAAGACAGATATAAACATATTGTACACGATACACATAGTCAGAATGAAAATAAAGCAACAGAGTTTAAGAATAATACGAAGTTAAGCAAAATCAGGAGTGAAGAAAAAAATATATGTGATATGTAAATAAAAGTGTAAAAGTAAATAACATTAAGTAGCATGCAACGTGTAAAAAGTAATGCAGATTTAAGTATGTACAAAAATGTAAATAAAACATACAAATTGTACGTAAATAAATTATTTTTATTTCACGATTACAAAAATATTAAAAGTAACTAGACGGCCCCTCGGTTCTCCTTTTAACCTTAAAGCCGTATCTACTACGCCAAAATGTTGAAAAACGTTCCAACCATTAGGGTTAAGATGGATACCTTGCGTACTTTTCACACCGCTTGGCAGCGGTAGCAGAGAGGAGAAGGAAAACGCTCAGCCTTTCTTAAGCACTTGCAAATGTTAAGCTCAACGACAGGTACCCGGCGCTGCGCACTACGTCGTTTTAGCACAGATATGGATCTTATGTGTAAAACGCGCGTCTATTAACCATTAGTTCAGTTTGTGTGTTATAAGTTATCAAAAACCATTATAATTTAATTCTTGTTTGTAAAATTATACTTTACGTACAGCGTAGATGCATATATTATACTTTAAATTTCATTAAGAATGTACGTGTACATATATATATACACCTTATGCTATAATCAAATATTCTAAAGTCAGGTTAATAATTAGTTTAAATGTATTTAGTTTAGTTTTGTTTCGTATACATTAGTATATACATACATTTTTATAATATACTTTACATTATTTCACACACACAAAATTTATACATTTACAGAATTTAAATCTATATACATTAAATAAACTCCCAAAACAACATAAAAATATAAATATACAATTAAAAATTTACATATTCTCTTATATCTATCTAATGCCATAATAACTAATTACATTTTGACATAAATATAAAATTTTCATGATTAATTATATAGTTAATTTAACCGCGTTTTTTCTATCATAATTTTATGTTCTCTTATCGAATGTTCTTAGATTTTCTTTATTTCCATCTTTGTAGCTTTTGGCATCTTTTTGTTTTTCTTTAATCTTTACTTTTACATTTTTCTCTCTTTTAATTAAATTTATATAATTCGTTAATATTCTTTTCTCCCTTTTGTTTAATCTTTTATCCTTGTTCCTAAATTTTTACATTAAATCAGAGTGTACTTCATTTTTTTGGTGCATTATGGCATAATCTATACATTTTTTACTCTTGAAAGAACCAATGTATATTTTTTTTTCATTTTCTATTCTAAATTTGATAATATTTTCATGTCTTTTTTATCTTTATTTCTCATTTGTGTTCATAAACACAATGTACGTGCTTTAAATATTGAAAATTTAGACCAGTGCAATCTTTTAATCGTCTAAGTTACTTATCCATATTTTCAACGGCTGTTGTTTCTTTGTTTTTTTTTATCTCGACCCAATTTTCTTTTCTTTGTTTCACGTTTTTTTCAGTGAAACTATTCCAAAATTTTATTTCTCTTCTTTTATAACTATTTTTCATAGTTATATCATAGTTCATATTATTTCCCTCTTTAGCATACTTTAAAATCTCTTTGGCTACAGATTCATTTTTATGCATTTACACCCTTTTTTCTCTAGAAACTTTTTGAAGATCCTTTAAAGTTCTCTTCGGTTTTAATTAATATTACCATGTTCCAAGATTTAAAATTTTGATATCTGTTCACTAAGGTTAACCCCTCGAATAACAAGATTAGATGAATTATATTAATTAAGTAAAAATAGGCATATTCTTATTTCATAAATTAATTAAAAAATAGTTTAATAAAGCTTGTCACAAATAAAAATCATTACTTTGACATTTATGATTAGCAGATAACGAGACTAAAATTTTATATTTAAAAATTATATCTCTTCGTTACTAATTTATTCAAATAGCAAAAGAATTCATTATTAAGATTTTCTATAAAAACAGTTTAAAAATTTTCATTGAATTTCAAATTTATTTAAATAAAATTGGTTTTAAATTAAAAATTTGATAGTCTTTATGTAATTTCCATACATCTATTCTACGCATCACACGTACGTACATATTACGCATCAAACGCGCGTACATATTACGCATTATCATAAGCACATTTGTGTACAAGCGTCTGGTTTTGCTCCCCTCCAAGAAACTTTCTACGTCTGTATTATTACGAGTTTACGTAACCTGCTCTTGTTTCATAGAAACCTTCTGCGCTTACACTCTTATAATTTTACTACGAAAGCCCGTGCGACTGTTTACTACATGTCAAACACTTTCAATATCGTTGCCTTCTCGAATTTGCTTTTAATACTTCATCATGCATCTAAAAGTATGCATTACACTCTGTATCGGAAATCTTTGACTACCGAACACTGTTAATTTCTAAAACCTTATCTATTTCTTTTGAAGACTAAATAATATTTCAATCATCGTTAAACAGATACATTTTTATATCATCACCCTCTCGAATCTATGTTCTCTCTATTTTAAATCTATATTTGTTAAATCTATTTTCTCCAAAGATCAAATAACATTTTCATCATTATTAAACAGTTAAATTTCAATTATCGCTACATAAAACTATTCTGTGGCAAGATCAACTTTTTAGACTTTATTATTTTATAAATATCTTGATATTTATTTACTCCAAAAACTAAACGCTATTACGAGTTTATTTGAATTTTCTAGTTTATAAAAAGCCCCTCCGTTTTCGCACGAAACTCACTTATTCATTCGACTCAATCATTTACTCTTCCAACTCAAGACTTACTCATCTACCTCAGTCCAATTCGTACTTATTTCCATAATGTTTTCCAAACATTTAACTGCAATACTTCCATTTATACTTTTATAAATTATTCTAAGTTCGAGTGGAGATTTATACAATTTAAAGCAAACTAATTATTGTATCAAGCAAATTTTAAACAAATACTTATAATTAAAAACGTAATTACTAATTAATTTAAAAAGTGATACAAGTTTTATTAAAAAATCAAGAACCTCAAGTCTTGACCCTTACATTTAATTAAGTTTTCAAATAATTCATTATTTATCAAATATTAAGATAACACAAATAATTGATACATCTAAGTTGGTGAACTTTTAAAGCCACCATTCATTAAATATGAAAATTAATTGAAATGAAAAGAAAATAAATATAAAAGAGCATGATAAGAAATCGTTAACAAATGAAAAAAATTCTTATGTAGATATATATAAAAAATTTGTATGAATATTTAAAGTCTATCCAGTGTTCAAAAAGGGGGGGAAGGCAATGTAAAAAATTACAGAGAAATAACTGTAATTGTCACTGGATAGAAAATTTATGCTGAATTACTCAAAAATAAAATAGAACAACACGTAGAGAAGGAAAAGAGGCATAGCGACACCTAATATGGGTTCAAGAGGAAAAGAGGAACAGTTGATGCGATTTATGTTTTAAAAACCATCATAGACGAGCAATTGAAGAAAGACAAAGGAGAGATCTTCACCTATTTTGAAGATCTAAAGTCGGAAATTAAAATAGCAGAAGAAATCATTGGAAGATTCAGTGCAGAATTACGTGTGAGGCAAAGATGCCCTTTAAGCCCAACGCTATTTAACATGGCAATGTCAGATGTGAAGGATGAGTTTAAAGCATCACACTCCACAGGTGTGAAAATCGAAAAGTCAAGCATTAGATTGTTAGCATATTAGCGTATGTAGATGATCTGGTGATAATAGCTAAATGCGAGACCAAAATGAGAAAGCTATTAAAAATTTTAAGCAAGTATTTACAAAGAAAAGGATTGGAATTGAACTCAAAAAAGACAAAAATTTTGCACTGTAAAAAAATGGGAGGAAGAAGAAAAAAATAAATATTTGGGTGGAACAATAGTAAAATAAAGATTGTAAAGAAAGTTGCATACTTAAGCTATATCTTCACTCAGAACAACAGAGACAAAGAGCATAAAAAATGTTAGCAAAAACGGAAAATTGTATATTAGGCAAGATGGAGTATAGCTGAGAGTTGGTTCAAAGAAGATCTCAAAGTGAAAATGCAATTACTTGACAATATAAAAAGTGTTGCTGTACGAATCGGAAATATGGGGATGGAGAGGTAGTGGGGAAATAGAAAGAATACAAAAAAGATTTTAAGTGATGTTTAAGTTTAAACGTTAATAAACTTGATAGCGTATTAATGCTAGAAACGAAGAGACAAAGGATAAAAATTAAAGTAGCTAAGAGAGAAATTTCATTTGAAAGTAAAATAATAAATAGCTTGAACATGTATTTAACAAAAGAATGTATAAAAAGGAGAATTGAAGATGGAAGTTCATGGTAAAATAATAAATAAAGGAAATAAAGAAAAAAATTTTACAGCGGGGAGAATGCGTTTCTGGTAAGAGATCGGAAGGTCCTGGTGCATGTGGTGGGTAAAAACAAAACACATAAATACGTTATGGAAAGAGGTAAAGAGCATAAAAGGTCAGCATATCTAACTATAGATAAATCATATAGAGAAATCAAAGTATACAGCGGAAATTAAGCAGATAGTATTAGACAACCTAGGAAATAAAGAAAGTATTTACGAAAAAAGGAAGGAGAAAAAAAGCGATATCAAGATTTTAGCAAAATATAGAATGGGAAAAAAAGTAAAGCAAACCAACACTGGTTGTCAGAAGAGGAAAAAAGTGTAGAATATGTAGAAAAAAGAATGAAACTCTTAAACACATATTCCAGGAGTGTAGGTGTTTAAAATATAAAACAAAGGAGTGGACTAACTGTATGAAAGGAAAGAAAAAAACATAAAGAAGCTATACAGACAAGATGAAAGAAAAACAAGATAAAAAATTCAAACCAAATAAAAGATAAAAACTGAAAAGGTATATAAAGAATATGTAAAAATTACTGTTGTATGCAATATGTAAAAGCAACATTAATATAAACTTCAGTAATAAATTAAAAAAGTAAATGAGTAAACAACAAAATTTGTGAATGAGTTATATATAGATTAGTTAAAAATAATCTAAAGCAAATAAATATATATACAAGACCTATATAATAGATATGTAAAAGATAAAATGTAAAAGTCATATAAACAAATGTATAAATACATAATTATGTAAAAATGTAATACAATGTAAATATTGTTCAATAAATACTATTACTACTACTACTATTTAACGTCTTTATTAAAAATAATAATTATTATTTTTAAATCAAATTTTTAATTAAATATAAATTGGATTAATCCATGATTCTTCACTATAGTTGATATAATAAAAACTTATTTCTTAATTCATAAATGAAAAGAAATTGAAATCTATTTTTATTTTTTAATCAGTGAACCAATTAAGTTCAATAATAAAAAAAGCTAAATATGCTTTAATTATCATCTTCGTATATAAATAGATAACCGATTAAAAAAAACCTTCTTTTTAAGAGAAAAATCACTGAAATAAGTATACTGCATAGATTTTAATACAATTGTTGATTTACATACATTTTTTATAGATTATTAAATTTTTGAAATCTTCTAAAACTACAAATATCAACTTTATTTTGTTTTTTATATATTTTGCATATATATATTTATATACAAATTATAATTTAACATATTAATAATATCATTATATTTGGGCAGATAATTAAAAATGTTTTATATTTAATATAAATATTCCAGTTTTGTTAAATATAGTATAGTACCTTATAAAAACTATTCTAATTCTCTTTACGTTTACCAGTAATATTTAAAATAAGAGTTTTGATGGAAACTTAATACAGATTTGAATTGACAATTAATTACATTAATAAACTCTACATACACTAATTTTTAAAAATCTATGAAAATATATAATTAATATCAGTTACTTTTTATCGTAAAATATTTACTTAATTATTACATTTTGATTGCATCAATTAATAAGAAATTAGGTACATTTATATTTATTTGATTTCAAATAAAAGATTAAGATTAAGAAATTAAATATTAATTCATATACATTTTATTTGATAAATGACATTATAATGAAAAGCATAATATTTTTATTTATAATATAAAAAGTTATTCAATTATTTAATTAACAATTAAAAAAAAGAATTGCTTTTGACTTATTTCATGTATATTTTAATTTTTTAATTAATCTATACAGTATTTCAAAAAGTAATTTTAAAAATGTTAAAACAGGCTGATTTACTTAAAGTAACTAGAATTTTTTGGACGAATAAATGGAATTATTTAAGAACTAATTGTTGTTTTGAAATATATTATAAAACATTTAGTTTAACAAATAATTATGGATTTATAAAAAATATGGAAACACACAAAATTAGTTTTAATAAAGACTGTGCTAAAATTTTAATAATAAACCAAGTAAGATAATTTCTGATTTCATTATTTATACTATTTACTATTAATAATATAATTGTACCTTTTTATGACGTAAATATTAACCACAAAATATTTTACTTCAAAATAATTACTGTATTTCTAGAAAAAACCTTCAATAAAGGTTGTAAAAGTCTATCGTTGGAATCCTGACAAACCCACTATTAAGCCGTTTTTACAAAAATTTGGTATAGATACAAATAAATGTGGTTCTATGGTACTAGATATTCTTCATTTTATAAAATCTGACTATGATCCAACATTAAGTTTTCGTCGATCATGTAGAGAAGGAATTTGTGGAAGTTGTGCAATGAACATTAATGGAGTCAATACATTAGCATGCATTACGTAAAACCTACTACAAAATACAATTTAAAAAAATGAAAAACATTCAATTTCTAACCAAGAAAACTAGTTTTATTTTAAATATTTATGTTTTAGGAAAGTAACTACAGATGAACAAAAACCACTAATTATCTATCCATTACCACATACCTATATCATACGAGATTTAATTTCAGACGTGAGTCATTTTTTAGATCAGTACAAAAAAATTGAACCATATTTAAAACGTTCTGAGGAACGTAATTTAATTGGAAATAGGCAGCTATTACAAAGTGAAAGAGATAGAAAGAAGATTGATGGATTATATGAATGTATTCTATGTGGTTGCTGTTCATTCGCTTGTCCTTCATATTGGTGGTCAGGCAATAAATATTTAGGTCCTGCAATTCTTTTGCAAGTAAGAAAAGTTGAAAATATAAAATTTTATTTATAATTTTTTTCAAAAATTATTATACTTATATTAATTGTTAGGCTTATAGGTGGATTATTGATTCAAGAGATCATGCCCAACAAGATAGATTAGAAAAATTACGAGATTTTTTTACAGTATTTAGATGTTATTCAATATTCAATTGCACAAAAACTTGTCCAAAAGGATTAAATCCAGGGAAAGCAATAGCTGAATTAAAACGTTTAATAACAGGATTGTCAACTAAAGAAAGGGCAGATATGGAAACTCCGATTGCACAACGATGTCACAAAGATGGCATTATTTCTAAATGTAATTAAGACTTACTTTCGCATTTTAAATCAACATATTATATTACTTATAAAACAAAATAAAGTTTTCATTATGTAAAATAGCTGATTTATTTAGTTAATAAAAATAATATCTGTTTATAATTATGGAATTAATTTGTACTTATTACTATGAGAAAAATATTATTTTAATAAAAAATTCATAACGCAAACTAATATTTTTGTTTCTTTATAGTTATTACAATTAATTTTATAAATATTTAATAATACATACAAAAAAATAAATATTTTAATTTTTAAAGTACTGCATTATTAAAAGCATAATTTTTTTTGTCATCTTAGTTAAATATTTCAAATTTAAAGTAATAAATAACACGTCGAAATATATATATATACCAAAACTACAATCAAATTAAACTAATTTAAATTTTACCTTAAAAAAAGTACAGATAAAACATTAAAAATGGTAACATGATAAATATTGTCATTAAAGATTTTAAATTTAAAGTAATCACGCATAAAATATACAATATATACAAATATAAAGGCTACAAATGAATCTATATATGTAAAAATCAAAAACTTTAATAATATATTATTCCAGTCGTGGACGTTTGTATTTTGTAGGATTAGTAGGAATGTTATCATTCATTGGTCTTCTTGGTAAAATATTTTCATTACCTCGAAGACCTAATAAATTATTCACTTTGTTAAGCATTTCTTTATCATTAAACCATGGATGTCCAAGAACTTTTCTAATGGTAATTCGTTTCAATGGATCCACAGTCATCATTTTTCTAATCTGCAGAGTAAAAATAAAAATAACCAATTATAAATGTGTATAAAAAAATCACATAGTTATAGTTTATACTCTTACTAAATCCTTTGCATTAAATGAAATATCAAAAAATTTTGACACATTGAAACTATATAATCCTTTTATTATTTGATCGTATAAAGTAACGTTTTTATCATGAATTTTAAATGGTGTTAGACCACTTAAACAACAATACAAAATAACTCCTAAACTCCAAACATCAACTTGACTAGTATATGATCCTCTGCCACCCGTTAATAAAATTTCAGGTGCAACGTACATAGGTGTTCCACAGAAAGTTTTCATCATATTCTGTGAATCTACTAACTTTGATAAACCAAAATCAGAAACTTTTACAATAGTTTCATCTTCATCACTAGCTAAGAGAATATTTTCGGGCTAAAATAAAATATGTTTCTTTTTATAAATTTGTATTGTTAGTAATTAAATATTTATAATAGTTTTAAGTTTTTAAACCTTTAAATCTCTGTGCGTGATACCGTTTTCATGAAGATAATTGACAGCTAAGACCACTTGGTAAAACATAAATTTAGTGGTTTTTTCAGATAAACCATTATGCTTTTTAATTCTTTCGAATAATTCTCCACCTTCCATTAATTCTAATATTATGTAAACCATTGTGGGACTTTCGAAAAATTCTTCTACTTTTATTATACATGGCTAATAAACCATTTAATTTAATTAGTAATATTCTATATTAGATACTCATTATATTTGTTAAAATTTGTTATATATCTAAATGAGATAACAATTAACGCAACAAGATACTACATCAGTATTCAAAGTAAAAAAAACATATATGTATATGTATTAAACTAAAAAAATTTACTTATATTGCTATAACTTTTTATGTTTCCTAAATTTATTTAATAATAGTACTAAAATAAATTAGAATAGAACACAAAACAGTTTCAAAAGTTTCAAAAGAAAAAAAAATAATATTAAAAAAAAAATAGATACGAAAGAATTCACAAGTACGTTAATAAACTTAAAATAGTAAGATAAGACGATAAATAGAGAGAATTAATAAAGTGGATATAGGAAAGAGGTCTGGATATATGTAAGAGGGAATATGGTAAAGAGGATTACGCATAAATCAACAGTAAAGCATTAATGATCGATTAACACTTCCAACGACAAACACTGCGGATAGGGATAAATAAGAAAATAGAGTAGGAAAAAAAATCATAGGTGATAATAAAAATGTGGAAAGAACTAAAGAAAAGATGAAGAATGCCTTAATAGAAAAAGAGATACAGGAAGCAACAGAAAAAAGCGAATATTGGTAGGAGTTGTGATGGTACAAAAGAGAACCTTTATCAGAAAAGACAATATAGAAGAAGATAGACAAGAAAAAAGAGAGGGAAATGTGAACTGGTAAAATAGGCATAGAGAGAGAAATCGTAGAAGCACGGGAAGACAAATCTGGAAAATCCTCCTACAGACTAGTGAATAAAAGGAAGAAGAATAAAGATAGAAAAGTGGAGAAGACACTTTGAAGAAATATACAAAAGGACAGACAGAAGAACGGGATGGAATAGAAGAAATAAGAGAGGAAAAGGTACAAAAATTAATAAATAGAATGAAATTAAGAAGAAACTCAGAAAGAGATGAAATAGTAAAGATGATATCAAAAATAGTAAACGAAATTGTAAGTGGAGGAAAAATATTTGGAGAGTGGAGAAGTTAGATAATGGTGTCGATTTTTAAAAGGGAAAACGAAAAATATAAATAATTATGAAGGAACTATTTTTATGGACACAGCACATAAAATTTACATATAAATTATAAAAAATAAAATAGAATAATATATGGAAAGAAATAAAAAATATAATGAAACACAATTCAGATTTAGAAAAGACACTATTAATTTATGCTCTGAAAACAGCAATAAATGAATATTTGAAAAAAAACAGAAGATAAGAAATATTCGTTTTATTTGATAACATAAAATTGACACTCGATAAGATAAATTAAAATAGAAGAGATAATTGCGGAAATGAAAAACGAGAAAAAAGTGAGGCTTAATTATCCCATGAGTTCTACGCTATTCAATATAACATGGGTAGATCTGGAAGAGTAATTGAAAAAATCCAGAAGCTCAGATATAAAAACGGGGGAAAGGAAGTTTAGATCCATATCATATGCTGACAACACAATAATTATGGCAAACAGCGAGGGGAAATTAAATGAGATGTTAAAAATATTAAAAAATTATCTACAGGAAAAGATCTGTAATTAAACACGAAAAACATAAATAATGATGTTTGAGAAAGAAAGAAAAAACGGAGTTCAATTGAAAAGATAACAAAATTGAAACAGTTAAGCGATTCACATATTTATGATACAGATTTAGCAAAAATAAAAGGGACAAGTACAACAAATGTATGGCTAAAATCTCGAACATTATATTAAAAAAAGTATCGAGTATTGCAGATGGTTTGAAAGAGAAGAATAAAGACAGTTAAGAGAGCAATCAGGTTTGAAAACAAAATAATAACAAAACAGCGATGACGCGAAGATAGAAAAGTTTTTTAAAGAAATAGAAGAATAAAATTAAGAAAGAAAATGATGAGGTGAAAAGGATTAATAATATTAAACGATTAAGTTACTTGTAGAGAAAAAAATTTAGAGGAAATAATGTGGAAAAAAATAAGGTATTAAAAATATAATAGCTACAGCGAGTCTGGATAAACAAACGGGAAATTTCAAAATACTGAGAAGAAGTGAAACGCATTATAATAAAAAGTGTGCACAAGAGAATGTGTATGTGAAAAGAAATAAGAAAGAAAAAAAGAAAAATAAAAATATTGGAAAAATTTAGATAGATTAATAAAACAAGAAACAGTAAACACTAAGAATGAAAGAATGTGTACATTGTGCAATAATCAATAAAAATAAGAAACCACATTATGAAAGATTGCAATGTCACAGTGCTTAAATCAATCGAGTGAAAAAATACTATAAAGTGTGTAAGATATAAAAATATTGTACAAGAATCATTTTAGCAAAAAGAGAATAAAGTATCAGAGTGAAAGAAAATATTAAATCATGTATGTGTGTGTATATATATATATATAGATATATATATATATATATACATGATATAATAAGTATATAATAACGAGTAATATAAACATATAAAAAATTTAAATTAGATGTATGAAACATGCGTAAATGTGAATAAAATTTTATAAATTGTCAAAAAATAAAGAAATAATAAATAGTAATAAAAAAGTATCCAAGAACTTACATGTTTCAAATCTTTACATATTTTAACTTCATTCATAATATGTTTTTCATCGTTGAAAGGATTTTTATGCCCAGTCACACTTATTCTAGATTTTGATATCATTTTCATAGCATATTTTTTCCCCGCCAAGCCACTTTTAGAAAAACATAATTTAACTTCTCCACAAGCACCTGCACCTATTGTTCTTGAAACAGCATATTTGCTTCTCAACTGATCAGGCAAGAATGAATCATCATATCCACTTGTACTCATATATACAAAAACTTAAAACATCAAAGATAATTTTAGTTTATAGAAATTAAAAATTATATAATATAATATAATATAATATATGAAACTGAATAAATCTATAACATTACCATTAAAATGGTTCTTTGCAACTGCAATCAAATCATTATTTACTAATATCACACTATTGTTTTTTCCAATAAGAATGTTATTAACAAATGTACCATTCTGACTTTCATCTTTCAGGTACACAACATCATCTTCTAAACCATTAGTAGTAACAGATTTTTCTTTGTATATTCGGAAGTGAGTTTTACTTATAACTTGTTCTCTCCTGGCAGGCATTTACCCTTTACAGATATATCACAGCTTTGAAGACGACCAAATGTATATTCATCTTTTGTCAATTCTATAAAGAATGTTATGTGAAAAATGTATCTTAATATAAGAAATATAGAATATATAAATTTTAATAAAATTAATCTATTTATTTAAAAAATATTAAACTTTGGAAATATATTAATTTATACTATTAACTAATCTTTTTAATATTCATTGTATTATTTAAATAAACAAAACTAAAATAGTATTACTTTATTTCTTTAAAAATATAAGTAATATTACAACAAATGAATTTTAAATATTTAAATTTTTAATTTATACATAAGACGAAATATTCACTTATATCATTATATTATTTTAAAACATTTGTCATTATTGTAAATTTTATAAAAAAAAAAAAATATATTTTATAAGTACTAAAATAATTTAAAAAACTATATTACTTTGTGAAATCTAACATTTCTAGTTAGCTTTAACAAACTTATATTAACATATTTTATTAAAAAAATGAATTATACATAACTAAACAATTGACAAATTTTTAATTATACATTTTTAATGATATACATAATTCAATAATAAAATTTATTACATCTTTTAAATGAAATTCTAAAGATAGTATCAGGTTTAGAAAGGATTGAGCAGAAATATAAATATATGTATACCATCTGACAAAAACTTGGAAATTTTATAATAAAATAATTTAATATTAACATTAAAATTATTAATCATTAATAAAATTATTCTCAAAGTTTAAAAATATATATATTTATATTGTTTATATATTACTTATATATATATAAATTAACAACGTTGTTTTACATTTTAGTACATGATTTTAAATTATTGTTTTATTTTATATTTTATTTAATAAATCAAATAATAAATTAATACACTACATATCTACTAATAAAATATACTTTTAAATATATATTTAATAAGCAATATTTTTATAATAATTAATTAATAATATAAAGTCAACAAATTCAAAATATTAATTTTTTATTATAAAAAGTTAGACAATTAAATTTAATATTATATATATATTATATATATAAATATATATAATTTATATATACAAAAATGAATTTATAAATCAATTTATAATTTTTAAACTATTATATAAATAAAAATAAAATTTTTTGTAAAAAATTAATCTTAAAGATTATTTTCTTTAATAATGCCATTGGCAAATAAAAAAGAGGATTTAAATAAATTAGTTTACTTAATTCTTATTGCTAAGTTAAAATTGAAGATATAAATTTACTAACATGGTGTCACCATATAGATTATTTATGTATCTACTGTTAATATTATAATTTTTTATTCAAAAATTTTTAAACTTGTAAATGTCTATATAATCAAGGAAAATATATATAAAAATATACCTATTACATCTGCTGTAAAAAAAATTTATCTCAAATTTATACAAAAAAAG
Source organism: Platyscapa corneri (assembly GCA_018907185.1). Classification (NCBI taxonomy): domain Eukaryota; kingdom Metazoa; phylum Arthropoda; class Insecta; order Hymenoptera; family Agaonidae; genus Platyscapa; species Platyscapa corneri. The sequence goes on from JACCHW010000125.1 coordinate 301,266, forward strand.
TGATTAATTTAATTTTTGTAAATTAATAATAGATTTTCATCTACAAGAAAAGATTTTATGTATCACCAATAATTCTATATTTCCTTCTAATTTAATAATTATTTTATTCTAAATATAATTATTTTATATATATAAAATAAAATTTTAAGAAAATTATAATTTCTTAAAATACCTGATAAAAAATTTATTTAACTATCATTGTATCAACAATATGATAATTAACTAAATTAAAATTCATATTTAAAAAAAGAAAATAATATAATGCTTCACAGTTTTAATTTCCACTGTTAATTCAATTTAAAATAAATTTTATAATATAAAATTATATATTACATGATACATTTTTTAATAGTATACTACATGGAGATTGAAATCAACAGATTCATCAAGTGTATTATTATAATTTATATTAAATTCAAAATTTCTTAATCAAGTATGAACTATTAATGGATCAGCTAAAGTTCTTTTATTTTTAAACTAAATATTTTATATAAAGAAACCTCAAATTTCGAAAAAATATTCCAAAAGTTTATTGAAGCAAATAATTTATTAACAAAATTTTAAAATAAACTTACTTATTGATGTACCAAGAAATTTAAATTCAATACAATATATAATCTTTGATAACAATATGTTCTACTAGTTATTTGTATTCTATTGAATATTATTAATAATATTTTTATTAAATATATGCCTTAGAGTACAAATTTATATTAAGATTATTTAAATAAAAAAAAACTTTATTCAGCAATTTGTATAAATCAGATTATTAACAGTTGTTAATGTTTTAAGTATGACTTTTATATACAAAAAAATTACAAAAAAAATAACAATAATAACAACAAAATGACGACGACGACGGCTACGACACAACTTAATACATAAAAGATATATAAAAAAACGATATTCAGTCAAATAAATATAAATATAGTATCAACTAGTTATATTAAAAATCTTAAAATAAAACAGAATCTAGTAACTTAAACTTAATATAAGTTCAAATTTCGGTTGGTAGTCCTGGAACAAAATGTAAATTGCGAATTCGTGAGTAGAGAACCTTATCTGTTTATACATAAATATTGATTTTGTTGGATTCACTAAAACGATGTTTTCTATGGTTTAAATATTGTTACTCTTAAATTTATCTTTAATAATTAAAAAATAATGTTTCATAATATTATTGTGGAACTACTGTTGATATTAAATATAAATTGGAAATAGCTTTTAAATTGAAACAATTTTTTTATTTACAGTAAATATGATTGTAATACTGTAATCTCACAATTAAATATTAAAATGTATATAATATTGTGATGTAAAATAGTAAATGATAATTTTTAATAATTTATCGAGAAGCTTAAATTTTTTTATTTATATATACAATAATTATAATTAAATTTCAAACGTTATATGTTACATGAATTTATATATGTATAAATAACTATAACTAAAATTATGGAAAAAGTTATCTTACCCACTGTTTGCAAATTACTGTCGTGTGGACAAAGTCTACCCCATACTCGTGGATGTGAATCACCAGGTATCAAGGTATCCTGAGACTGTGTAAAGCACTCAGAATCAGCATTTTGTGTGTCCGGTAAACTCAGCGGCATATTGTTTTCATCTGTCTCCATTTTCTTTTTATTTTTTCGTTGGATTTTACTAATAATTAAGTAAATCTGTGTACCACATGCACTACTTGTTATGTATATTTCGTAACACACTATACAATACAAGCTTCAAAAGCGATTTTACGAATGGCGTTTTTCAATACTAGCATGTCACGGGTTTGTTGTTTCTGTGTAGACAATATTTCAAATTTTGAGTGTACAGAGATAAAATATATTCGTTTACCAAAAAAGGACAATAAACATTTACTAACCTGCGAAATGTTCCAAATCTTAATCATCATCAAAGTATTATTAGATCATAGCTAATTATGATATCCATCCTTACATTCAAATTTACAGAATGGCGGTGAGTCTTTGATTCTACACTCGTCTCCTTAACTATGCATCCCTATTGTTGACAATGTGACATAATGACGTAAAAATATGTCAAAATATGTAGATATTGCAAAACTTCATTTCATCTTACCGCGCGAAAATTTAAACAAATATTATATCGATTCAAATGTTAACATATTTTATATATCTATATTTATCATGCTTTCTCAATACATCTTAGAATTTAAAAAAATAATAAAATATGAAACTATGTAATAAACTGAAAATCTATCAGTATCGATAAAGATTCTTCAAGTTCTATAATCATTTACAATAGCAAATTAGAAAATTATGAAAATCGTAAATACTCTTTAGTAAATAAAAGTTTTACATATAGTTATCTTAGAGTACATTATTTAATTTTTAAATATATTTATTTAATTTTTAAATATAAATAATATTTATTCTACTTCAAGGTATAATAATTTATAAAAATCATGGTATATCAATTAATAAACTAAAATTTGATCCATTTAAGTAAGTTCATCATACATTTCTATTATCTAAAATATCATCTAATAATGTAACACTAGTAAAGAACAAATATATTTGATTTTATAAGTATGAATATGATATATACATATAAATTTATTAAGTTTATTTTTTTAAATAAAAGTTCAATTTCCTTTATTATAAAATTAGATCTTAAAATAATTATACGTATTAAAAATAGCTTCATAAATATTTGATTAAAAAAAAATATAAGTAAACTATCTTATTAATTTTTAACAATAGTATTTTTGATAAAAAAAAACTTGGAAAAAATAATAAATAAAAAATTTATTTTATAGCCTTTTTAGTGAAATTTTTTAAAAATAAAAATAACAAAATAATTAAAAAATAGAACTAAAAATAAGAATTTACACAAATTAATTGTAAAAAATTTAATTATTAATACATAGAACTTTGATTTAGAAAAATAGTATAAATTTCCTTGTATATAAGAAATAATATAATTATATACTTTAAATTTAATTTTTAAAAACATTAAAAGTCAATAAAATAATATATATGTAACTAATCTTATAAATATTTTATGAAAATTTTTTAATTAGTAGTAAGAACTTAAAAATATAAAATCGCATGAAAATAAAACTTTAATTCACCCATATTGCTTGGTGTATTCAAAATATTTGATTAGATTTTACTTTTCTTGAGTCGATTTTAACATATGATTTAAGAGAGAATAATCTTTTTATGAAAAATTTATCAAGAAAAAATATAAATAATTTAATTTTTTTCACAAATTAAAAGATGCAGTAAATATACTTTTAGATTTTTTATTATTGATCAAAATAAAAAAATTGCAATAAAACTATTTTAAAAATATGTAGATATAAATAATACATGTTTTCTAAAACTCAAATAACACAAAGCTCGATTTCTAGTACATTAACACAAATAGTTTGAATATAAAAGTAATAGGTTACTATCTGTATATAATAAATATAAATTAAAGTCAATTTAGTTTACTTTAATTTTTTTTTTTTTAGTAAAATTATTATGAGAATAGTTTATTGCATTTATCAATTTTTTTACTTTTAAGCATCAATAAATACGTCTTATTGCTTTATTAAAAATTTTAATAGAAATTAGAATTCCTTTGAAGGTTACTTAAAAGTAAAAAAAAATTCTATAATATAATAATCTTTGAAAAAATAATAAATCTTCCTTTGAATTTTATTAAACTAAAGATATTGAAAAAAATTTTAAACGCATGACTTTTTTATAGAATAAAATTATATAATTAAAACATAAACTTTGAGCTTTCCAATATGAAAATAAAAAAAATGTATAAAGTTATCAACAAAAATAATTAACTACTTAATTATTGTAATGCAAGATTTAGGTTTCAAGTATATTGCCGTAACAGCAACACTTATTATTCATTAATATATTTTATTGGCAGATGTTTTTCATGTATATCATAAATCATGAATATTTTTTTCAATATTAATTAAATTTTTGCCGAAAAGCGTAATTAATCAAATAATAGCTAATGTAGCAACTACAAAGTTAAGCGTCTATTATAAATTTTATATTAATCTTTTTGAAACTTGTTTTTCTAGTTATAAGTTTAAATATCCCTGACAGATTCTATCTTCATGTTTTTTAATTTATTCATTTTTTTATTAAAAAATGAATACATACGATTTACTGTTTAAAAAATAATAGTAACTAATTCATATCATATCAGCAAGTTTTATTTTTATACTTTAATAATTTGTAAGAACTAAATATATGTTATATATATATTTCGCAATTTTCCTTTACAATTTCTGTTTGATTCCATAAAAAGGAATCTAGTAGAAGCATTTTTGATAGTACAGATTAATGTTAATTAAAATGCTCATTCTTATTTTTAAAAAATTTGTTTAAATTAAAACGTTACGCACAGTTAAGATTCTTATATATTTAAAGTCGCTCCTTATATGCCAATCTATTTCTGTTTCTATCTCGTATTTATTTTAAATGAGTTTGAAAGAATGAAAATAAAAAACTTATAAAATTTATCAACATTTACTTACGTACATGTACTGCATGCAAAATACAAATTTATAACATATATGACTAATCTTTCAAAGTATTTAATTTTTATTACGGATTACGATTGCAAATTTTGTAAAGTTCCGGTACATTATTCATTAATTATTTCATTAAAACTACTGTAGCTGTCAATTTCCTCAGAATAGAAAATAAGTTGCAAATATTAATATTTTTAGTTTGACTTTAGTTTTACAAATTTACTTTTACTTTTACGGAAATCAGCGATAATTAAAATTTTGCATTTACACTGAATATTCAACTGCGTTTTCTACGGTATATCACCATTAAAACTGTTATTATAATAATTATTTTTTTTTATTTATTCACGTCAATTAGACGCTAAGCGCTCACGAAAAGTTGCTTTTTCTTGATAATATTGTAGTGTTTCGACTGCTGTATCATGAATTTATCAAACAGGACAGTCGTATAAAATATAAGTTCCGCTTTTCAATTTTAAATAAAACTTACATCATACGTATAAGTTTCAATTATTTTTTTCTTTATTAAACATGCTTCTTATTTAATATGAACTAGCTTAATACGAAAAAGAAACAATGTGTAACAGTTTTTGACAACGCGCAATCAAATCAACGAAAAATAATTAAAAACTTCTCTCGAAGATTTATATTATATTCAAGAGGAACGTCAAATTGTTCATTATTATTAACTAATTGTTAGTTTTTCAATCTGGCAAGTGTTGTTTTTCGCCAGCGTCGGACAGAGAGTATCATTACAATACATAATATTATACGCGAATATATACATACGTCGTATCTCAATTTTTTCCCTATCTTTTTCCAATATGTGTCTAAATTTTCTGAAAGTTTCTAATACGTTTATATATAGAAATATATACGTAGGTGTTCTTCAAGTTAACACAATTTAGAAAATCAGTTACATAATGGTGTTTTTAAACATATACTTGTGAAATATTTCAAAATTGTACTCGCTTTAGCCGACAATAAAACAAATAATTTTATATAATATACTCGATACATTATCTGGCTACGGTTTTAAATAAATCAGTCGATCACGTATACATTACATTACAATCAGTAATATCCTTTTGGGTATATTTAAGGGGAGAGCAAGTATTTTCTAAAAAATTTATTACTTCAAATCAATGAATGTAATGTAAATGCAATTCGTTTTTTTAAATGTCTTTTAGAGTAGTTTTAGATAAAATTAAAATTAGAAGAGAAGTCGAAAATAGAGTTTACATAAAACAGAATTCAAAAAATAATTAATGCAACATAATTTTTTTCACTTATAAGTGCAAATATGTTTATTTTTATTTAAAAAACAAAAGACATTAAGAAATTGTCGAGCTATACTTAAAAGAGCTCTGTTTCTCTCCCTCCCTCCCTTAATCAATCTCAGTGGTTTGTTTTTGTATATCGAGTGTAAATCATTGTCGTAAAACGATACATGTATAATATTAATTACTAATTATACTTTAATATAAATTAATTAAAGAACTCTTAACCGTATGTTTATGTGTATAATAATTATAATAATAGTATGTACTATAGTTTTTGCAGCAGCTTACTCGTTTAGCCATTTTTGTTATATCGGAAACACGGTTCTCGCTCCGTATTTCTATAAAAATTCTTTGCTTTGAATTTGATTTCTTCATATATAGAAAAAAATCACATAAGTTCAATGACTAGCGACATTCCCAAATTTTCGCTGTTTGATCTACGCTGCCTGTAACCACGTAAGGATGATTCCTGTGAAAATCTGTAAGTCAAATAAAATATTCTATGAATAATTATTCGTAATAATTGTTTTTTAAATATAAAAAATTTTATGATTAATTTATAGCCATAATTTTTATTCATTATTTTTATCATAATTAGTTATATACATTTTAATACATCAAAATTATTAATATGATGCAATAATAATTTATTATATGAATTATAAAAAATTGTCACAGGCATAATAAATTAAACCAGAGTTTTTTTTAATAATAATATTGGAATTCATGCTGAAATACTACACGCTTAAAATTTATATTTAATTGCATGGTTATATTTTCTAAATAACAAATAAATATTATAAAAAATGTATTTTCTTGTACTAATCACATTTATTAATGTCAGGATTTTTACTTTTTTTTTTGTAATTTACAGTACTAAATCTACTGTTTTTACTGAACTAAATTTTTACTGTAAGTTTATTTACATTAATGAATTAAATAATTCGACTAAAACTGAACTCTATGAAAAATAAAATAATCAAAAATAAAAAAATTTGAAAAATGCTATATATATGTTTTTTAAAAATTAAGTTATAAAAAAGAAAATACTAATAAAATTAACTTTTGTTTCTCAATGAAAAAGAAATTTTTTAATTAAACATTTATATGAATAAATTTTACATTAAATATTTTAATACGAATATAATAAATTTTTATTTTAAATTCATAAATTAAAAGAAATTAAAATTTTAATTAATTTAATATTAAAATTTCGGTAATATAATGAACATTTTTATAATTTTGTTGAAGTAGAATATATATTTAAAAATGAAACTTTTTAGATTCAATAAAAAAACAAATCTTAGTAAAAAATTCATGCTCACCTACTGAGGTGCAAAAGTGTGCGTGAGCCTCGAGTGTTTTCATGTTTCGTTTGTTACGCGTGTCCCACACTCGTAACGTTTTGTCATCAGAGGCACTAACAATAAATTTACCACTTGGATGAAAGACGATGCCTCTAACCCAGTTATCATGACCTAGAAGAGTGAAGAGACAGACACCGCTACCGACGTCCCAAACACGGATAGTTTTATCCCGAGAACCTGAAGCTAGGAAAGGTCCCTCGTGGGCACCCTTGTTGTCCGTACCTGCTGCTGCATTTATAGCAGCTCGCGCGCAATCTGGTGCCCATGCAATACACTCTACCACATGATCGTGATCCCTCAATTCCACCTGCATTAATCGGATTATTAGACTTTGATAAACTCTTTGTTAAAAAAATTAAAAACCTGTAAAATTACTAGAAAACTTGATTTCAAACGAATACATTTCAAATTACATGCGTACTTAAATATCATAGTTTTCTATGTATAAAACAAACACGATTAAGATCCAAAAATACCTAACGAGTAAAAGAAAATATTTATGCTATAATATAGATGCTCAAAATTCGTAAATTTATTTTATAAAGATTTTTACCGAAAACATAAATATAAATTATTCCATTGTCGTAATCATTAATTTATAAATTTTATTCTTTATTAAAAAATATAAAAAAAAATTTAATATTTAATTTTAACCAAATATTGTTTTGTTTATGTTAGAATAATGTCAATTTCATTTTTTTAATAAGAAGTACATGTATTCTGTAGAATAAATTATAATATTTTTTAGCAATTTGAATATATAATTAATTTGAAATTTATAAATAATGTAGAATAATAAGAAGAAAAAACTATATTTGACAAGTGCATACCTTGGTTTCTTTGCTAGCAATGTGCCATACTCTGACGGTTTGATCATTAGAACAACTGGCGATAAGCTCTCCGCACGAACTTATTCTTGCCATCCTCACCCACTCCCTATGACCAGTGAGAGTCTTGATGCAATATCCGGTCGCAACTTCCCAAACCTTAATGGTCTTATCGCGCGAAGCACTTACTATAAAATCACCCTGAGGCACGAAAGTCACAGAACTTACATTATGATCGTGACCGTGCATTGTTTTTATACAAGAAAACGATTGTTGAAAATCCCAGAGCTTTATAGACATATCTGAACTACAGGAAACAAGTAGCTTTCCATTTGTATCAAACGCTATATCCTGCACGCTGTCCGTGTGACCCTTTAATGTTCGCTCAAACTCACCACTTTCAAAATCCCACACCTGAATAATCAATAAATCAGTCATTTATATGCTGTTAAGAGAATTATTTTTACTAAACACATTATTCATAAAACATAATAATATACGTAAAAGTAACTCTTAACTCATAATAAATTTTGAAATACAAATCAATACAAAGTATAACTTTATAAACTAAAACTTCCATAAAAATTACAAACTTAAATGGATTTTTAATTATTATATAATTATAATTCAGTTTCATAATTAAAGAAGTCTTTAGTTCCTTTCGAAACCGAAGAAAATTTTTTACACCTAATTTTATTGTTAAGTTTTAATAAATTATTAATTAGTATAAAATCGTGTATAAAAAAATCTTACTTTCTTATCATAAAATATAGCTGCTTTGACTAAAAAAACAAATAGAATAGATTTCATTGAGTTAGTATTATGACTTTAATTTCTGAAGTTAACGACTGATTCTATAATAACAAAAAAAACATGAACTAAGAACTTCTAATATTACAAAGGAATATATATAATTCGAAAAAAATTGAATTTTTTACAATTTCGCAAAAAAAGGGAAATTTGCTGGTTATATACCTTGATAGTGGCATCTTCACTGGCGGTTACGACGAGACTAAAAACTGGGTGAAAAATAACTCGATTAATTGTCGCTCTATGTCCGGTGAGACAGAATTTTTCAGGTGGTCGAGGAATCCAGTCAGAAGGAGATCGCTTTCCTCGCGTAGGGGCACCCTCAATAAATTCCTTCTCAGCATCTGATAATTTTGACTCCAATTCCATTACCTTTTAAATAAATATACAATTTAATGGTAAAAAAAAAAAATTTCGGTAAACGATAAAATTACACTTGTCTATATATTTTTCAATGACATCTCATGATTATATTAATTATGTTATATTACATTTCTAATTAGATTATCATAAATTTTTAAATAACATACTCAGTATTTATTTAAAAATCGGTTCAAGTAAAAAATTGAAACAAAATCCAAATACGTTTTTAATCTTTATGTGATTAACATAAAAAATTTTAATAATTCTAATAACAACGAAAAATAGACTTTTATCTAACATATCTATGCTAAAATTATCGAAAAAATATATAAATAGTAAAATAACTCGGGCTTATGGCAAATATTTTTTAGGATACGGAAATATAATTTTAATTTGTAACTATTCAGAAAGAATAATATATTCCCCTATTACACGCTTTTAATATTTAGAAAGTACTTTTTCGTCGTAAAAGCTTCGGTAACATAATAGTATAAATGAAACTAATCTTATTTTGAATTACTTCAGCTTCCTTCGTGATTCGCCTTCATTTCATTTATTCGTAATAAAAAAAATATATGTTTAATCTTATGTAAAAAACTCTATTTTTTTATTAAAAAATAATATAAAACGCAATGCAGTAAATTAAAATTTTAATATAAAAATAACGTATGATACAATTACTTATTATTACTGGAATTCGCCATCTAATGATAAGAAAATGACTATAAAAATATTATAGTGTGTTATGAAATTGTAAGACTAAACAATTTAATAGTAAATAGAATACAAAACTAAATTTTTCTAATACGCGTAAAATTTATTTTTAATTTAAATTTAATTTTAAAATATTTGTGCATCGAAGATTTCACGCTTAAAATGAGCACTTACAATAGATTTATACTTAAATTCCTAACGATTAATAATTGGTATAAAAGTATAATTAAGAAAATGTAGAGTTCACCAGAGACGTTCTTCTTTGGTTTATCATTAATAGTTAATTTACATTAAATATTTACTTTATATTTATATTATAATTACTAGTATTTACATATATTTAATTTAGTGAAAATAATTTAAGTCGATTGGATAGGAATAGAAATCCTAGAAATTCTTATAACAGATCACGTCATAATTCGTAAGATTTTAATACATTTCAGATTTCTGAAATTGTTGCGCGGAACTTAATAAAAAGAAAATAATATCAATTGATAAAATAACAACGTATGCTTGAAAATAATATTAATTAGGTCACAAACAATCACCTTTTTCTGTAAACGTATGACGGAAGTCCATTTTTTTTCAAGGAGACCACCGTATTTGCGCTCGACTTCACCAGGCATGTCAGCTTCCTTCTTGAATGCCTCAAGCGCATCTTGATACCCATTTGCACTAAGGTAGTCTGCAATCGCCTTATTTCTGCAATGAAAAATATAAAAAGACTTATTATGATAATGATTGTTTACAAATTGTTAATTAGTAATAAAAAAATCTATATATTCTATTCATATATGAAAATATCATATTTTGTTTTTCATTACGTAATATTGTGATAAAACGTGAATTTTAAAAAGTACTCTAGGTATTTTTCTCTCTTTAATAATGAAATAATTTAATTTTCTTGTATAATTAATTTTGAACTGATAAAATAAAAATGAATTAAATATTAAATTTATTGCTATCGTTTAGAGTGTGTTTTAATGTATGTACATAAATAATACTATGTGATAAATATATTATTAATATTTATTTAAGAACAATTATATATTGTTATTTACAACTTTATAGATTACTTGTAAATACTTGGATTTTTAAACATTATCATGTTAAATTAATTTGTATAATCTTTTACATTAATTATATATTTTCCTTTACACCCATTATTCCTTTTTACGTTGCATCCCTTTCCTCATCCTGTTTATCTCTCTGCTCCAATGGATCTTGTACAATGTGTAATATAAATATTCCTTTCTCCTTTCATTTTATACATTCAACTCTTTGTATTAAATCCTACATAATTGCACTCTTGTCTCATTGATTATTCTATATCTTACTTACAATCTTTCTATTCATACAGACATCTCATCTCTTCTTGAAAACTTTCTAGTACTATATGTTTTACCTTTACTGTATGCTTTTATTTTTAAATGTTATCAATCCATTTTTGTTGTTTTTGTTCTGCAATAATTGCCTGTATTTCCTCTTATATAATTTCGCCTCTCAACCTCTCTCTCCTATAGTAGTCTGACCAAGCTTTGACCTAATACTTTTCCAAAGAAGAAGGAAATTTATACGAAATTAATAAAAATATTTTCAAGAGTGATAGAGAAAACCACAGAATACGAAGAAGAAACTACTTTTATTTCTATTTATTTTGTTTTCCGGAAATAATAAGCATTCAAGAATGATTTTATCTAAATTAGGTAATTAAAGTATCTATTTTATATATTTTCGTTATACCTTATATATTTCTTCGCAATTTTCCATATTTACGCTTCGGATAATAATACATTTTCTATTAAACCTTTAAATATTTTTATTTTCATTTTCATATTTCCTTTGAACCATATTTTACGATGCTTTCTACTTTTTCTGTTACTTTATGTCTTTTTTTAAACAAAAATTTTATATGTTCATTGTCACTATTATTTTATTTAAATTTGTATCCGAGATATATGAATTAATTAACTATTTTATACCGATTCTCTTCCATATAATATAATTTTTTCTCTTTTTTAAATTTCATTTTTTTCTTTCTGTATTTAGTTTATAATATTTAGTGTATCGTTTTTTCTCAGTGATCTCTAAATAATTTAAAAAATTCGTTTTATTCTTCATCGCTCTAACCAGTGCTATAGTGTAATTTTCAAACTGTAAATAATCTTTTTTTTCCAATTTTTATTTAGGAATTTCTATATTTTTTTAAAGTTCATTGTTCACGTCATTTATAACTATATTAAATAAGGTTGATTTCGTGTTTCGTATTTTTAGTTCCCCATTTCTTATTGTTTATTTTAACATTTATCTTCGTTTCTCAATACATTTTCTTTGTTAATTTATTAAATACTTTTTATATCTGATTTATTCGTGAAATTCTAGATTGCAATAAATTTGTACACTTATTATATTACAAAACATGCAAAAAAATGAAATTTAAAAAAAACAGGAAAAAGAAAAAATTGGATTTTAGATGGAAGGGAATCAAAATATAAAATTGTCCCGCTTTTTCTTTTAAAATCCAAATAAGTATTTTCAAAATTATTGTATTATTTTTCATGTTGCTCTATTCTAATTAGTTAGTTCTACTCTATTTAGTCTATCACTTGTCCGTGCTTTTAGAATTTTTCTTCCTATATTAATTTTTAAGAAAAAAATAATAAATAATGCCTATACTAATGTTTATTTTAGTTTTCTGCTTTTCATTTGTGATTTCATACGATTAAAAAGACAATCAAAATTCTTACAAAAGATTAAATTACGTTTAAATAGTATATTTTATTATAATATATAATTTCAGTTTATATATACATGAATACAAATAATATGTTGAAAATAATTTATTTGATCAGAGAAACTGAGCATTACTAGCAAATTATTGAGATACAAAACATTAAAATTTTACTACTTTAAACATAATATAAATTAATAATTTATATTCACAAGCTTACGTGTATAATTTTTCATTGTATTCTCAAAAGGGTTTCTATTTTAATATTTAATAAATTCGAATTTAATTTTTGATAATTAATTTTATGGTAAATGCTAATTGTGTGTGTGTCTGTGCTTGTATGTATTCTAATTCATTATAAAAATAGCAATATTAAAGTTAATATTGAAAAAAATATAAACAAATAAGAGAGAAGAAAAAGAACGTAATATACTAATACATGCACCACAATATAAAAAAATCATGTAGTAAAAATGCAACCATCGCACAATTTTTACATTTCTGTATTTCTTTTGTCTTTCAATCGTTTTGAAATTCCCAAATTGTTTATAAGAACTTACTAATATTCTATTTTCCTCTCAAAAATCTCAAATTATCTTACATTCTATAGCATATATTCCTGTATTCTATCTTTCTTTCAAATTATATTGTAATGTCTCTGGAATATTATTGCACAATCTAAGCATGTTGCGACCTTCTATTATTGGTTTACTCTTGCTTCATTTCCCATTCTAAATCTTGCTCTGAAGAACAATTTATATTCTTTTAACCTTTCTAATATTAATTCTTTTACTTCTGGTGCGAATATTGATTTTTCCATATTTTCTGTACAAATGTATCTATTAATCTTTATTTGTCTTGTCTCAAATATTTTACTCTTTAATTTTTTTACATTTCAATACGAATGTCCCAATTTCTCAGAATTTTATTTTTCTATTTTCAGCTATCTTCAAAGGTTTTAACAAGATTTAAAAATTGATTTTGGAGATAGTTACAATAATGATTTTTTATTATAAATAATAATAAAATTTTACTTATTTAATTATTAGTCACTGTAAATGATACGTTATAAAGTAAAAACTTGAAAAATTAAGTGTACTAGATTAAAAATAAAAAAATTTATAGTTGGGTAATTTAAAAATAGTTTAAACAATGTTTGAAGTTAAATATTTTAAAAATTTTACTATTAATCGCATTAGAAAGAGTTTTAATTCCATTCGTTTTAAACTTAAATTGTATCTACTGATTACAATAATTTTTCAAATTTAGAATATATTAAGAAATTTTATACAAGGAAAAATTATGTACAAAAGTTTACTTAATCATATACTTACACTTATGATTATGAGCAAACTAAATTTAGTTTTAAAATAAACCAGATAAAAGGAAAACTTTAATTACATTCACAAGTTGATTCCAACGAATATGCAAAGGCATATCAAATTTACCTTGCCACAAAATAAGTTTGTCGCATTATCGAGTTTCTATTGATTCTTAATTAAATTTCGAACTATCACTGACCGTCATGCATAACTGTAAAATATAACCCCGAGAAAAAATCTAATAAACTGAATGTATGAAAGAAAGATAAGCAAGTTCCACGATCGATGCATTAGTAATTAATTACTGTCGTTCGCTTTTCCTTCTTTATATCTTACTATGCTCTCATCACAGTTTTTTCCATTTCCTCTTATTACCCATTTGTTGCAGTTTTTTGTTATTGCAACATCTTCTTATATTTCTTCTTCATCTTCTATGTTATGTCCCAAATTTGTTGTGTCATGCACCTCCCTTTCTATGTTCATATCATTATATATATATTTAAAATATGACCATGATTCTTCCTTTGGAATATTTTAATCTACTTTCTTCCTTTATCGACCATTTGCAAAAGTATTATTCGTGTCTTGTCTCTCCTCTCTACCTCTACTTACTTTTACATTTTTACTTCTGTTACCTATAGAGAAAAAGATTTTTCTCTTATTTTTTGTTCTTCAAGATTTTCCTATATTTTTCCCTTTCTTCGAGGTACTTCCTTTATTTTATTGTCTATGTTAAACTTTCCGTTTCCTATATAATTTCAAAGCTTTTCTCTGGTTCTCTTTCGGTAATCTTTGTTCTACCATGTCTTTTATCACTATTTCCAATAATTCCTTATTCGTGGTCATACTTTTTATTTTATAATTCATCTAAACCCATATCTTTCATTTTACCCTTATTTTCTTCCACTGTGCCTACTGACTTAATTTTATTAGTTTTCATTTCATTTAATTAGCACATACACATTAACCTTTTGTGAGGAAACGATATTTCAAACTTGTTGAATTTTCTAATAAACTATTTAAATATGAACACACTATTAATTAAAGCTTAAATAAATTACTAAATATCAACAATTTCGCTTTACGGTTTCAAAAATAAAACAAATCAAACTAGTTAAGGTTGGAATAACCTTGAACGCATTGATTACTAATAAATCTTTAAAAAAAAAATAAATTTTATACCATTATATTGAGTTAAAACATTTTTAAAAAATTAACACTATATAATATAATAATTAATTTATTTATTTTTTGGAAAACTATAAATCTAAATGGTTTTCTAATAGATGTAATTTTCAATTTGTATTCAATAATAACTTCCAAATTCATAATCGATTTATAGAATAATTATCAATAAAAAAAGTTTTTTTAATGTTGTTTTAACCCAAAATGACTTTTTTTGCACTTTATTATTATTGAAGACAAAAGTATACGATAGTTATAAATAAAACTATTTTTAAATTTGAAAAGATAAGATAATCAGGTATTCTCACTAAAAACTTCAGTCGTTTTCTAATTTTTACGGCATAGTTAGCACGTATCCTACCGATTCAAGCATTGAAAGTTTCCCATAACAGAAATGGAGAAGTTCTGCACGCGCACGTCTAGTTTGTACTATCGATCGTTCGTGATACAGCTTTCGTTTCGTTCGACGTCAAAACAACACACCACTCCATTGTATGCAACTGCGCATACTATTAAAATCACTTCGATACTTTAGCTTGAGGATTTATTTCATCATATCGAACAAACAAAAAGTTACCAGTAAACAATTTTCCATAGCGCCTTGTATTAACTAAACTTTCGTAAAAGAGATTTACAGCTTAAACCGTATTTTAAGTTGATACCATACACCTATAAATTTAATTCAATATAATAATTCTTATTAAATATAAAGAAGCATATAAGTGTCAAATGATTTACTAATTTTAATAAAAATCAAAAGGAATCATGAAAATTTAACGACGCTCAAGTTACATATAAACTTTTGTTTACACTAATGATTTAATTATAATTTTACTTTTTGTTTTATTTTTTTTCATCCTTGCGCCGGGACCATACTAATAGTCTCTGCATCGTTCCAATTTTAGTATATGTATTGTCGAAGCAAGTAGAATTAACAATTTACTTTAAAAGATTCAATTCTAAGAAATATCATACTTGATGTATTTACATATAATGCAAAATTGTATATAATAAAAAAAAATTTGAATGAAAGTTTCACTTATATCATTTTTTTTTTAAACATAATTTTATATTTATTAAAAATATTTTTTGGCTGATTGTATCCAAAGTTATATTGAAGAATTATATAAAATATTAAAATTATTATAATCATAGAAACGCTACGATCATTCATTTTTACGAAAAAAAAACTATTTTTAAAAAATTTCGTTATAGCTTTTAGATTAAAAAGTTTTTTAATCTAATCTGAAAAAAAAATTTGAGAGTTCAAAATTACTCGGAAGAAATAAAATAGTGTATTTTACTTGAATGAAGACTGGGCTCATTCGGTAAAAATAAAGGACCAAATTTCTTGGGAGAAATCGTCACCAATCGTTCTTCTCTCATAATTGGTACCCCACTTGGTCCCTTGCAGTCTTTGGTTAAATGATTTTGTCTTGCATTGAATAAAACTTCGATAATAAAATCACATCAAACCAACCAGAAGGGTAACTTGTCCTATTCCTTACTTTTTATATCCCTTCACATCGAATAAACCCATCAGTCCCAAGATCACTTGAGTTTTAATGGGTAATAATTACACAATATTTTTAATTTTCCTCTATCTAAGAATCGTCTCCCTGAACATCTTAAGAGATTCAAATTCAACTATATGAAGATTCCTCGATCCTTTCTAGGTATTCCTTGTTTTCGAAGAAGTTCTAAATCCTAGAGAAATTAACCTCTTGATCGCTAACGCCTCAGCGAGTCTTACCTTCAAACAAACCAAAAATTGATAGCAAACAACGGTAACGCAAACATCAGGACCCGCTTCGTTATTTCTAATAAACCTTACGATAGGTTCCATAAACACAGCAATTAAATTCAATAGTTTTAACCCTTTACCTTTGTAATTTTTGCACAGTAAATAAATTCAACATTACCTATTTCTACTCAAATATTAATACGTCTGGATATCTTCTGAAAATTTAAAAAATTACTAGAACTGAACTTGAGAAAGTTTGAATGACTATACTATTGATCTGACAGGTGTCATCATTACAAAAGATTTAACGATTCGATGACGCCGTAGCATACTCTAACAATCCCGCCAAACTTTCGTTTTTTCGTCATACTTTGACAGATATCAATACATAAGTCACGTTTCCATGACGCACACTAATAAGATATTTTATTCCTCCATTTTTATTAAAAAATCCAATATTACTAATTCCATTAAAGGTAGCGAACCATAATTTTTGAAGTGCCCATATTAGCGTAGTTAATTCAAATATCTATTTAAAGATTACAATTTTAACTATTCAATCTTTATAATATTTTGTATGTATAATCATTTATATTTGAACGAAAATAATAGTTCATTTTATAGTTTTAAAATGTTTTTTTACTTAAAAATTATATGCTTTATTTTATTAATATAAACGTGCAAATAAAAAATATCAATAAAAAAAATCTTCACAGCTGAATTTAGAAAGCCTTTTTTTAGAAAAATAATCGGTAAAAAACTAACTCAAAAAATATTGTACGAAGAAAATAGTCTATACACATTTATTTATATAATTTCTACAAAAAACATTCACTTGCAAAAAAGCAAGCTTATCTTTTAGAGACATAAGTAACAGTTGCAAAGATTACTTTATTCTTTCCCGTCTAAGGTTCTACTCGTAATTCAATGCATGCACGTAGTTACCATGATCCTATAATACTTAAAATAAAAGATAAAATCAAATTCTTTCATTTGATCAATGTTTATATTAAAAATATCGAATTTTCTCACTATATATAAAATCTCAACTAAATAATTTTTATGCAATAACATAAAATATAAAATTTCTTTATTTATTGTGTTTTTGTTACCTATGTGTTAATAAGTTTAATTAATAATCGAATAATTTCTCTAAATATGTAAATTAATTAATTTTTTTGAAAATTAATTATCTAAAAATACAATATTCATTATTTGTATAAAAATTAATAATTTTAAATTTAAATAAAGTTACGAGCTATTAATAATTCAGCATTTTTACATTTTTTACATCTTTTGTAATTAAATTTACTATGTTACCGTCATTTATATAATTATATATACCATATTATATAGTGACATATTTAAACAATAAATATTTATTTTTATAAAAATGCTCAAGAATCTAATAATTTTTAGACTTTTCTTTCAAATTTTTTTATTTTATTCTAATATGATTCTGCAGTTAAATCTCGTAAACTATAAAATAAATATATTTTTTAATAGGACTGTAAACTTTTTTACAATTTATAAAAAATTAATGATATTAATAATATTAATTTACATTTTTCTGTTTTATTTTGATTAATACATATTTAGATATATACAATAGTTTCTAAAGTACTATTGAAAGTCTATAATTTTATTATAAAATTTTACTTGATCGATATTATATTTAAAAATTATTTTAGTATTGTAAGAAGAAAATAAACATTTGTAATCAACCTTAGTTTGTATGACACTTGAAGGCATTTGGTATTTTTATATTTTGTAACGTATACAGTTCAAATTTTGCTATATATAAAAATTTTTGCATAAAAACATGAAGAATTTTATTTACTTCTATCTAAAGTTGCTTTTAGATTGTAGTTTAAATTATATACGAAAATTATTTTAAATAAATAAAAGCAATCGAAATTTATTTATTAAAAATCTAACATTGTACTATAATTTTAACACTAGATATTTTTATTTATGTAAAAATGCACCAAAAAATTGTCTAAATACTTAAAATGTAAAATAAAACTATTGATTTTGAATAAAGGAAGTCACTCGAACCCTACTGAGACTTTATCTTCCTCACAGACAAGTTTGGAAAATTGAGACTGGAATTCGTTCAGAAAAAATCAAAGATCATTTTTCAATAAAAAAATTAAGAGTGTACGATGTAAGACTTATTAAATTAAAATATTTATTTTAAACTTTAGCAATGAATGATAATAAATATTAAATTTTAAACAATCTCTTTACAAGTTATCTTTAAATTTAAGTTGTTTATTAAATCAATTAAGTTTAAATTAAAAATTTATAATTATTGATAATAATCAATAGTATTAAAATTAATCCTATTAGAAGCTTAAGAGATTTTGTTTAAGTTAACTAAATAATTCTTTCCTCTAAATACACGTCTTAATAAATTGTAATTATTTAATTATTGAAAAACTTGTAAATGCAAGAAAATTAGAAAATAAACTTAATGAAACTATTTAATACATTAATTACTTTATATAATATATAAAATATAATTACATTCTATGTAACAAATATCTAAAAAAAATTAAAATAAATTTCGAAACTTTAATATTAATACTTGAATTTTGATTCAATAGTTATTTCATATTTATGTTCAAGCAACAAATACGAGCTTTAAATAAGTCAGTTTCATTTAAATCTAACGAGAATTAATTTTTTTATGATGAGACATTGTTTTAAAATAAAAATAATCGTTAAAAATTTATAAACATTAAAAAGTAGTAAGTTTTAATTGTGAAAAAATATAAAACATAGCTTCTGAAAAAATTCTTTTTAGAATTTTAATATATTGGCTACATCTTTATTGAATCAATTTGTATAAGAAGATTTTTTTGTTACTTTAAATACATTCTAATGTTATAATAACAAATAAAATATAATTTTTTTTTGTTATTTTAATGGTAATTATTTTTCGTTGAAGAATGAATTAAATGAAAAATATTTTTAACTATTTTTGGTACAGTAACACTATTAACTAAAGATTTATATAAATTGATACAAACACTTTTATATAATATATTTATTAATAAGAAATTAAAAATATCTATGTAATACTTACAACTCCTCCCTCTGACGTTGAGACAAACACCATTTTCATGATCCTCGAGTATAACCCGACAAATTCCGCGATGGTAAAAAAGTGAGAAACGAACAAACACTTTAACAATAACCGGCACTGCGGTGTAACTCTTCAATGCACCCCCATCGAATTGTCTAAAATAAATAATAATTCGGACATTATTGTAATTCTACAATGATTTTGATCAATAGTTTATGAAATATTATAAGATTGAATCTTACTAGACTTTTAATATCTGAAGTCAGAAATCTACTACAAAACCGTTTAAAACGATTATTTGATCTGCTAGCTCTCTAGCTCTTTTTTCTATTTTTTTTAAAGTTTTTATTTATTGTTAGTTTTTTAATTATATAAATTATAATATTTTCCTGTTCGGAGAGAAGAAGAAAAACGAAGATACAATTAAATAAATATTATACATAAATATAATAATTTACTAGAATAATTTTTCTAATGTATATTAAACACGAAATTATTACATATTAAATTGTTTACGTTATCTATGTAAATGATTGTATACCAATATACAGATGAAAAATTACGAAGAAATAAAAAGAATACAATGGAAATAATAAATGAATATTAACTTTAGTTTAAAATATTCTTGAATGCATGTTTAAGTTAGAAATAAAAAAATAATAGAATAGAAATGAGATTGAGAAGACAGCCATTACATATAGGAACAAGTAGTAAAACACAAAAATGCTAAAGAAAGTGTTTAAAACAAAGAACAAGAATATGTAAAAATAAGAAATACAAGGAATTTATAAAACGATAGTAGAAATAATAAAATTAGAAAGATACGAACAAAAAAGAAGTTTTGAGCTAGTATTGAATGATTAAAATATTAATTACCTCGAGAGAGAAGATGAAAGAAACAAAATTATAGGGGCGGATATAGAGACAATCAAAAAAACCTAGGAATTAGGAAGAAATTAGGAGTCACAAAAATATAATTATACATTAAAAATCAAATGTATTAATCATATCAAGCAATGTAAAATAACGTTATAAAATGTAATTTTGTTATAAGCAATATTGCTTATACCAAAGTTATGAACGTAAACCAGACAGATTAATAGGAGGAGGGCTAAGCACAAAGACAAGATGAATCATGACAATCAGAATACTAAGTGAAGTGATTAATGTATGCAGATAGGGTTAGGTCATAAAACTTTCAATTTTGGTTTACGTTTTTGCATCATGTCGTGCACGTTAATCAATATGAAACGGTTTCTCCTATGATGTCATCGACTACATAGTGTTCTTTTTTCCCCTTAAAATTATCCCCAATATCGGCAACTAAGTATATTAGTTGCCTTCATTTTAACAGTCAATATTATTGTTTGCATATTTTCCTTGAATTTATTTATTTAATTATATTATATTATAAGTATATTTGTTCTTATTTTTTATTTCGAAATCTTGGCGACACCTTTCAAATTGTACTAATTACTATTTTTATCAACAAGTTCTTTTGATTAATCGATGGACAAGGGCTACTGAAAATTGAGGTAAACATCGATGACTAAATGTTAATTTATTTAGGCAACACGTTACTAAACAAATGTGAATTTTTAAATTTTTATTAATAACAAAATCATTACAAAGGTCTCTTATGGTACTAATTTTATAAATAGAAAACCAAATATTAAGTAATTTGGACAACAATTCATTAAATCAGTGGGTATTTATAATTTAAATTTAAATTATTTATTATGTAATAATAAAAGGAACTGGAAAAACATATATGATGTTAGTAATATAACTAAACTTCGTAATATGAAATTTTTTTAGTGTCTTCAAATAGTATTATAAATATCTTTAATATGACTGTATATATATAGTATATATATATATATATATATACATACATATTTCAAATATTACAACACTATTGTTTAAAAATTGATTATTCCACTGGAGAATTTAAAAAAAATGGTTTGTTCTTTAACAATTCATTAAAATCATAAATTAATTTTTGTAGTAATCCTACCGTAAGTGCTAATAGGTTTTAAAACAATTTTTTTTTTAAATTTAAACTTAGTTTCATGTGACGTTGCGTTCATTCTATTAAAACTGTTTTCTCTCTATTTTCAAGTAATTTAAATTTTATATATTGATAATTTATTAGTAAAGTAAATCGTTTAGTGTTCGATAAAAAAAAATAACACAAAATTTGAGCTTAATTTGAACATTAATTCACGCTTTTTAGAGAAATACCATTCATTAATAAATTTAAAATAACCTTATTGATTAAAAACCATTTATAATAAATAAAACACATAAAAAATTCGATTAGATTAAAATATTCTACAATTTACAATTTTGTTTTAAATTATTTAATTTATTTGCTTTTATGTCTAACTCATTTAATTTATAGTATAAAATTTTTTTTATTTTATTTTTCTTATAAAAACATATAATTAGTAATGCTGGAAAAAATTAAATTTTCTATAAATAACCTATAAACTAATTAATGTTTGTGTTAATTTAATTTATAAATTAGAATTATTTTCTAAATATTATTAAATTACGTAATTATGTACTTATGTCATTGGGATATAATTTGATGATTATTTTAATCTCAAAACCGAACGCACAACGAATTGATATCCACGCATAGTTTTATACGTTAATTTATTAAATAGTTATGTGCCGTTATATTGTGTTAATTTTAATTTTATTAGAACAGTTTTAATACTTCATTATATTTTTTAAATTTTAAATACTGTAATATAAAAAATGTGTCTAGTATTTTTTACATTGTTTTTATTGCACTTCACTATTGCTGCCACTCGTAATATTTGTTACCCAATTTAGTTACAGATATATTTTATTCCAAATAGTAAAATGATCTCTAATAATTTAAATACAGCTCCAAAAAAGATAATTTGAAACTAATGTCAATTACATTATTTCTTCGATGTACTTACTAATATCTTTTAAATAAAGTCGATATTAAGTTAGTACCAAGTAAATTGTTACAACTGATATTAATTTCATAAATATTTTTATTTAAACTTGCTACTAATATTTAATTTTTGTATTAACATTTTCTGCATTTTAAAAACTTAAAAACCTATTTACCTACTGATAATTTTATATGATTTTATACAGGGGTGCTAATACGCTTTAGGTGAATATAAAACAGTTTATAAAATTTCATATCTGAATTAGATGAATGTTTATGACTCAAAAAACAAAACTGTTAAAAAATATTATTGCAAATTAATTTATTTACATTCGAGATCGTAATTTTATGATTTGATCATTTAAATGTATAGCTGAATAATGTTGATTGCTCTTATTTTAAATCTTTTCAATTAAAAATTAGATTACAATATAATTGTAGCGATTTATGCTCAAGTACAAGTTAAGTCATTCAATTCTAATTTTAAGTAATTCTTAATATTACAAGATGAATCTTTTACGTAAATAAAAGAACTTGTACTAAATTTTGTATTTTATATATTTATTTATTACAATATCATTGGCAAATTTGATATCGGTAGAGTGTAAATATGTAAAAATCAATAAGGCTTCTGCCACAACTTTGATTAGTAATTTTAGATCTTGAGCATTCGACTGTAAATTTATAGATATAGATGAAAATCTCTTATTATGTCGTAGGTTACAATTAATAAAATATAAATAATTTTAACTGTTTATTTAATTCCAGAAAATTTTTTATATTTTTTATACTGCATAACATATACCTATATTGTACAATTAACAATAATATTTTACAAGAAACGAATTTATATTATTGATTTTAATCGGTGTACTAATATTCATTTAATTAATTAACATTTTTATCAATCCCAATTTTTAGAACATAATAATTATTAACAATATATTCCTTCATTGAACATTTTATGTATTTATTATAATGATTTGATAATACAGTAGTATTAATTCAGGTTATAATTAAAAAATGTTTTATAACAATAAAAATTGGAAAAATTTTTTTATGCATTGCAACTTGTTTTTTAATTTATTATAACACTTTTAATATAATTTTCTTTTATAGATTCCATAAAAATGAATGCTATGATCTATAGATTCTACTTAAAGATTTATCTATCAATATGTCTTCTTATAAATATATTTTATAAATATTTACAATGATTAAAAATTTCATAAATGCTGATAAAACTTAAGTCTAATATTAATGTATTCAAACTTCATGAATCAATAATGAATTTATAATGATAATTAATATGCGATAAATACACAATAAACCAAGTGTAAATAATGAATAAGTAAAATTAATATAAACAAAATTATCTTTGTTAATAAATATTTATTACTGCCTTCATATTATTATAAATCTATTAATTTTTCTTTTTTATATAATCCTAATTATGTATATATTATTCATTTAAATTATACTAGTGAAATAATATTAAAAATCTTACGTGTTCAATGCATTAATTTTTATAATTGAAAGAAACTGACTCTTTAAAATATGAGGCAGCATAATTAAATAGATATATTTTTATATTTATTGTATATCATAAGAATATCACAATAGGAATGAAAGATGGCAAACAGGATAGAGATCGAATGTGCTCCTTCTGAAAGTTGTTTAAAAATACGTGACTGGCAATGTATGAGGTTGATTGACAAGTAAACACAATTAAGAATTAGAAATACTACAACTTCTTGTAGTGTAATTATCTGGCAATCTATGGTACAAGTTACATACCTAATTCTATTGTTAATATGCGAAATATGCAGTGTAAGTATGAACAAAACTTCTTTAAAACAAATTTTTTGCCTTTTTTAATAAAATGGTGCTTCAAATAGTAGAAGAAAAACCAAAAATTAAAGATAAAATACTCTTTTTTTATTTATAAATATAGTAAAGTTATAAAACAATGGAGATAATAGCGATAATTCATGTATCAACTTAAATTTCTAAAATTTAAATCTAAAACTACAAAGAAGGAATAAAACAATATTATTAGAATATTATTTACATTATTGATAAGCATTAAACAAATATAGGAAATTATAAAAATAAAGGTTGAAAAGTAAAGAATCAACGACATGAGCTCTCTAATTGGTTACTAATTAATCTCATAATCTTATGATCTAGGTATGACATACATATATAGTATAGTAAAAAGAAAATTCACAGATGGGCAGACTTAAAAGTTAGTATTAAAATACAGTAGAACCAAGGGAAGCGAAATAAAATTTGGAAATAAAAGAGATAAAACGGAAAATATTTTAATTCTTAAACAAGGTATACAGGTTGGTAAACTCGTTTTCCTTTCAAAAGCATAAAATTCATGTAAATCAGTAATTTGCGATTTCGGCCATCTTGCTGAAAATATTTCTGTCTCTATTTGACTGTACTTTGCGCAGTACATATGCCAATAAAATCGCATAAAGCAATGATATATTAATATAGAAATAAAAAGATAGAATAAAAATGTAGCTGTTATATCATGAGAAGCGGGATTATTAAGAATTTAAAAATTTTTATAACTTAAATTTTAGAGAAATTGTAGAAAGACTGAAAAGGCTTCCACTTACGTTTTTAAAAGGTGAGCAACAGCTGCGTGTATTAGAAGGGCTCTTGTCTGATAAATGGCGAGAGAGCAATTTCTTGTTTAGTTTAGATATACAAGTTTCTTTCTCTAGTTCGATTACGTTTTTGTATAACGGTATGAAAAATCCAACATGAAGACTCACTTCGCCAATTCTTCTCGATTAAATTTTCTTGATCAAGAAAAGCAATGGCAACAAGGATTATGACGCTTAATTTTACGTAGAGTGCGTTGCAAGCATACGATAATGCGAATCACAAAAACATCCGAAAGATAAGCCCATTAACAATAAAGTGTACGATCGATAGAAGATAAAGCAAAGTGTACAAATAATGCACCAGTCGAAGTAATAAAATGCACAAAGCGTAAAAAATATAAAAGCAAGTGATCAAGACCACTTTCTTTCATAGACTGATGGTGGCGCCCCTCGATAATATTACGATTATGATCTCAGCAAACCAGAATTCATGCGCAAGCGCGAACAGAATTAAATCTCATTTGAAGGCGGGGTGTTGCCATTATATTCTATTCAACGACATAGTAGATGATTTTCATCTGTATCTATAAATTTACAAACGAATGTTCAAGATCAGAAATTAATAATCAAAGTTAATTTGTAACCAATAATAAATAAAAAAAGAGTATTTTATCTTTAATTTTTGGTTTTTCTTCTACTATTTGAAGCACCATTTTATTAAAAAAGGCAAAAAATTTGTTTTAAAGAAGTTTTGTTCATACTTACACTGCATATTTCGCATATTAACAATAGAATTAGGTATGTAACTTGTACCATAGATTGCCAGATAATTACACTACAAGAAGTTGTAGTATTTCTAATTCTTAATTGTGTTTACTTGTCAATCAACCTCATACATTGCCAGTCACGTATTTTTAAACAACTTTCAGAAGGAGCACATTCGATCTCTATCCTGTTTGCCATCTTTCATTCCTATTGTGATATTCTTATGATATACAATAAATATAAAAATATATCTATTTAATTATGCTGCCTCATATTTTAAAGAGTCAGTTTCTTTCAATTATAAAAATTAATGCATTGAACACGTAAGATTTTTAATATTATTTCACTAGTATAATTTAAATGAATAATATATACATAATTAGGATTATATAAAAAAGAAAAATTAATAGATTTATAATAATATGAAGGCAGTAATAAATATTTATTAACAAAGATAATTTTGTTTATATTAATTTTACTTATTCATTATTTACACTTGGTTTATTGTGTATTTATCGCATATTAATTATCATTATAAATTCATTATTGATTCATGAAGTTTGAATACATTAATATTAGACTTAAGTTTTATCAGCATTTATGAAATTTTTAATCATTGTAAATATTTATAAAATATATTTATAAGAAGACATATTGATAGATAAATCTTTAAGTAGAATCTATAGATCATAGCATTCATTTTTATGGAATCTATAAAAGAAAATTATATTAAAAGTGTTATAATAAATTAAAAAACAAGTTGCAATGCATAAAAAAATTTTTCCAATTTTTATTGTTATAAAACATTTTTTAATTATAACCTGAATTAATACTACTGTATTATCAAATCATTATAATAAATACATAAAATGTTCAATGAAGGAATATATTGTTAATAATTATTATGTTCTAAAAATTGGGATTGATAAAAATGTTAATTAATTAAATGAATATTAGTACACCGATTAAAATCAATAATATAAATTCGTTTCTTGTAAAATATTATTGTTAATTGTACAATATAGGTATATGTTATGCAGTATAAAAAATATAAAAAATTTTCTGGAATTAAATAAACAGTTAAAATTATTTATATTTTATTAATTGTAACCTACGACATAATAAGAGATTTTCATCTATATCTATAAATTTACAGTCGAATGCTCAAGATCTAAAATTACTAATCAAAGTTGTGGCAGAAGCCTTATTGATTTTTACATATTTACACTCTACCGATATCAAATTTGCCAATGATATTGTAATAAATAAATATATAAAATACAAAATTTAGTACAAGTTCTTTTATTTACGTAAAAGATTCATCTTGTAATATTAAGAATTACTTAAAATTAGAATTGAATGACTTAACTTGTACTTGAGCATAAATCGCTACAATTATATTGTAATCTAATTTTTAATTGAAAAGATTTAAAATAAGAGCAATCAACATTATTCAGCTATACATTTAAATGATCAAATCATAAAATTACGATCTCGAATGTAAATAAATTAATTTGCAATAATATTTTTTAACAGTTTTGTTTTTTGAGTCATAAACATTCATCTAATTCAGATATGAAATTTTATAAACTGTTTTATATTCACCTAAAGCGTATTAGCACCCCTGTATAAAATCATATAAAATTATCAGTAGGTAAATAGGTTTTTAAGTTTTTAAAATGCAGAAAATGTTAATACAAAAATTAAATATTAGTAGCAAGTTTAAATAAAAATATTTATGAAATTAATATCAGTTGTAACAATTTACTTGGTACTAACTTAATATCGACTTTATTTAAAAGATATTAGTAAGTACATCGAAGAAATAATGTAATTGACATTAGTTTCAAATTATCTTTTTTGGAGCTGTATTTAAATTATTTAGAGATCATTTTACTATTTTGAATAAAATATATCTGTAACTAAAATTTGGGTAACAAATATTTACGAGTTGCAGCAATAGTGAAAGTGCAATAAAAAAATGTACAAAATAATAGAAACATTTTTTTATAATTATATTATTTAAATTTTAAAAATTATAATGAAGTATTAAAACTGTTCATAATTAAAATTAAAATTAAAACAA